>WBNH01003875.1:78743-95029 GCA_013401255.1 Urocolius indicus
TTTTTTTTTTTTTTTTTTTTTTTTTTTTTTTGCTGAGCTTTGGATAGAAAGGGCTTCGCTTTCACCGCAGCCTGAAAGTTGCCCGAGCGCTCCTCGCCGCGAGGAGGAGGGCGGTGCGCCCCGCGCCTCCCCGGGGCCGAGGCCGGCGGGCCCCGGCCGGGCGGTAGCGGGCGGTGATGATGTGCGGCTGGGGGAAGCTCACCCTGTCCCTAGGGCTCGTACTGGCGATGGCGGGCGCGGCGGCGCCGCAGCCGTGCCCGGCGCAGTGCTCCTGCTCGGGGAGCACCGTGGACTGTCACGGGCTGGCGCTCCGCAGCGTCCCGAGGAACATCCCTCGCAACACCGAAAGGCTGTAAGTAAACCCGGTCTGGGCGGCGGCGAGCGCCCTTTGCCCCCGGCTGGCGGGGCAGCGGTGGCCCCCGGAGCCGGGACCGTTCGTGGGTCCCGACGCCCTCGGCGGGGGCGTGCGCGTGTGTGCGCGCGCGCTCCGTTCCCCTTCCTCAGCTGCTGGCGGTGCCCGCTCCACGGCGATGCGCGGAGCTCGCGGCAGAGGCGGACGCTTGCTCCCAGCCGCTGCCTTTCATCCTGGGCAGCCGCGGCGAGGAGCGCGGTTCCGGCCGCCGCAGGGAGCGGCAGCGGCGGGGCGGGCAGCACGGCGGCCCGGGGGGCGCCCCATGGCGGCGGAGGAACGGCCTCTCTCCGCGCCGGCGCCCATTTCCCGGCAAACTTCGCTACTGCGGCTCGGTTCGCCCGAGGCGCTGGGGCAGCGCCGGGCCGCGGCGGTCCGGGGGCGCCGGCAGGCCCAGGGGCGGGCGACGCGACTCCGCGGGCGCNGTGGTTGAACTGTGATCCCTTCCCCCCCCATCCGCTTCTTGAGACCGTTCGTGTACCCTCCGGCTGAGGGTATTTTCTAATCTTGCGAGCGAGCGAGCAAGCATGTGGTCGGTTGTTTATCACGTCAGGCTGTTTTTCGGAAGGGTCTAAGGAGTGGAAGAGGTGAGCGTGTTATTTCTTACTCTCTAAGAAGTCACTGAAATCTTAAGAGTATGAACGCACGTCTTGATTGATGGTTTTCACGACTGATGAGTTTCACTCTAGGAAGAATATCTGACAAGCATTTCTGCTGAGGTTTGTGAGTTTTCTGTACAATGGTGTTTTGGCCGCATGTGGCATAAACAGAACACAATTTTTCTTATTCTTTTTTTCCCCCAACTACACAGGGAATGACGTATAATTGTTAGAGTGTTTTCCCTGTAATACCACTTTCTAATGGCTTATCTCGGGAATCGCAAAGTCTGGGTTTATTTGTAGTGATTGGAATTGAGGGACGTTTATATCCAGACCCCAAAATGCTATGGAAGAGGGACATGTAACTCCATAAGAGGAAGCAGTGCTGGAGTATCAACAGAAATGCTAGGGCCTAAATACAGATTTCTGTTGCTTCTGAACATGTTTTTCATTTTGCAGTCAGTCATTCTGCACTCTGCATTCCGTGTAGAGTGAAGAGTTTAGTTTTCATAAATTGTTTCCCATCACTTACCCTCTGAAAGTCTTATGCTTTGCTAATGGTTGCTATAGGAATTTAAGCCCTATTCTGCCTTTAAGCAACTCTCAGCTTTCATAGCATTGCTAAAAAAAATGTGAAAATTGTCTTGATTTCAGTCAATGAGTGTTTGTAACAGTCAAACAAATACAGTACCACGTATATATAGTACCTTTAGTCTTTTTGGAAATGCAGATGTAACTGTTCGGAGAGGTTTTGACTCATCTATATTGTTGAAGACAAATGTGAGCTCTGTGATTTCAGTCAGATCTGGCTTTGTAAGGGTCTCTTGCAAAGTTTGAAACTACTGCTTTCAAGACAAATCTTTTTTTAATCACTTTGATGTCAGGAACTCAAAATGTTATGTGTTATATGAATGGTTTGTTGGATTCGTTTACATCTCCTAGTTTCTGAATATGCTGTGCTGATGAAAACAAACAAAACAGCTTAAAAGTAACTTCGGAGTGTTTTAATTTTGCTGCTTATAAATTATTCTTCTTAGGGATCTTAATGGAAATAACATCACAAGAATCACCAAGACTGACTTTGCTGGTCTAAGGCACCTTCGAGTTCTGTAAGTTTTCTGTTTCTGTCACTGATCCCTTTTAGGACTGATGGTACAATTTCTGATAAACCCCATTGAACTAGTTCTCTTACAGTTTATAAGCTGGATGAGTTTTTAATTATGATTTACTACATCTGAACTTACAGCCCCTCTCCCACGTGTTAGAAACAGATACAAGTAAGTTAGCTGTTGCCTTAAATATCATTTGTTTAAAATTTTTAGCCTCTCCTTAAGATAGTGCGAACTTGACAATTTAATTTGGCACGTGGCATACAAGAAGGAGTTACTAAAATTGATTGAATTACTGTTGGAGCAACTTCAGTTTCAGTTTAAAATACTGGAGTTTACTTATTTGTTAAAGTTAATTTTAGCAAGTTGTCATATTTTGTCTTTTTCTGTTTCTCTCAAACAGAAAATCACGTTGTAGCAATTTAAAAATTTTTTTCCCTTTTCCCAACACCACAGTACACTATTTAGTTGTTACTGTTTGCAACGAATATTGTCTTCATACTCTTCAACTGGAGTCTTGTAACTTGCCGAAGAGCAATGATGTACGTGCACACAGTGTATAACTCTATGTGTAACTTTTTAACTTGGGGCTCTTAAACTAAATGAACGCATGTAATATCTGTTTCTCTTTCTTTTACTGAGGATTGTTTTTCCTCTTCTGGGTATATGAGCCTATGGAAAGTGTTGATGACACGGGTCTGGAAGGTTAAAGTGGGTGTCACTCTAGGATAACTGTTGTATTGTTTTAATGAATATATGGTTGCCTTTATATGACTACTGTTAATGAAACAAGTTTTCTCAGAACTATTAAAGCTTATGTATAAAAATTCTATATTTCAGTCAGCTAATGGAGAACAAGATTAGTACTATTGAGAGAGGAGCGTTCCAGGATTTAAAAGAACTGGAGAGGCTGTAAGTATTTTTAATTATATGAGATTTTTTTTTAAAAAAGAAATGCCTTATGTATTAAGATACTCAGCCCTGTGATTTTAAGTGATTTTTTTTTTTTTTAAACTTGTGTTTCAATAAGAATATATGCTTTAAGAGAAGTATGGCATTCTTAAGCAGTATAGGATGTGTGTATGTGTGTGTGTTTATGAACAGTTCAGATTTGAGGTGTAAACTGCAGTTGTCTTGTAGGAAATAGTTTGACTGCTGTCCAATATTTTCCCTTGAATACACAAGGACTTTTTCAAACATGAATATGCCTAAAAAAGCCTCTTCTCAGAGATATAGTGTTGGATGTTAGAGTTATTTTATTTTATTAGTGTTATCGTGTATTTTATCCAATGTCTTATTGGAAGTAACTGGTGGTTATAAAGTGTTGTCTTGTTATATGGTATGAAAGTAGTAACTGAATTTTGATCTAGTTTTTATATGATTTAAACTTTTTTACAAAGGCTTATGAAAAAAAATGAACTGTTAGGTTTTGAAAAGTGCTTGATTTGGACTTCAAAAATAAGATTGAATACTGTGGGGAGAGGATGGAGCAGGGGTGAGAGGATATTGTCTGGTGAAGTTGAAGTGCAAACACCTGCTTGGTTGCAGTAGGACATAGAAAATGAGTAATTCCCAATCTGGTTTAAATTTTTAGAGTAGTTGCTTAATTATGTGCCTTCTTGTTCTATTGCTTTTCCTAAAACAAAATTCTTTTAATGTATTGTACAACTTGGGACATCTAACTTGTTTAAGGCAAGATGCTGATTGTTGGATATAGTTTCAGATTGGAGCTAGGAAAGTCTAATTATGCCACTGTATTAATGTACTTTCATGCATAACTTTATAGTACCTTCATTAGTTGGCATCTTGGTTGCTACATTTTCATTATCATCTTTTCTTCAAGGATACCTCTGAAATCTTGTTTAGTTTTTACTATGCTGGTGCTTTAACTTCATAGAAGTATTTCTGCTGTACTCCATTGAAAAACAGGATTGGCCTAAACATTTTGTTTGGCTTATAGTTGTGCTCTGTATTCACAGCTGCTATGTGTTTTAAAACAAACAAACAAAAAACCTGACAAACCATTATGGTTTGGTGGTCCCACAGACAACGCTCTTCAACCACCTGTGCAATTATGATATTTCTGTGATAGCTGAAATATCATGTACTTGAGAACTGCCTAATTTCAAATAAATCAAAGTAGCTTTTTGACCTAAAAAGTCAACGTGTTGTTATATATAGTGCTGCCTTTTAAAAGTAAATTCTAATAAGACTGCTTGCTCTTAGAAATGCATAGTCAGATTTTTTTTTTTCAAAGTCATATTGAAACACAATGCAATGCTTTTTTTTTATAATGTGTTTTTAAACTTTGTACACGCTATAGGCGTTCAGTACAGCTTCTTCTCTGGAGGGATATATTGGAATAATATATACACTAGTATATAATGAATCTTTATTTCTTGATTACCTTGAAGCAAGGCCCTGCTATGTGATTTATTAACAATATTTCAAAGATTATTTTAACTTGTGTCATAATTTTGAGGCATATAGTGGTAAGATTTCAGAAGTATAGAATACTAGAATAAAAAGTTAGTAGTTAAAACTTACTTGTCTGGTCTGTTTGTATTTTGCCATTACACTTGCTACGTTTTTTTTTCTTTGATTTTCTCTTGAAAGATCTGTAAAATCTTTGAGAAAAAAAAATATTTTCCCAGTTATATAAAATATGAGTTCTGGAGAGAAATTCCGACAATTGTGGCTAGTTTTGTAGATTATTTTTTTCCTCTCTCGGCAGACGAGCCATGACATTTGAAAGTTTAGTCATTTAGACCTACAAAGTTAGATTCTGTGTTTTTCTTCAGAATTATTTTGCATCTGCTCCGGTATTTCTCAGTTTCTTTAATTTGCTGGAATTCAGTCAGTGTTAGGTGTGTGGGTGACTTGTAATTTGAATATATATGCAGAATGTCTTTAAACCGCCCCAGCTGTTGGCTAAGAGCAAATACTTCATATTTGTGAGGAAAAGCTGAGAAAATTCCTCTTGTTTACAACTGCCAAGTCCATCTGATGAAGGCACATTGTTATCTGACAGCCAATTCATCTCCTTGGGATTCTGAAATTCAAAACGATTTCTCAGGAAACTTGTGGATAGTTCTTTCAAGTATTTTCTTTTATACATTAAATAGCAAGAACTTTGAAGCATTTTAGTGTTTTTTTTTCAATGTGTAAGTGCAGGTTGTCACATTTCCACTGTAAGTGTAATGTGCCAAGCTGCTGTCAAAGAATACCTGATACAGTCTTTTTAGCATGCCAATAAAAGGTATAAGCAAACCTTACTGCAACTTAGATGAACTCAGTTTCATTTATAAGATTATTTACATGTAATATTTCTTATGTTGAAATATCTTGTACTAGTGTATACAGGGTGAATTTTAAGATGTTTCATGTAGTTCAGTATTCTCTTTAATGTGAAGAACAGACTTTCACAGTAGTTTCCCTTTGGGGGAAAAATAAATCCGTATCTCTAGGTTAAGTGATGCTTTTGGATTTTTTTATCTTTGAACTAGAATTTCAGATTGGAAATAATTTCTCTTTAGACCAGTGTCCTGATTTGACTGGGATAGACTTAATTTTCTTGCTAGTACCTGGTGCAGTGCTGTATTTTGGGGTTAGGAATAAGTGAGCATTTGTGTGGTGCTTAATTGCTGGCTGTGGTTGAACCACAACCACCAGTTATTCTGATTTCCAAGGAACTGTTTGGTTGTTCAGTGAGTTACTCATTGTGAGGAGTCATTTGTAGATCTGTGCAAAATTATGAATATCCTCAGTTCCCTCTATGGGAAGTGAAGACCTGAAGTGCTTTGCAAAATTAACCTCTGGGAGAAGGTTTCTCAACTGTCTTTTCAGAAGAGAACTAGTTAAGATAGGATTTGACTGAATCTATGTATAGCTCTTTCAGATGGATAGAGATGTTTCTCCTATAGTTCAGTAAAGCAACAAATCTGTTGTACACCAGATATGTGTAGTAGTTTGTAAGCTAAACTACTTAGACCTAATATGCTTCATAACAGGAACTTACGTTACACCAGTGTAACTATAGAAGTGCAATGGAAACCAAAACCACAATAAATACTGCTGTAACAAGTGATTGTTACTACAGCAGGCCTGCTGTAGTTTTACAGTAAAAAAGTTCGGTTGGCAATATGTAATCGTATAGTAGTGCCTCCTAGAATAGAAGTGGGAGAGAAAACAAGATGGACACTAGCAGCTTATGTGAGTAAATTTTATGTTTGTGAAAACAGTAGTTGCTGGAAAGACCCTGGTGAAACTGGAGGTGATTTTGCCATAAGCTGTTTAGTTAGGTACTTCTCTGAAAAGTCTTCTCTTAAATAAATGGGTGTGTGCTGCAGTATTTACCTCGTTGTAATCTCTGTCTGGTTTGAAGAAGCGGTTCTTACAGGGGCTGTAGATCTGGTTCCAACCTATTTGGTGCAACACTGTCTGAACTGCCGTGAATACAGCTTTCTTCAAAGCCTGTGTCTTGAGTGGCTAAATCAGTTTGTTGTGTTGAGAAGATACTCTGTCTGCAGAAATGTGACTGTGTTTGAGCTACAGTAGAACAGCCTGTTTTTCAATCCATGGGACAACTTTTACCTTTGTGTACACACTGAAGCACTGTCAAAAACTCTTGGATTGATTTACAGTCTTGTCTGTCCTGTATCTAACATCTACAGTACTTTCTATATTAACTAGCAACCTGTATGATCAGCTCATGTTCCTATGAGTAAGGCGTCTAAAGAGTAAATGGCCATTCAGTACTTGGCAGGTCCTATAAAGAAAGGATTCGGATATGACCTGTTACATTGTCTGAACTTCTACATAGACCAGAATCATGCATTTGAGTTTCAGAATGTTCTTTGGCAGGAAGGCACAAAGGGTCAAGGTATGGAAAATTTCCACAACATTTAAGGATACTATAATGGAAGACAAAACCTTTTGGAACAATTCCTTATGGCAATGTGAAATAAAACTATTTTTCTTTCTTTAAAAAGCTGTCATTGGGTGTGAAGTTTATAGTAGTTTGAAATAGTCTCTTAAGAAAACAAAATTAAGATAAACTTAGAATGTCCACTTTTTGAGAACTAGCACTATTATTAGACACAGTTTTTAAAAACTACTTGTAAAAAATGTAGTCAGCTGTTACCCCAGAGACTACCTTCTTCTGTGGTTTTGCAGCTACTGCTCAAAGTATCCTAGTGCTTTGACAAGCCATTGTCATCTAGAAAGAAGTATAACATTCAAAGACAGCTGCTATAGATTGTTCAACCAGTTCTATTAAAAGCTACTTAAGTCTAAAATTTCCTTACAGTTCTTTGTACTCTAGAAATACAATGTAGTCAGGTTTTGAGGATTAAATATACTCTTCGCTTGTTTGTATAGCAGAGCAGTTACCGATTCATTTAGGAAAATATTTTTTGGTTGCTGGAAATATTGTTTTCAACTTTTTTCCTGATTTTTCTATGTGTTTAGTAGTAGAGATGCCAGCTATGATCATTCTATGACTATGCTAAACATCCAAAAGAGATCAGAATAGGAAGAGCTTACAGCAATCATTTGAAAATTGTACACATTTTTTTTCTCATATTTGTGAATAATCCATTGAGGCAGCAGTATACCCCTAAAATGCTAATTTGGAGTCTGATTCTGCAGACATTTACCATGTGAATAACTTGGTTTTCATGAGTAGTCCCACTGATTACTTTTGTGAGGAGTTATTTATGTGGCCTAAAAAGTTTCCAGGCCAAGCCTCTACACTTTTAATACTTGAATTAATAGAATTTTTCTAATATGCCTATTTATTATCTTAATAGCTCTAAAGAGTTACACATGTAGACTTAAAAACCCAAACTAAAAAAAAAAAAAACCAAACACTCACCAAACACCACTCTTTGCTTAGAGCTAGCATGGAGGTAAAATGTTACTCTCTTAAGCTGTAGCACAATTGCAGCTTTTGACTTAGTATCTGAGATAAATACCCCCTTCCTCCCCCCATACTTTCCCAAACAACAGCCCCCCTAGTCTATACAATGTAAGCTGAAATCCTGAGTTCAAGAAAAGAATGTTGTAGGGGTTGAACATCAAGTTGGTACTTGAAATAGTTTTCATTTTAAAAGCTACCTATGTTGTGTTTTTGCATTTCTTACAATGTATTACAGAATAATGGAGAAAGAAACATTTTATGAAGTGTTTTGTTACAATTAATGCATTTTTCTAAATTTCTACAACAGTTCAACAATAACAAAATGATGAATTGTCTATACTTGATATTTATTGTGTCTTCATCTCCACAAGTACATTAAAAAACGTTACTAAAACTTAAGATGAAGAGAACACTTGCTTAGGAATGACTTTTGGGACTGTTTGTGTAGCACTGAAAATTATTAAAGATTTTTTTTTGTGCTGTGGATGAACAATTTAAGACTTACGGATGTGTCGCAGCACAGAAGGAAAAGTATATTTCAACTACATAGTTTCAAAGACAAGTGGTTGGGTTTTTTTCTTAGTAAACAAACTGAAGTACTACTTGAATTTATTTTCTGCATATACATGTGAAACCACTGTCTCTGCAAATTCCACCAGCAAGGGCTGAATTATAACCTCAATATATAGAAGTTGTTCTTTTTAAAGATATTAAATGGCATTCAGAATATACTGGGTTTTAGCTACCTTTCACATATTACATACTTACAGTTATCTGTTTGGGCACTAACCTAGTCTTATAAATGTGATAAACTATCAAGATAGGTTTTGAAATTATAAACCGAAAACTCACTGAGAGTTACCACGATCTCTGAATGTATGATGCCTTACAGACATCTCATCCAAAGGCATGCATAGAAGGATGTGCTAAGAAATAAAATCATAGAATTGTTACTGTTGGAAAATACCTTTAACCTAACATTGTCAAGCCTATCACTAAACTAAAATAAAAACAACTACAATTTATCTTGGGCAGTGCTACACACCAAGTCTGAGCAGTTACTGAGAGAATTAGTAACTGGTTCAAAATAGACTACATAAAGTAGTACTGCTTTTTGTCTAGTCTGGGAAAGGGACACACTGTATTATGTATCTATTCTTTCTTAGGATGCAGACTTACTGTATCCCTCTGATGGGATAAAACTTGCTTTCCAGAGATTAAGATAAACCTAGATGATAACTTAGCATTATGTATGGATGTGTGGCATTCGATTGCAGTTTTATTCCAGTTATTTGACTAACTCTATTCATAAAATGTAAATTCCAAGTAGGAAAATAGTTAACATACAGAAAATCCCACTATTCTTCTTTTAAGAGTCTTTAAACTTGAGCTGCATCAATAACTTAATCCCATAATAGTTAGTTTTGGTCTGAACATTTTGTCTCTGGATTTTGAACCTCTGATAGAATATAACCCTTCTGGCTGTGGAAAAGAAGTGTTAAAAACCTCACCCAGAGCTACAGGACACAGACCAAGAGCAGAGACTCCTGGAAAAAAATGCCAAATATTGTCTGTTTTTTATGATGCAGTGTTGCAGCTTTAACTAAAGCAAAATTGGATATTTTTTTTTAAGTTTTCAGAGGTTCAGGAGTGAATTTTATAGGCTAATAAGGAATTTCAGATTATATGGTAAAAAACGCTATGTGGAGTCACTGCTACTGTTCCAGGAATCATTTACATCACTGTCATAGCTAAAAACAGCCAATAAATGAATATTTCATCTTTCTGTGCTTGACCATATGTAACTTCAATGAAAGCAACTTTTTTTTGTGTTGGTAAAACCTTGTATAATAGAGTGTAGAAAAGTAATGAGCTCTTAGAATGATTTCTTACTTCTTCAGCTAGAAGTTAATCTCCAGTTAATTTTTGTAGGGACTCTTTCTCCTCATTTAGGTGTGCAAGTTCATTACTGAAGCCTAAGAATAATTTTTTTCAGTTGAGTGCATTCAGAGCAGTTTGACAGCTGCAGCCAGGTCAGTGTAGGCTGGACTGCCTACAACCTGAGGTGTTAATGCATGTGCTTGTTTTTAAGGCTGCTTGTTTTTTTTTTTTTTTTTTTTTTTTTTTTTGTCCTCTTAAAGCCTTGATACTCAATCACCTGTCTGGCTTTAGTCTGTATATGTGAATATTTGAAGTGTTTAATACCTTTATGCATGTGTGATAGGTGGCAGAAGAACAGTGTTTTCAGGTAGATAATGTTTTTGAACAGCCCTGAAGGGAATGAACAGTTATTCCTTGTTAATCATGGATGTGAAAAATCCTTTTCTTAGTTAATCCTGCATCGTTTAAAGGCAGCACATAGCACATTCCTCATTTTAGAACAAGGAGGAGACCATGAAGCCTGCGGTGCTAATCACTTACCAAAGGAATGTGAGACCATCTCACATGAGTTGTACTGGGGCACATATATTTATAGATTTTTAAAAAGTAATAAATACTATGGTAATTATTGTGTATTAGCAGACTTTTCTCAAAGCAATTTCACATACCTTCTTTAAAAATATCTGTCAAATCAGAAATAGACAAAGGCTGCCTTTGAAAACTGTATTTTTAAAGATTTAGTATTGTAATGGAATTTTAAAAAATCAGATCATAGCTACATTTTGGTTACAGAATACTGCCAAATGTTTGATAAACTTGCCATCCAAGAGCTATCCTCTTCTTTTAAAAGCCTTGTAAATGTTCACTATTAATTTTAGTATATTTTCTTCATCTGAACGTCTTTTCTCATGGGACTCTTTTTATAGGTCTAGAAGTCAAATTGCAGTGAGAAGTCCTGTTTGCTCTTTGCAGACCTTTTTACAAATTCCAGAGCAGGAAGGCTGTTTATTTTTCCCACATCTGTTTTGTACTCTTCCTTTGTGACACTGTTTGCTGGATGCTCTTCTTTCTTGCTTCCTCTGAAATGGGTAATTTGCACTGTTGCAAAATGGTGAAACCAAATCTGATTCTACAGAACTGTTATGTCAATGTTTTTGTTTCAAATAGCGTTTTGTGTTTGGAAGCTATCTTAAATTGATTCTGTAGAGCACTGATATTAAACTTAAAGCTACACATGTTAGTTTTACTCTGTAAAAATAATTTATCTGTAGAGACAGTTCAATCTGTTCTTTAAAAAACATTTAGCCACAGGTGAAAGCTATATTGTGATTACATTTTAAGAGTATCTTAGATACTCTTTTGCTATTCTAATTGCAAAAGCAACAATTCTGTCTGGAATTTTACAGTTAAACTCCAAAAGGGATCCCGACTGCATGGCTGCCACTTCAGTGCCTTGTATTGTTGTATTACCTCATTCATTCTGAAGAATTTGGCTGAAACTTCATCAGAACAAATGTTTCATTTTCCTTCATAGTATGTAGTGCATTGTGCTGGCTTTTCTTCAATAATAGTCTAGACCAATAATCAAATACAATGTGGCAAAATGTCCTTTAAGTTTTTTAAGACACAGCAGCCTTTCTGACTTGAATTTGGCAGGATGCCTGTACAGGTGGTACAGAAAAATACTTGAATGAAGACTTACTGAGTTAACTCAGTGCCAGAAAGACAGTTACAAGCTTAGCTAGACTATCTGCAGGCCCTCCTTGCCTTTCTAAGCAATCTGTTAAAACTCTAGCAAAATTCCATCTAATAGATCAACTTCCCCTCCCCTCTTTCTTAGCTTTGTCTTGGAATTAATCCCAGGTGTTGTCAAAGACGATCCTGTCTTCCTCTGACACTTGATACTGTATTGCTTTATGGGAGGGTTTATAACTTCTGTTTTGTTCTTTGTGGTATACTTTATTCCATAAAGTACAACGAATTAGCCTCACAGGACTGTGAAGGCTTGAAGGAGCCTCTCTAGTTGGCGTAGTCCCATGCCACTGATTATTAGAAGGTTGATCAGATTAGGCAGCTGAGGCCTGTCTCTACTTGGGTTTTTGCATGTCTCCAACAACGGAGTATCTACAGCCTCCCTGGGCAATCTGCTGCAGTGTTTGACCACCCTCATAGCCAGAGACTCTTATCCTTTCACTCTTCATCCCTGAGAAGAGTCTGACTCAGTCTTCTTTACTTGGGAAGGAAGAACACCACTTATTTATATGCATAGTGTGTTTATACACATTGAGATACCTTTGAATCTTCTGTTCTTCAGGCTAAACAGTTACAGCTCTGACAGCCTCTCTACTGCAACAGTTGCTTTGAAATGTCTGCTTAATCATCTTAATGGCCATTCTCTGTGCTTACTTTGGTATGTTCATGTCTCTCTTGTAGTGGGAGTTGAGCACTGGGCATAGCTCTGCAGATGTCTCACCAGTGCTTGAGTAGAGGGGAGGGATTACTTGCCTTGACCTGCTGGCATCATTCTTCCTACTGCGGCTGAGAATGCTGTTGGCCTTTGCTGCAAGGGCACATTGCTGGTTCCAGTTTCATTTTTCTTAACCAAAACCCCAGTGTCTCACTGCAAAGCTCATTTCCAATTGGCTGTTCTCCAGAGCATACTGGTGCACAGGGTTGTTCCTCCCCAGGTGCAGAACTTTGAATTTCCTGGTTGTTGAGCTTCAAGCATTGGAACATGCTACCCAGGTAGGTGGTGCAGTCAACATCCCTAGAGAGATTAAAAAAAATAAAAAACCAAAAACATGTAGATGAAGTACTTAAGGTGCACTGTCCCATCTTTAAGTTTGTGGATGAAGATGTTGGTCAGTACTGGCTGCAGTACTGACCCCAGGGGTACACCACTAATGGTTATTCTCCAGCTGGACTTTGTGCCACTGATCACTGCCCTTTGAACCTGGCATTTCAGACAATTTTAAGTCTACCTCACCATCTGCTTTAGTTGTCTGTACTTCATCAGTTTGTGTATGAGGACAACTGTTGAAAGAGACAATGTGTGAAGCTTTACTGAAGTCAGGATAAGCAACATCCTCTGCCTTCCCCTCATCTGCCAAGTTCCTTATTTGTTGTAGGAGGCTATCAGACTGGTCAAGCATGGTTTTCCCAGTTGTAAATCCATGCAGCCTACTCAGAGTCATCATCTTGTCCTTAGTGTGTCTAGAAATAGCTTCAGTTTTGCTCTGTCACCTTCCCAGGCATAAAGGTGAGACTATCCAGCTTAGTTTCCTGGCTTTTACTTTCTTTCACATATTTTTTTGTGCAGTAGACAGGATTAATAAGAGTAATGTCTGTTTGTAGAAATGTCCTTTATTTTGCAACAGGAGGGGAATACAGAAGCTTCCAAAAACCAAGATGACTTTCTTTCTCTCTCTTTTTTTTTTTTTTTTTCTAAAACAACCCAAAAGCCAAAACTCATCTAAATAAGGAGTGTGTCCTAGCTCTGCTTATATTGGAAAACCTCTTAAGCAATATGAATATAGACCTCAGATTCATTGTGCACTATAGTGTTCTGCATAATGTCTGGAGAATTGATTGGGCTAGGGGAGGAATGTGATAATTTTTGACTTGACATCAACCCTGTATGAGAAGAAAATAAAGGACAGAAAAAACACATTAGGGTTCAAATAATTATACTAGCATAATGTAGTACTATAGTTTGCAAAGTGACTTTCAGCACTTGCTGTACAAGTAAGAAACTGAATTTGCAATAGTATCTTATGTCCTGCTTAGTTTTAGATTTTTTTTAAATAAAACAAATATCTAATTGGTATTTGATATTGAATTGAAACTAACTTAGATATCTTTCTTACCTAATCACTGTGTAGCCTGAAAAAGGGAGCCTTGATTAACTGGTTCTTGAACCAGGGAAAATTTTGACTTAGGCATCTTAAGGCTATAAAATCAGCCCTGAACTTCCCAGATTGCAGTTTTTATTCATGTGGTCATAAAACTTGACATTTAATGCAATGGAGTAGTTTGACTAAAGATGAGAACATCTTCTCAGAGACTTCTTAATGGGAAAAAACAGAGACAATCTTTTTTTGCTTGGCTCTTCTTGGGCTGCCTTTTACTTGACATGTTCATGCAAGTCACATTGACAGGCAGTGTTGAAGTGTGTAGTAGATGGTAGGTTTGAACATGGATGTGCAGATGTTCTATGCCTCTGGCAGATACAGCAACAGATTTTTTTTTTATAGAAAAGTAGTGACTTGCCTTCCTTGCAGATGCAGGCTTAAGTTCTCTTGTGAGGAAATAAGCATCATTTATTCGAATATTCTGACTCTAGGGCCAGGTTTTCAGGACTTAATGGCTAAAGCAGTCCATGCAGGTAATATGTGTGCTTGCCCTAGCTTTCTGATCTAAGATGTTTGGATAATCTTGCAGGTTAATTCTGTATTTCCTGAGCTCAAAGCCTGATATTAAACATTCCCAGGAGATGTATATCTCTGTAACCTGTTGGAACTACATGAAGAGCCTGGTGAGCTCATTGTGAGTAGAAAGTACTGTGTCAGGAACACTCACTGGTTTGCTTCTTGACGTGTCCTTTCAGTTAATGAATGAAATAGTGTTTATGTATTTTTGAAGTTTATGCATATTTTACAAATGAGCTTCAGTGAAAAGAAGTTACATGGTATTTTTAAATAGGTGTGATAGTAATGTCTTCTGCTGACAAACAGTAGGTATGGATATGCTCCTCTGAAGTGTACAATTTCTAAGCTAAGCAGTCCTCTTACTATGTGTAGATAGTGTATTGTAGAATCACAGAATTGTTTCAGCTGGAGGGGACCTTTTAAGTTCGAGTCTAACCTTTGTCCCAGCACTATCAACCACTACACCATTTCCCGAAGTGCAACATCCACCTCCCTGGGCAGGCTGTTCCAATGCCTGACAAACCTTTCAGTAAGGAAATTCCTCTTAATATCCAGCCTGAACCTCCCCTGGCGCAACTTGAGGCCATTTCTTATTGTTCTATTGCTTGTTACTAGGGAGAACAGACTGGCCCCCACCTTGCTACAACTTCCTTTCAGGTAGTTGTAGAGAGCAATAAGATCTCCCCTCAGCCTTCTTTAGGCTAAACAGCCCCTCTCAGCCGTTCTTCATTTGAGGCGTGTTCCAAATCCTCAATGAGCTTCTTGTTGATAAGGGCCCAAAACTGGACACAGTGTTTGAGGTATGGCCTTGGCAAAGCCGAGTACAGGGGAATGATCACCTTCCTGCTCCTGCTGACCACACTAGTCCTGACACAGGCCAGGATGCCATTGGCCTTCTTGGCCACCTGGGCATGCTGCTGGCTCATGTTCAGCCAACTGTCAATCAATACTGCCAGGTCCCTCTCTGCCTGGCAGCTTTCCAGCCACTCCTCCCCAAGCCTGTAGCACTGCTGGAGGCTGTTGTGGCCCAAGTGCAGGACCCGGCACTTGGCCTTCTTGAAAGTTGTAACATTGACCTTGGCACAGCCATCCAACTTATCTAGATCTCTCTGTAAAGCTTCCCTACCCTAAAGCAGATCAACACTTCCACCCAGCTTGGTGGCGTCTGCAAACTTACTAAGGGTGTACTCGATCCCCTCATCCAGATCATTACTAAAGATGTTAAAAAGGAGTGGCCCCAGTACTGAGCCCTGGGGGACACCACTTGTGATCAGCCACCAACTGGGTTTTAATCCATTGACCACAACTCTTTCGACTCAACCATCTAACCAGTTTTTCACCCAGGAAAGTGTATGCCCATCCAAGCCGAGAACAGCCAATTTCTCTAAGAGAATGCCGAGGGAAAACAGTGTCAAATGCCTTATTAAAGTCAAGGTAGACAACATCCACAGCCTTTCCTTCATCCAACAAGTGAGTCACCCTGTCACAGAAGGCTCACAGCTAACTAGGGAGGAATGAAAAATAACAACTTTTGTGTTAGTTGGAAGCCTTCTATCCTTCTTCCTGAAGCAGTGGTGGTCAGATAAAGTGCATCTGTGGCTTGTATTTAGAGTTTTGGAAGATTCTTGGTCTCTACACCCAATGTCATAGACTATTTCTAATTAGAGTACAGTTGATTTGTAATTTATTTGGAACAGCTACACTGTGGAGTCCCTCCCATGGGAGACAGTCCCTCACAAACTTCTCGAGTGTGGGTCCTTCCCACGCACTGCAGCTCCTCACAAAATGCTCCAGCATGGAGCCTCCCATGGGGACAGCTGCTCACACACTGCCTCAGCATGAAGAACAGTCCTTCAGGGACAGACTGCTCCAGCCTGGGTCAGCTGATCCTGTCAGCTTGCTCCGGCGTGGGCTCCCTCATGGGCTGTGAGTGGGTTTTTG
>WBNH01003876.1:3331-47821 GCA_013401255.1 Urocolius indicus
GCGGCGCGGCGCTCGGGCCCGGTGCAAGATGGCGGCGGCGGCGCGGCGCGGGCTGTAGCGGCCGCTGCAGCGGAACCGAGCCGGAGCCGCCCCGGCCCGGCTCGGCCCGACCTGGCCGCACGGGCGAGGGGCAGAAGGGTGAGAGCACCGGAGCGGGATGGGGCCTGAGCAGGGGGGAGGAGGGAAGCGAGAAGGAGGAGAAGGTGCTTGGCGCTGCCGCCTCCCGTTCCTCCCTGCGCCGGGGCAGGAGGGGCGGTGTTGGGGCGCTTCGGGGGCGCCTCCGCCCCGCGCCCCAGACGCCGTTTGCTCCGTAGCGCTTGTGTGTGTGTGTGTGTGTGTGTTTCTTCCTCCTTCGGCCGTTACCTCGTCGCGTGGCAGCTCTTTGCTTTGCGCCCCGAAAGTATTCGGGACAGAGGTTCCTGAAGTTTAGTCCCTTTCCCCTTCGAGCGACAGAAGCGTGGGAAGGACGGCGCACAAACGTAGCTCGTGCTTCTGTTTGCTGAGCTTCTCGCCTGCAGAAGTGACAAGTGTCTTGCCAAAAAACCGCGTCGGGGCAGTAAGTAGGAAGTGTGCTGCTGGGGGGTCGCTGCTGCGAGCGGCAGCCCAGCTGTGAGCCTGGCGTGGCGTGGCGGTGTGAGCCGTGAGCTTTTTGCCAGCCACAGAATCACATGATCTGAAGAGTTTGAAGGGACCTAGAAAGATTATCTGGTCCAACCTCCCTGGCTGGAGCAGGACCGCATGGAGTAGGTCACACAGGAACTCGTCCAGGTGGGTTTTGCGTGTCCCCAGAGAAGGAAGTAGTCAGTTCTGGGAGGTTGCTAGAAACCCCTTTAACGAGGCCTTGAAGCGCTTATAAATGAGGCATGGCACCTAAATTGCTTCCTGGGGGTAAGGAAAGGCACATCATTGAGGGGTCTGAAAGCAGCACCTTTGCGCTGGGGAAGGAAGGATGCACGTGGCAGCTGCAGTGAGGCCGCAGAGCGCTTCGGACTGAACTCGGAAATGCCTTCACTTTGGTGGCAATCTGTCTGGGTACAACTGGGTGAGCGGAGAGCTCAACTCCCACATTTCTAATGGAGTTTTGGATTTGAGAGTGGAATCTGTTGTGTGTTGTAGTTTTTGTTTTCTGGTGGTGTTTTGGCTGGGAAGTAGAGGTGGAGGGGTGGTGTATAGAGGGATTAGAGTTGTGAGAGAGTCGACATCCCTGGCTGTAGTTTGGACCCTTATGCAGTCATAAAAGTTAAAGAAATCTCTGGGGACTGGAAGGAATTCTTTCCAGAATAAGTTTTTCTTGTCGTAATGCATCTTGAAGTGGTATTGACAGAGGTAGAAAGCATAAGGACAGAAGTGTAACAGTGGTCTGTGGGGAGGAAAAGACATGGATGTGTGTGCAGAAGAATTGCCAGTGAATGCTGGGGAGAGAAATCAAGGGCAGCTTAAAAGTCTGAGAAAGAGGGGAAGTTTCTAGGAAACATTTGGAATAGAGAGGAATAGAAAGGTAAAAAATGGGTAGCTCTGAGGAGAGCTAGAAAGACTCTCGACAGTCGCTTAGGAAAACAGCATGTGTGTTTCTGCCTTCCCTGTGCCCCTCCATAGTGTAAGCAAGAAGCTTCTTTATTTGAGTCTTGAAATGAAAGACAATGAACTAGCTGATTAGTTCAAAAGTGATACCTAGTAAATTAGTATCAAAGAATTATAGAATCACAGAATGTTAGGGGTTGGAAGGGACCTCTAGAGATCATCCAGTCCAACCCTCTGCTAAAGCAGGTTCACCTAGATCAGGTCGCACAAGAATGTGTCCAGGTGGGTTTTTAAAACCTACAGAGCAGGAGCCTCCACACCCTCCCTGGGCACCCTGTGCTGGGGCTCCCTTACCTGAGCAGCAAAGTTTTCCCTTACATTTAAGATGGAACTTTTTGTGTTCCAGCTTATGTCCATTACCCCTCGTCCAGTGACAGGACACCACAGAAAGAAGTGTCACCCCAACCTCCTGCCGTCCACCATTTTGATATTTGTAAATGTTAATGAGATTCTCCCCATAGTCTCCTCTTCTCTAGGCTTAATACTAGTAAGAAGGTACTTTGTTAAATAGTAGCACTTAGTTAAAGTGGGGTAATTTTCATGCAAACATGTGAGTGTGTGGGGCTCGGACCTCACAAGTACTTGAGGTTTTTGAGAGAGCAACCTGCTGAGACAGAGAAGAGAAATGAGCAGACACAAACAACCGGTGCATAAGACCTGAAACCATGTCTTCTTTTCCAGGTCTCTCCCTCTTTTTTTTTAAAGTTGTTTTGAGGCACAAGGAAAAAGGTCAAAATGGGGCGGAGATCGACCTCATCCACCAAGAGTGGGAAGTTCATGAATCCCACGGATCAGGCCCGTAAGTATCTGTAACAGCTGAGTGGGNAGATGATGTCCTGAAGAAGCATGCAAAAAGCTTTCTCTGAAGAGATCTTCACTTACCAATCAGAACTGAGTTTCTCTAACTTGCATGATAGTGTCTCTGTTTGGCTGTTGTTGAAACTTCCCGAGAGGGCTGCTTGCTTTCATGTGTTTGTATCCTTGAGTGTTTACCTCTGAGTTTTTACTGTAGTTATCTATGTTCAAAGCTCTTTGTAATTTAACTGGTGGCTAAACTGCAAGCTGCTCTTTGGGATGTACTTAATCTGTCCAAGGCTAGAATTTGAGGGACGTGTCAGACTTTGCAGATGCTGTGGTTAGAATGAGGGAGTTGTCTAACTGTGGTGGGGTTTTGGTTTTTTTTATTCCTTCTGGTAACATGCCAGAGGTTATCAATGCTAAGCAGTTAAAGAAAATCCAGAGTTCTGTGGTGAATATCATAGAATGGCAGGGGTTGGAAGGGACTTCTATAAATCATCCAGTCAAACCCGCTGCCAAAGCAGGCCCACCTGGATCAGGTCACACAGGAACACATGCAGGTGGGTTTTGAAACCTCCAGAGCAGGAGACTCCCCACCCTCCCTGGGCAGCCTGTGCCAGGGCTCCCTCACCTGAACAGCAAAGAAGTTTTCCCTTGTGTATAAATGGAACTTTTCGTGTTCCAGCTTTTGTCCATT
Organism: Urocolius indicus; assembly: GCA_013401255.1. NCBI lineage: Eukaryota > Metazoa > Chordata > Aves > Coliiformes > Coliidae > Urocolius > Urocolius indicus. Next base: position 6,408 of record WBNH01003876.1, read on the forward strand.
ACCCCTTGTCCTTTAACTGGATACAACAGAAACAAAGTGCTGTGCTTCATTTCAGATGCACACTTGAAACCTGCACGTTTTTAAAGTGTGTTAACTATTTCAGCTTCTGGGCAGCGATCCTTTCATGACTGCACAATACAATACAATACCACTCTGACTTTTTCCACATATTATTTTGTGTGTTTGCGCAGAAACACTGCCGCTTCTGGAGACACAGAATGCTCCATCTCCTTTCATTTTAACACACACAAAATAAAAATCTCCTTCATGTTGAATCATAGAGTGGTAGGGTTGGAAGGGACCTTTAAAGATCATCTAGTCCAACCCCCCTGCAGAAGCAGGTTCACCTAGATCAGGCCGCACAGGAACGTGTCCAGGCGGGTCTTGAAGACCTCCAAGGAAGGAGACTCCACAACCCCTCTGGGCAGCCTGTGCCAGGGCTGAGATGAGTTGAACATTTACAGTCTTTGTAAAGTGACTGAACTGTTGCAAAACAGCACTAGTCTTGATGAAGGAAACATTCTTCATAGATTGGATTGTCTTTCAAGTTGTCATTTTTCTTTTTTCCTTTCCTCTCTAGGGAAGGAAGCTCGGAAAAGGGAACTAAAGAAGGTAAATTAAGAGACTAGAAATGCATTCCCTATACTGTATATAATAGAATCATTTTGGTTGGAAAAGACCTTCAAGATCACTGAGTCCACCCACCAACCTCCCTGCCAAGCCCATCGCTAAACCATGCCTCTAATCATGTTTGTGACTGTAATGGGCTGTGGCTGATGGATAGACTACAGCTGTTTTGGTTGATATCCTAAGAATCACTTTGGAAAATGCTTCCCAAACAAGTAGTTGAAGAAAACGTGGACAGACACCTTGTTATGAGTAACCATATCTCATCATCTACTGATTTTAAGCTTGTGATGATTACATCTTTTTGACATGTTACTGTAAATGCTTGGGAATTACAAAGAAACAAACACCAAATCACAAGTAAACCACCCAAAACTCAGCATGTTTTACTGTATGCCTTTTGGCAGTTGCTTTATCTTCTGGATTAGGTGTGTCTGAATTTGAGTGAGTGAATTGCAGAAGCATTTGTAAATGGCAAGATAGTGGAATTTAAAACTCCTAGGAATCTGATTACCTTTGCTGCTGATGTGTGCCATGGTTAATATTTTCAGGGCGTTTTGGGGTGCTTTTTTTTCTTTTTCATCAGACTGGGAATATTGGGGAGGGTTGGGGCAGTGGTATATGGTACAAAGGTTCTTTCTCCTGTGACACTTTCTGATCAACTTGATCTCTGATCTTAGAACAAAAAGCAGCGGATGATGGTCCGAGCAGCTGTACTAAAGATGAAAGATCCAAAGCAGATTATCCGGGACATGGAAAAATTGGATGAGATGGGTGAGTGGGAGGTACTGGGTGTTGCACTTGGGCAGTGCTTTAAAGCAGATACATAACACAGTTTTAAGGGACCTCGGAGGCTAGAGTAGCGTTTTTTCTTTCCTGTTAGAAGGGCAGTTTCTGTGAGTAGTTGGGGATTGATTATGATTTGATGTGGTGCTGTCAGAGATGGCTGCTATAAAGAACGAATAGTGTGCGTCATGATGACTTAGAGCAGAAGGAGGGGACAGTCAAAATCACAGAATGGCTGGGGTTGGAAGGGACCTCTAGAGATCATTCAGTCCAAACCCCACGCCAAAGCAGATTCACCTCAATCGGGTCATACAGGAACATGTGCAGACTGGTTTTGAAACTTACAGAGAAGGAGATTCCCCAGCCTCCCTCGGCAGCCTGTGCCAATACTCACTCACAGCAAAGAAGTTTTTCCTTAAGTGGAACTTCTTGTGTTCCAGCTTTTGTCCATTATCCCATGTCCTGTCACTGGACACTACAGAAAAAAAGTGCTGCCCCGTGCTCCTGACAAACACCTTGTAAATGCTTGTAAGTGTTGATGAGGTCCCTCCTCAGCCTTCTCCAGGCTGAACAGCCCCAGATCCCACAGCTTTTCCTCATAAGGAAGATTCTCCAGTCCCCTGATCATCTTGGTGGCCCTGCTGTGGACTCTCTCCAGCAGTTCTCTGTCCCTCTTGAGCTGGGGAGCCCAGAGCTGGACACAGAACTCCAGATGGGGCCTCACTAGGGCAGAGTGCCATAACTGTGAGGTATTAACTTCAGAATTTTGGGGTCGTTTTTTTTTTTTTTTTTTGTCTGGATTAGAATTTAACCCAGTACAGCAGCCACAGCTGAATGAGAAGGTGCTAAAGGACAAACGCAAGAAGCTTCGCGAGACGTTTGAGCGCATCTTGCGGCTCTATGAGAAGGAGAACCCCGACATCTACAAAGAGCTGCGCAAGCTGGAAGTGGAGTACGAGCAGAAGAGGTCCCAACTCAGCCAGTATTTTGATGCTGTCAAGGTAATTCTTGTTACATGCTATGGTGGTGTGTACTCTTTGTCAGTCAGTTAGGTTTGACAGTTATGAAGGGAAGGAGCTTTATAAAAGACCAACCCAGTTATGCGGCCCATGTTAAGCACTTAACTTTAGTTTGAATACTATCTGCAGTTGTGGCATTAAAGAGAGAGAGTTGCATCGGGGTTATCAAATCTGTATTTGTCTCTGATAAGTTGACGTAATTCTCAGTAAGTTACAGGGAAAAGGGAGATTTATGTTGCAAACCAAAACCTGCAGAATTTGTTTTCTGTATTAGAGAACAAGCCTGTGAGTGTGCAGCTGGTATTTCTGTGAATTTCTGCTAAATCTGTTGCTGGAAATAATGACAATTCTTGGCATTCCTTTAAAAAGCTTTCTTTGACATCCTTCCCTACCATTTTGGAGAACATAATGTTGCCCAAGTGCGAGTATCTGTAAGATTTTTTGGTTTAGTTATTTTTTTATTTGGAATATGCAGCAGCCTGTGTTTTGTGCCTTCTGGATACTTAAATACAGGCACTACTTGTCTGCAGCCACTTCGCTTTGGGGACTGAAAGTCTAAAGGGTGATGGAAACCTGTCTGGGCTTTGACTGAACTTCTAAAGCCTTTCATGTGTTCACTGCATGTGCTTTGTTACGTGTTGATAGCTTTTACTATTGATTTTCCAAATGTCTTTCATAGACTGCTGTAAGATAAGGTGCCCAAACAGGTGCCTTTGGCAAGTGACAGCAGGTCCCATGTGTTCTGTGCTCTGAAAGGTAATGAGGTTGTTCAGCAGCTTCTGTGGGAGTAACCAATTCTCCCTCTCAATTTTTCTTTTCTTTCCTTTTTTTTTTTTTCCTCCAGAATGCTCAACATGTTGAAGTGGAAAGTATCCCCTTACCAGATATGCCACATGCACCCTCCAACATTCTCATACAGGACATTCCCCTTCCAGGGGCCCAACCACCTTCTATCCTCAAGAAGACATCAGCCTATGGGTAAGAGGGGGAAAAAAAAAAAACCCTAAACCAACACAACACAAAAAAACCCAACAAAAATAATACCTCCCCCCCCAAAAAAAAACCAAACCAAACCAAAAACACACTTTCAGAGGAAGTAAAAAAAACCAACAAACCACTTTTATTACAGGGGAGGAGCTAGGGGTAGAAGCAGAGGTAGTATTGATTAGGAATAAGAGTTCTGTGTGAGTGAGTTTGGTTGTTCTGTTTTTTATTTAAACAGTCTTGCCCTAATATTATGTGGGTTTTTTTGTGTAAATTGGTTTGAGTAATATAGTATGACTTCTACCATTTGTCTTTCTGCATACCAGTAAAAGCACTGCAAACTTGAACATAAATTCCCCTTAACTTGCTATCTATGTTCCTTTGTCTTGCTAGCATACTCAGTTTAAGCTCTCAGTTTACTTGTTTATCAAGTTTCTCGTACTAATTATTTCTGTTTCTTTCTAATAGTCTGTTTTCAACAACTTCATGATTACTTCATTCTGCTTCTGTGATGGGATTCAATGCTTGTTTTTTTCAGTCTTCAATTGCCTTCTCAGAAGCTTGCATTTGTCTGGTCTTGAGCAATCATGTCCTTGTGTGATGTAGTTAACTCCCTGGGACACGTCTATATTTCATACATGTTCGTGTTTCCTTTTAGAGGGCTTCTGCGTAAGCAGTGATGAGAGAATGCTATTAAGCTCACGTGAGAGAATGCTATTAAGCTCACGTGTGTGTGTGTTCATGTTCTTGTGTTTCTCATTTTCTTTCTTCTTTCCAGACCACCAGTTCGGTCCATTTCTGTCCTTCCTCCTCCTGGCCTTGGTGTTCCACGCTTACCTCCAGGCAGGAAGCCCCCTGGACCTCCTCCAGGCCCACCCCCACCTCAAGTCCTACAGATGTATGGCCGTAAAGTGGGTTTCGCCTTGGATATGGCTCCTCGAAGGCGAGAAGAGGACATTTCTTACAGTTCTGAAGGAGGTAAAGACTTTCTTCTTGCTCTCTGGGATTTTCCTTGGCCTCTCTATTTTGCTGTGGGATAGCACTGTCACAAAAATAATGTGCCCTAGACAAGGTGTTCTCTGGCAATATGAATGTTAATACTATTTGAAGGACTCTTCTTCAGTGATTGTATCTCTCAGGTGATTCTAAAATCTTCCATAATACCTGAAACTTTATCAGCTGTAGTTTTAAATGCTGAAACTTCTAATTACAACTTTGAGATACTTGTTTTTTTCATTATGTTGCACAGTTGGGATATTTTCCCATGTAGCCTTAACAAGGCTGAAAAATTGTACATGTTATCCCAAACCAACAACAAACCAGTAACCCTCCCCCAGCTTTCTCTAGGAAGTCTTCTCTTAATAAAAATCAAAACAAAAGAAACAAAAAACTAAAAGGGGGGGGGGGGAAGAAATCCAACCCCCAAAAATCCAAACCAAGCCTGGGTATAGATTTTGTTAGAAGTACCTAGGTCCTTCATTTTAACAGTTGCTGTATCTTCCCTAGAAACTGTTGTGAGTGGGTAGATCAGCTTTATTGCATACCAGAAAGCATCAAAGCATTTAATGGTAGGTGATTTCTGTATTGAAACGAACTAATGAGTTGTTGGTAGGAGCTGCCTTCACTTGCTTGCTGTGTGAATTAACCATCTGGTTAACAGGGAATCTTTTTATACAAAGAGTGCAAAATATTCTTTAGGAATATGTGCTAAATGGTAAGGGGTGGGCAGTGTGTCTGTGCTGCTGCCAGCGGGATTCTTCCAGCTGTAGACACATCAAATATTCTCTTCCACACCATTGTATTTGGAGTTCAGGCATTTCCTAACACTTTCCTTCCTGCAGGGCAGCGAGGGCATGATGAGGATATGTCCAGCACCAGTGAAGATGAGGGTTATCCTGAGGATATGGATCAAGACAAACATGATGAGAGCAGTGATGACAGTGACAGCGACAGGTCAGATGCAGACAGTGAAGGCGAGGACTTCCTGCACCGGGATAACGACAAGGAGAGGGAAGGTGGTGAAGAAAAGAAATCAGGTATTAAGAGAAGTTATAGATTGGGATTGGGTTTTATCCAAAAGAGTAACATTGTGTAACAGAGTTTGTCTTTTTCTGTCTGGGAGGGAAGGTGATTTGTTTAACCAGCTAACTCAGTTCTAACTCACCTAAATTCCAGCTGAAGAATTTTTATTAGCAAACAGATCAGTAGGAGACTATCTGGAAGGGAAGCGTCTTTTTCAGATAGACTTGGTTTCTTAACAGTTGAATTAGTTTGGTAAGGTCACAAGCTATTTTTCACCAGAAGCATTGAGTTGGGAGGATACCCTACAAAAATGGTGTAAAATACACTCCCTCTTCAGTGACTTGAACAACCAAGGCAACTAAATTTCATAGTGCTAGTGCTTTTGGATAATATTTATTTTTCTTGATTGCCTGGGGGAGACCAATTGGTAGAAAATATTAGGTCAGCAAAACTTGAAGTGGTCAGTGACACCAATGTTAACCCTTTGTGTAAGGAGCATCATTGCACTATAACTGTAGATTACTCATACCTAGTTGAAGACTTAAATCTATCTGATATCTCTTCTTTTCTTCCCACCCCCTGCTACCCTTGCCCATGCTTTGCTCTCCCCAGGTCATAGCGTACGGTTTGCAGACATGCCTGGGAAGTCCCGAAAAAAGAAAAAGAACATGAAAGAACTGACTCCACTGCAGGCCATGATGTTACGAATGGCAGGTGAGTGAGATGTGAAGATATGCCATTAAGCTTCCAGTTAAGGTTTCTCTGGTAAGCTTACTTTGTTGGCGTGGTTTTTATTCTATAGAGTAAATATTTTACTGTCGTAATGTGAGATCTGCTAAGAGTGTAAGCTGTGGTTCGGTTATTTGATGGAGTTTTAAAAATCAGTTTTAGTCTATTAGTGCATGCATTTTGCATAGCAGAGTTGAAGCTATGGTAGCAACTTACTGGATTTTTTTATGTACAGGGATTTTTTTGCTTCTAAATTTTATCTTGCTTAACTTTTAAACAATTATGCAAGCAAAACCTCTTAGTGGAAAAGAAGAGATCCTCTGTGACCTCAGCCTGTAACCTGTAAGATTTCATGACTCTCTAAAAATACCCTTTTTGCAGAAATATATTAACCAATTGAGATAGATTTTTTTTTTTTTTTTTTTTAATTTGTTTTAGAAAGACCTTCCCCCTCAGTATCTTTCTGGAGTTTCTTGAAGATCAGGATTGTGCTTATTTTGAGATTGTGTCCCAGTTCCCCTTGTCCCTTTTTCCACACCCCTGGCCTTCAAAAATCCCACAAACCATAGATCAAATAGTTGCAGTTCAGGTTAGTTATAGAAGTCTCAACTCCCTCAGGAGCACGTTTCTTTTTTTTTTGGGGGACAAAGGCCTACCTAGAACTGTGACTTCTTTATTTTAATTTTCTTTTTAACAATAAGATGTGGGCAGTTTTGTTTCCTTGGAAATAAAGTTTAATTCATTTTGTTCTGTGTGCTCAGGTTTCTCTGATGTGCACACAGTTATTACCAGTGGAGTGGTTTTATAAGTATGTCTCCATTTCCAGGTCAGGAAATTCCAGAGGAAGGGAGAGAAGTGGAGGAATATTCAGAAGAAGAGGAGGAAGAAGAAGAGGACTCGGAGTCTGAAGAGACAACACAACAGCAGCAGCAGCAGCAACAACTCAGTGAGGAAGCTCTTGCAGACACTGGGTCATCTACTGCAACTTCCCAGGCACAACAGCAGCAACAGCCTCCCCAGGCTGTTGCTCCATCTCAGATACAGGCACCTCCTATGCCAGGGCCACCTCCACTGGGGCCACCTCCAGCCCCTCCGCTGAGGCCCCCAGGCCCACCCACCGGCCTTCCTCCTGGCCCTCCACCAGGTAAATCCTTGCTTTACTCTGCTTTGAGGGATGCAGGCTCTGTAGGCTCTCTGTACTGCAGACAGAGGATCGGTTAGGGAGTTAGAAGCTGCAGTATGTGTTGCAGATGAGATACAGGAGCCTACTGTGGTACTTTCTGAGACCTGTGTGAGCTCTTCTGTGGTCAGTCTGTTGCTGTACTGTATTTTGAGGCATCAGTACCTGTAGTCAGGCCGATGGGCATTGGCTTGTTCGTTAGCAGTAGCGCTGACAGGCAGCAGTAGAGCAGTGGAGCCAGTGTGGGAGTATGAAGAACAAAGCCTTATTCCATGAACAGTGTTTTGTTTGTGGGTGGTTAATTTATGTTGCCCCTCACACCCTTTCCTGAACAAGACATGCTGAAGAGATTTGGGAGCCACTGCCTGGTTCCAGGCTTTGATGGTTTGCTGGTGTTTTTGAGGGCTTTTTAACAAGCTGTGGTGTGAAAATCTTCGGCTGTTCTACCAGATGGATGTATTTCGGTTGTATTAGGGAAGAAAGATGAAGTAAGTACTGAATTTGAATTTATATCAGTATTAGGCTGCCTGGAGGCCACGAGCAATGGGGCAAATCAGTAACGTTTTTCATAGTGTATGTTAATTTTTTGAGGGCGAACACCTGAGGGTTTTTGATTTGGAGGAAGATAGTTGTTTATTTTCTGTAAGTTAGTGGAGTTACCGTATAGGCTGAACTGGGTAAGAGTGACAAGCTGATTTGTAATTAAAAAAGCATATAGGTCTCTCTTCAGTTTTATACTTACATGGCAAAGATCAATGATTGGCCTACAGTGAGGAGCAGTATATGATTTATGTTAATGTATTTTATTCTATATGAGTACATTAACAGGGTTTTTTTTTCCAGGGGAATGAGAGGACAGCAAAGTTCTTTCAAGTGTCTCACCCAGAGTTTTATTTCTGATATCCCTAGAGGGGGAATCTCAAACTTCAAAACAGTTACTTTCAATAGAGCAAAACTACTTCCTTTCAGGCCAGAAAGGTGATCAAATATGCCAGAGTGAAAAATTCTTTATCTGTCCAGATTGTAACAGCTGCAGCTCAGTAGATGTTCTCTGCTGTTGGTTCATTTAAATGGGGAAGAGCCCTTTTTANTCTTCAGTTTTATACTTACATGGCAAAGATCAATGATTGGCCTACAGGGAGGAGCAGTATATGATTTATGTTAATGTATTTTATTCTATATGAGTACATTAACAGGGTTTTTTTCCAGGGGAATGAGAGGACAGCAAAGTTCTTTCCAGTGTCTCACCCAGAGTTTTATTTCTGATATCCCTAGAGGGGGAACCGCAAACTTCAAAACAGTTACTTTCAATAGAGCAAAACTACTTCCTTTCAGGCCAGAAAGGTGATCAAATATGCCAGAGTGAAAAATTCTTTATCTGTCCAGATTGTAACAGCTGCAGCTCAGTAGATGTTCTCTGCTGTTGGTTCATTTAAATGGGGAAGAGCCCTTTTTACAAGTGAAAGAGGATACATGCTTATTATGAAGAAATGTCCCTCTAGGTCTAAAAACTGCTGCTTCTTTTTGAGGTTATTTGTAGAAGATCTGTTTAATGTGGCAGCTGGCTAGCAACAGAACAGCTTTCAAGTTCCTGTTGAGGATCTTTAGAATTAGCTGATGGGATAGTTTTGGGTTTTCTTGAACTAAATTTCTATTCCTTTTGTGTTGGTGTTTTCAGGAGCTCCTCCATTCCTGAGACCTCCTGGCTTACCAGGGCTGCGTGGGCCTTTACCGAGACTTCTGCCACCGGGCCCTCCCCCTGGTCGGCCACCGGGCCCTCCCCCAGGCCCCCCACCAGGTCTGCCCCCAGGCCCTCCTCCACGTGGGCCTCCTCCTCGACTGCCTCCTCCTGCTCCACCAGGTAAATTGTTCTCTTTGCTTCAGCACCAGGTCTCCCCCAGCTTTATTTTCCCAGTTCTTGTGGTGGTGACAGAGTCAGGAAGTGTAAGTGGTTACTAGTTTGCCTTTGTTCTACTCTGTGTGGCTGCATTGTGCTGCATCTTTTTCTGTGTAATAACAGGTAATTCCATAGCGCTCTGTGTAGTCTGGTAGCAAGAAAACTGTCCTGAAAAAGGATGTCTCACAGTTTAGGCTTCTGCTGGACAGTTTTCTGAATAACCCCCAGGTGCTTTAACAGTGCTGCACTTAATGACTTGGAGATAGGTGTTTGTTGGGATTTTTCCTGACTGGACAGACATCTCCGATGACAGAAATTCCAGTGGGATGGATCATCAAGAAACTTTTATTTTCAGATTGTAACTTTAAAATTTAAAAGGGAGCAACACACAGGATCCTGTAGCTTTTGAAGCCCGAGGAGCAGCAGTGTTTTCCACTCAGATATGCTAAGGGTTAAAACCTTTTTTTAGAGCCAGTACTACTGCATCTTGTTGAAGTGGGGATTTTTTTGGTTGCTGCTTTTGTTTCTTGGCTTTCTGAGCCTGTGCTCTTTTTCTGATGACCAAAGATTTTTAAGACTGCTGGGTGTGGAGCCAGCTCAGGCTTTGTTTTCTTCTTACAGGTATCCCTCCTCCTCGCCCAGGCATGTTAAGGCCACCTCTGGTGCCTCCGTTAGGACCTGCCCCACCTGGGCTCTTCCCACCAGCTCCTATTCCAAATCCTGGGGTGCTGAGTGCCCCCCCAAGCTTGATCCAGCGTCCCAAGGCGGATGACACCAGTGCAGCCACCATCGAGAAGAAAGCTACAGCCACTATCAGCGCCAAGCCACAGATCACCAACCCCAAGGCAGAGATCACTCGCTTTGTGCCCACGGCCTTGCGAGTGCGCCGGGAGAATAAAGGGGCTTCAGCTGCCTCCCAGAGAAAACAGGATGATGAGCCTGCTCTCCCACTAACCAAAGCAGCCCCTAAGGCTGGATCGTCTGCCCCAATCTCTGTACAGACAAAGGATGATGTGTATGAAGCCTTCATGAAGGAAATGGAAGGTCTCCTGTGACCCGTCATTGTCCCAGTCAGCTTTCCTGCCCCTCTGAACACAGCTCAGACCACCGCAGAGGGAGGAGGAAGAACAATCCTCCTGCAAGCAACGAAAGGGCTTACATGACAGGGCATAGTTCCCTACCCACAGGTTAACTTGCCAGGATGCTCTGAACAGAGGCTGCTGCAGATGAGGTGTAGCTGGGAACTGCGTTTCAGAGCTAGCATGTCCACTTGGTGGAAGGAAACCACAGCCAAGGCAGCAGTGCTGCTTCCCTCCAGTCTTCCCCCTTCCTTGGAGGGAGATAATGGTACTTTGAGGAGGGGGGAGTGTGAGAGTGGGGGGGTGACTACGCTCTGCCTGAGTCCTCGCACATCCTGAATGCTCTGGTGAGGGTAGTGGAACGGATTTTTAAGGAGCCAGAAAAGTGTTAGCAGCATTTCATACACATATGGTTGTCCAGTTTTTCTTTTCTGTACTGTTCTTTTATGTAAATATTTTATAATCTGGGGGTTGTTTGTTTGGTTTTTTTTTAGTTGCAGTGAGTCCGATGAATCATCTTTCTTCCAGGGTAGTCAGGGAGGTAATTTGTTGCGTATACTGTACACTGGAATTTTGCACCCTCTCCCCTTTATGGTCACCTTGATGGCTTTTCATCGGCCGGGGAAACTTCAGGTTGTCTTGTGAAAGACAGACAATAAATATTCAGTGTATCAAATTACTGGTTGCCTTGTGATTTGTCCAAAACTAACGTGTAGATGGAAAGGGGGAGGAGGTTCTTGGTTCATCATCACCAAGATGATCAGGGGACTAGAGCATCTTCCTTATGAGGAAAGACTGTGGGAACTGGGGCTGTTTAGTCTGGAGAAGAGGAGACTGGGGAGGATCTCATTAATATTTACAAATATCTAAATGGTGGGTGTCAGGAGGTTGGGACATCCCTTTTTTCTACGGTATCTAGCAACAGGACAAGGGGTAATGGGATGAAGCTGGAACACAAAATTCCATTTAAACGTAAGAAAAAACTATTTCACTGTTGAGGTGAAGGAGCCTTGGCACAGGCTGCCCAGGGAAGGTGTGGAGTCTCCTGCTCTGGAAATCGTCAAGACCCACCTGGACATGTTCCTGTGTGACCTGATCTAGGTGAACCTGCTTCTGCAGGGGAGTTGGAATAGGTGATCTGTAAAGGTCCCTTCCAACCCCTACCATTCTTTGATTCTATGATTCTTTGCTGGCCTTGGGGATAAGACAGAGACGTTCTGAGCTTCAGAAAAGCAAAGCAATAGCTGCATTATGAGTAATAAATACTTCCTTAAAAAAAATGCCTTCTTTTACATACTCTGAGTGAAAGGTTTACTTTGTATCAAGCCTCAGATACCTACTGGATGCATCTTGGGTGGGTTACCTTAAGTAAAAATTGTTAAACAGGTTTAAGAGTCTGATAAATAATTTTACTTGTGGAAAATCTCTGACTTCAAATTCTATGAAATTAGTACCTTTAAAGGTGCAGGTACTTTGTAAAAAGGACTTTCACATTTCCAGCTTAACTTTTCTCTTTTGGCAGAAGTGTTTACTATGTTGACAGAGCCGAACACTCAAGACTCACCTGGACAAGTTCCTGTGTGACCTACTCTAGGTGGTCCTGCTCTCGCAGGAGGTTTGGACTAGGTGATCCCTTCCATCCTTTAAGATTCTGTGATTCCATATACGCAAGGAACAAATCTTTATTCTCATTTGAAACAAGCTGCAAAATATCTTGGGATCTTGTAGATAAATCAGTTTAAGACCAGTAGGATCAGTTGTGTTGGCCAGAAGTCTCTCCCAAATGAGCTGCTGCTTCACAGAGAGAAATATTTCCAAACTCTTGTCTGGAACATTGATTTTTGAGCACAAGACCTAATGCTAGGTAGACAGCTATTTCTGTAGATGTATTCATCCTGTTAAAAAAAAGGTGAGTTACACAGTTTCACACTTGCAACACTGAAAGAGATTGAGAAAACTCTTCATTGTCTCAGCTGAAAAGCTTATGGTGAAGGTTTTAGAGAATTCCGTTTTAGAAATTAACACGTTATCAGTGTCTATATGAATATATCCAGGTGTGTGGGGTTTTGGACTCTTAATACAGAGAATGAGTGGCAAGCTGACAGCCTAGTAGATATTTCAAACAATACCTTTAGTTGGCTGCAAGCCTTGGGCTTAGCTTTGAGGTTTAATATTTTAAGAAGACAAAACTATTAGCTACCCAAACTTACACTTGAGAACTTTGGTTCTGTTTTCACAAGTTCGGGACATGAAGCCACATAGATTTGTACAACAGTTCTCTTCCTGGTTCAGGAGTTAATTGCTGTTGTGCCAACAGTATCATAAATCTTTCTGGTTATATTGATGGAATTCTTTCTCTGTATTTTAAACTTCTTGGATTTTGGTTTTGTCTTTATTCTTTAATAAGTGAAATGTGTGAATGATGATTTTTTTGGGGGGAAGAGGCATCATTGTGGTATCTCTGACCCTTTGATTTAATACTAGTAGTAACCTTCCCTCCCAGGAAGCAGACATGGGAGAACTGTATTCTGTGTTCAAGTCATTCCAGGTTGAGAAAAAAATCTCCCTGGCAGCTGTGTGACTACATCAGTAGCCTGTGGGAGTCGCTTGATTCCTTCTGCTGTGGGGAAAAGGGAGGAAGAGCCTGCTCTGCAACATGGGGGTAGCAGAAGGATCTGGCCAAGTGCAGGGCGTAGGCTTCTTCATTGCTTTAATCAAGCAGAGTGTCTGTCCTTGCTCCAAACGTATGGAAGGAGAGAGATATCAAGGACTAAAGAGAAACCAGGGGTAGGTAGTTAGAACACAGAAGGAAAAATGAACAGGAATGTCTTTGTAGGACAGGGCCAGGCTGTACCAGACATCATCTTGAAGCTTGGAAGTGGCTTCACGGTGCGGTGAGATACTCTCCAGCGTGAGAACAAGCGCGTCCTCGTGACTTATGCAGAATAGCCTTGCAACAACCGCCACAGTTGTTTGGTTGCGGTAGTATGTGAGGAATTTGTCTCCAGGACCGGGGAGATGCCCCGACGTTGCGTGCTCCTGCCTGGTTTCTACCGCGAGCAGTAGCGCGGGCTCGCAAAGCCCGGTAGGAACGGGAATAGAATCTTTTACGAAGAAACGATCGTTATTTCTTTAGCAAGTAGCATTTCGGAGGTGCTGAATGCAGGGTTCCATGTACAACACCCACTGTGGCGGTACTCCCTGCATCCCCGCTTCTGGGACCCCCGCGCCGCCCGCGCCCTTCCGGGCCCGCGGGGGCGGCCGCGCGCGGCGGGGCGGGGCGGGGCCGCCCGCCCGCTCCCCCATTGGGCGGATTTGGATCCGCAGCGCCATTGGTCGCGGCGCGAGAGAGCGAGCCACAACCAATCAGAGCGCGGGCCCGGGCGCGCCGGGAGGCTATAAAAGGGGCCGGGCGGGAAGCGCGGCGCGGTGACGCGTGTGCACGTCAGGTTGGGTGGAGGCAGCGGCTGCGGAAGAGCGTCGGGAGCGATGTCCGGGCGCGGGAAGCAGGGNAACCCAAGCAGCGTTCCCACCTGAAAAGCAAACCAAAGGCTCTTTTTAGAGCCACCCACCTTCTCAAAAAAGGAGCTGCAGATCCTGAGAAAAATCCCACCCCTTCCCCCCCACCAAGAAAAAAAAAACCCTGAAAAAACAAAACCCCAAACCGTTTTGTAGCTTTTGTTCTTGGAAGTGAAGAGATCATTAAACCCCTTTGCGTTATAAGATAGTATGCTGATTCTGGTAAATACGTGCTTTAAACAATGAGGTTTATCCCACATGGAAGGGTTTTATGCGGGTAGGGGGGAGGAGGACAAAGGTGAATTGTGAGAAGGAACACGGCCCAGCAGCCTTTCCTGGATTGGCTTAACCCTCGGGGAAGCTGAGGCATCTCACTGATGTCTTAAAGGCAGCCCTGCCTGCCTCTGAACAACCTTTTGCCTTACACACTGCCTCTGTGTTGTGTTCGTGTGTTTGGAGTATTTTTCCTAACAATAGGCATTTAAGTTATTAATTTCTCATACTTTTTTTGCCTAGCTTTCGCTGAGCTGCTGTGCCCGTTTTCTGGCTGAAATCTCAGCAGGCTTGGGAATAACCAGTACCCACTGGGCAGGCGAGGGGAGGTGAAAAGGGACTGGTACTAGTTTTAATTCTACCTTACATCCAGTGCAGAACGTGACCATGAAACCACATTGCAATAAACCCAGAAAAAAAAATCTGTGGTTATAGGTCAAGAAATAGACTTTAATAACCATCCGTTAGAAAACACAAATCACCTGGATTGTAACACACAGTATTTTAGCACCACTGACAGTAGCGAGAGGTAATGAGCGATTTAAAGGCCCCTGGCAAAACCAAGAGTTTCAAGCAACTGTGAAAATATCAGAGAAAACTTGTTTTAATCCTCTGTGCCCTAAGAAAAAAAAAAAAAAGCATGATTGGTTTTAATTTGTTTGAGTGTGGTCTGTGCAAAAGGTGGATGAAGGCTTTCTCCCCCTCTTGCCACCAGCCAGTTGTTTCAGCACAGCAGCTACATCTTTTGGATATGCTGGTTTTGTTACTGCCTCCAATGCAGGAATCAGCTGCTGGACAATGGAAAAATGGACTATTTCACAACCTGGTGTGAAAACAGAGCCCAAATTGACAGCTCGGGCACCTTTTATTGCGCAGAGGTACGGAAAGTGACCGGCTGCAGCAGCGTCTCCTTAGAGAACCATGACTCAGATTCTCACCAATCGAGTCGTATCAAAATAAAAACACCCCTGAATTATAAATTGATGGGGCACAGATTATGATTATTAACAACAACAACAACAAAAAAACTCCACTCCCTCGTCAAGTTTAAAGTTCTCACGTCCCCTAATTTATTAAGAAAATAACCATTTCTGCGGCACAGCCCTGGGGAACCACGTCTGTATTGTGGCACACTGAGCAACACGGTGCCAGCTGCTGTGCTGCGAAAAGTCACCTCCTTCTGGGGCACAAACGGCCCCTCAAGGGACATTGATCTGCTTCTCACCTCCTTGCATAGTGCACCAGTTTAATGAATTTTAATAATTTTCAAAGGGGTACAGGATTTCGGACAAAGAAGCTGATTTCTAATCCATATTCAGTGCTCGAGATGAGCCTGTGTTACTTCCTCCTCTTTGAAATCAATTTGCGGTTAAAATACCGACTCAAATCCCCCATTTTCAGTTCGGATTGAGAGAAGACCCTTTAAAGAATAACAATTAATTACTTTGGAGATTCGGTTGCCCACGTCACGGATTTTATTTAGACGGAAAAACAAAAGTTTCTGTCTCCCGAGGTCTCTCCAGGTCCAGGACTCGGGGTTTATCGCCTCTTTTTAAACTCACCCTTTGCCTCTTCGAAGGGAAACTTTGCCGAGGGAAACAACAGTCTTTCTTTTCCACGCCGCCGCGAACGGGGAAGGGGTCGGTGGCGGAAATTCTGAGAAAAACGGGCTTTTTCGACTCCTAAGAAACACAAACTGAGCGGGGAGAAGGGACCTTTCTGCCGTGCAGCGGGGCGGGCCCTGCAACGCACCAATCACCGCGCGGCTCCTCTCTATAAATAAGAGGCCGCGGACTTGCTCCAGGCCCAGTGGTTTCCCCCGGTTCGTGGACGACGGCCGCCGCCATGTCGGAGACCGCGCCTGTTGCCGCTCCCGCTGTGTCTGCGCCCGGTGCCAAGGCCGCCGCCAAGAAGCCGAAGAAGGCGGCGGGCGGCTCCAAAGCCCGCAAGCCGGCGGGCCCCAGCGTCACCGAGCTGATCACCAAGGCCGTGTCCGCCTCCAAGGAGCGCAAGGGGCTTTCTCTCGCCGCCCTCAAGAAGGCGCTGGCCGCCGGCGGATACGATGTGGAGAAGAACAACAGCCGCATCAAGCTGGGGCTCAAGAGCCTCGTCAGCAAGGGCACCCTGGTGCAGACCAAGGGCACCGGCGCCTCCGGCTCTTTCAAGCTGAACAAGAAACCAGGCGAGACAAAGGAGAAAGCAACCAAGAAGAAGCCGGCAGCCAAGCCCAAGAAGCCGGCGGCCAAGAAACCCGCCAGCGCCGCCAAGAAGCCCAAGAAGGCTGCGGCTGTGAAGAAGAGCCCCAAGAAAGCCAAGAAGCCGGCGGCTGCTGCTGCCAAGAAAGCGGCCAAGAGCCCCAAGAAAGCAGCAAAGGCGGGTCGCCCCAAGAAAGCAGCGAAGAGCCCGGCCAAGGCGAAGGCAGTGAAGCCCAAAGCCGCCAAGCCCAAGGCGACCAAGCCCAAGGCAGCCAAGGCAAAGAAGGCGGCGCCCAAGAAGAAATAATTCGACTGAGAACTAGAGAGTCTACTCATTTAAATAAACCCAAAGGCTCTTTTAAGAGCCACCCACTTAGTCTTAAAAAAAGAGCTGGAACACTACAGTAATCACAGCACCAAAAGTAAATCTTTTAAGAAAGTCAAGAGCAGCGATTGGTACCGAAATAAAGTTGCCGTTTCCGAAAGGGGGGGAGTTAGGTACAGCCTGGGGGGAGAGCCGGGCTTGCCTTAAGGAGGGGCACCGCTCGCTTTTCCTATATATGACACTCGGGAGCCCGGCGCCGCCCCCTCGCGATCGCGGCGGCCACAGCGGCCCCTTCCCCGCAGCGCCCGGCCCGGTTTAAAAGTCCCGCGCTGGGCCGGGATTGGCCCCTCCCGCCGCCCGGCGCCGCCTCTCCCCGCGCGCTTACGTGCGGCACCGCAGCGACCCTCCTTCCTCCGGGGGGTGGGAGCGGGGCGGGAGGAGGGGGAAGAATAAAGATGAGGGAGGGAGGGAGAGAGGCGTGCGCCGTGGCCCAGCTCTGCTTTTACCCCGCAGAGAAAAGCCGCGCGGCAGCTGCGGCACCGCCTTGCTCCCCCAGGTTTATCTAGCACCCAGCTTCACGGCCCTAACGTGGTAAACAAAACGCATAAACGAACTCCTGCTCAAGTTCGGACATCGGTACTTTTAACTAGAAAATCCTTGGGAAAAGCCTTTCCCTCCTGCCTGACGGACTGCGGGGGGGATGGGGGGGTGGGGTGGGCAGCTGCTGCACTGGAAACAGCTGCAGGGGCAGGAAGGGGGAAGAGAGCACGGCAACGCACAACACCCGCCTCCCTCCCAGATCAGTTCAGAAACACATCAGAAAGATACCGCTATAAAACAATTTATTATCAGTGAAAGAGGTAAGACTAAAGACTTGTATACTTTATGGGTATAGTACGCGTAAAAGGAGAGTTCTCTACTATTATTGCACCGGATATATAAATAAACATTAAAAACTTTAAGCTTTTCCCCACGGAGCTGTTCAGTTTCGGGAAATCAACTGGCAAAAACACTACGACAAAGTTTCTGCTGCTCTTCAGATACATTCATGACCAAAGCGAGCAGCGTAATGCTAAGTTAGCACATCTCAGCTAACCAAGGGAGCTAAAACATTCCACTTCCAACCAACACGCAAATGCACAGGCTCAGGCCGTTTACATACCTCTCAAGAGAAATAAAAAGCATTTCAGCCCTTCTATTTGAAAAAGTTGGTGGCTCTTAAAAGAGCCGTTTGGGTTAAAACTGACGGTGCGAGACAATCTACTTGGAGCTGGTGTACTTGGTGACAGCCTTGGTGCCCTCGGACACGGCGTGCTTGGCCAGCTCGCCGGGCAGCAGCAGCCGCACGGCCGTCTGGATCTCCCGCGACGTGATGGTCGAGCGCTTGTTGTAGTGCGCCAGGCGCGACGCCTCGCCGGCGATGCGCTCGAAGATGTCGTTGACGAAGGAGTTCATGATGCCCATGGCCTTGGACGAGATGCCGGTGTCGGGGTGCACCTGCTTCAGCACCTTGTACACGTAGATCGAGTAGCTCTCCTTGCGGCTCTTCTTGCGCTTCTTGTCGCCCTTCTTCTGCGTCTTGGTGACGGCTTTCTTAGAGCCCTTCTTGGGCGCGGGAGCTGACTTGGCCGGCTCAGGCATGGCTGAATCTCTCGGTTTGCTGGGGAGCACCGAAGTGCCGGAGAACGCGAGACTGCCCAATTTATAGAGGCCCTATGCAAATCTGTCGCCTCCGAGAGGAGCACGGCTATTGGACGGCTGCGCCGCTGACGTCACGCCCCCGCCGAGAAGCGTTGCCATTGGTGGTTTTTAAATGCCACGCGGCTATTGGTTAATTAATCCGCATCTTCTCCGCCAGTCACAAGGAACTGTTTCAATCCCCCAGCTCGGTGCGGAAGCTCGGCCGGTGCCTCCCGCCCGCAGGGTCACCTCGGAGCGGCCGCGCTCGCGGCTTTCCTGACGCTCGGGCGGATTTGTACGGACAAAATGCAGTTATCGGGGAAACAAACGAACAAACAAACCCTCACAGTAGATAAAACTGCGCGAGGTTTTTTTACGTGCATGCTTCATGTAGTAACCTGCATTTGTAACTGCCACAAGTTACAGGTAAAAGGGTGGGGAAAAAAGAAATCAACCAGAAAAGATACAGAGGCAATACTAATAGAATACTAAACTTCATTAACTGTGTCTGGAGCTAATTCTTCTGGCCAGCGAACGTGGCTTGTTTTTGGGGGGCTTTAAATGAGACTGAAGTTCCTTTTTAATTTGTAAGTTGAAAGAATGACAGGACAAAGACAGGACAAGGAGACAGGAGCAGGGGTAAAGGAAAGAAGCTGGAGCACAAAAAGTTCCATTGAAACATAAGGAAAAACTATTTCACTGTTGAGGTGAGGGAGCCCTGGCACAGGCTGCCCAGGGAGGGTGTGCTCTGGAGGTCTTCAAAACTCACCTGGACATGTTCCTGTTTGACCTGATGTAGGTGGACTTGCTTTGGCAGGGGGATCAGACTAGATTATATATAAAGGCTCCTTCCAACCCAGACCATTCCGTGATCCTATGGATGTGGAACTTTATTTGCAGGTATTAAAGGTAGGATTAATTTAAATCAAAATGAAGATGTTCCTGGTCACAAAAAAAAAAAAAAAAAAATCAACTATGGGTTTAAAAATTGGTTTTGAAATCATTATGAATCAGAAAATCTCACTGTGTTCTTGTTAAATTGACCTATCTGCAGAAGAAGAAAATATATTTATTTAAGCAGATTAAAATGATTTTATGGTATTAGCAATTATGACGCACTAATATTTTCCTATATAAGAATATATTTTATGAGTAGAAAAGGGTATTTTTTAAAATTTAAAATGCCGTGGGGTGGTTTTTTTTGTTTAAAATCCAAACATAAATCCATTCATCACTAAATTAGAATGCTATAATCCACTTTTAAAGGGATCAAGTTAATTTGTGAATGAAGAATTGAATGAAACTCTTTACCTGATAACTTGATTGTTGTATATATGATTTACAGCAAGTGCTATAATAATGCTATTTTCTTTTGGAACCACTAAGTGCCATTCAAAGTCTAGACTTTTTTGGTATCAGAGGAGACAGATGGTGTGGGCCTGTCTAAAGAAATCTAGCTAGCATAGGTGGTTTAAGGTGGGTGAGACTGCTAAAAATCACAAACCAATTGTTCAGGGAGGTTTGTGAGGACAGTGGGACATTGTGGGTACTGGTACAAGCAATAAAAAGGTCTATCACCTTACCAGACTGGTTTTAGCTTCTGGTTTTTGTTCTGTTTTTTTATTTTTTAACTTTTGCCTGCTGGGCAGAAATCTGGAAATGCCCAGATTTCCAGCCTGTGTTCAAAACAGCGATATCTGAAAAACATGAGGTAGTTAAGGAGGAGCGTGGGACATTTCTTCTTCCCAGTGATGCTTGCTTGCAAGTGCTTCTACTGTGCTTAACACTTAAAATGGGGAGAATAAAAAGCAGACACCCATGTTGAAGAGAGCAGCTTCATGCTGTCTCTGCAATGCTGCAACTCTCACGTCCACCCAGTCCTACTCCCAGTCCTTCTCAGTAAAAGGGACAGAATGAGTGCTCACCCATCTCTGTTTGCCTTCCACCTACGCTGACAGGAGAAGCTTGATGAACTTGGAGAAAATCTGAGAAAGCAGAAAGGAGTTGTATCTGCCTTTTAAGGAGAAGACAAGTAGTTCTCTCTTCCCTCAAAGAGAGAAAAGCCAGAGTGGCCCCTTTCTAAACATTGTGCTCCACACATATAACATGAAAGATGACTTTCTTTTAGAAACAACCCTATCTGGGAAAACAGTGTACTGAGAACACCTCTGCCTTAGAACAGTTCTCTCAAGAGCATCTGTGAAAATTCACCACTTGACACATCACACCTGGAAAATGTGGTGTAGGATTTCCAGTTTTGTCTCCACAATAGCAGACAAAGGCTGTTCCTTCTGTTACACTACTCTGAAATTGTGGAAAAACACAGTCTCAGCAACGTAAAGTCCACTGATGCAGAATGCAGAGTCATTAAAAGCAAAATAAACAAAAAAATCCAAACACAAAACCTCCATTGAGGAAAGATGGTTACTTGTGAAATGCACAGTGCTAGCTTTTTGCCTTCCGGATGAAACTTGCACTAAAACTCCCCGCAAAACCAAATTCCAATCAAGCAAAAGTAGCAGCTGAATAGTGACCGAAGGACAGTCAATCCTGGTGTAGTGTAGTTGCATGTGCTGCTCCTTTACAGAGAGGTACAACTAGAGAGTGGTAAAGGTAAAATAATTGGGGAGTAGTGAGAGAGTGAGGAGATGTTTATAAAGGAAACTCAAGTTCTTAGAAAGAACTGGTTGTGGAAACCTTATCAATAATGGTAGAAGACCTAAGAGTGTTAGACAGTCAGAATATATGGAAAAGGAACCCAGACATTCATATTTATGTCAACAGTGCAAATTAACCATATCCAGTAAAGGAAATGGATGGGAATTTGTTAATGTTTAGTCACCCAGCATCCACCCTCCATCAACGACGATGGTTTCCAGTGACTGACCAAGGTTTTGGAGAATCTAAACCCCATAACTCTTCAGAATAAGGAAATGTTATTCTGATGAGGGGAATGGAGAAAAATCTGCAAGAACAGCTCCAGAAGATCTCAAGGACTTCAGAGCTTGAAGGAGTCACCAGCCCATTGCATGTTACCAAACAGTATGAACTGTGGCACAGTTTCCCTGACACCGTCCCCNCCCCCCCCCCCCCCCCCCCCCCCCCCCCCCCAACTTTGTCGTTTCTCCTGCAGGTGCAGGTGCTACAGGCTGACAGTTTTCTCCTGTTCAGGTAACTGTTCCAGCTGGAAGGTTTTAGAAGTTAATGAGAAGACACAAGGCAAAGCTGCTGTTAGTGTTTCCCCACTATAGCTCCTGTGAGAGCTCTGCAGAGGTTGTTTCGTTTTTTTAATGAAAAAAAAAAAAAAGTACTCTTTCTGATTCTGAAAACCCAAGCCAGAAAGATAATTCTTTTCTGTCTGTGCTTATTGCCTAAATGATCTTCAAGGAAAAAAATTAAAATCTTTTTAGTTGTGTCTTGTGACTAGCTATCCCACCTTCTGCAGTCCCATCAGCCAGATATATTGGAGGAACACTTATCTGATGAGGGAAAGTTAGCAACCTGTATAATATATTTGGATAACAGAATACACCTCTGCACGCCAAAAGTTCATGAAAAAGAAATCAACAAAAAACATTACCAAAGCAAACAAGCTGAGACCAAAAAAAGAAAACCGTATACTTTTAAGTGTAGTAGGGCAAATGTCTGAGATTTAAGTTGGATTCTGAACATCATTTCATTTTAGGGTAGTGTATTCCTCTGCATGGAATCTCGGAAAAAGAACCAAGAAATCCCAGGAAAAGGTAAAGAACAACTAGACCATCAACAATAGGCGCACAGAAAGTAGCAATAGGGGTTATTACAAATATATCGATGATGAGAGATAGAGCTCTCTAGTGGTTGTGATCATGTCTAAAATGTCTAAGGAACACAGTGCACTTTATAAACACATTCAAGAAGCTGAGTTTTAAAGTTGTGAGCAGCTACTTTTACACATTAAGACTGAAATATTAAACATGATTGCATTATATGCTGCACACTGTTCCATCTATAGCTGCAAGCTGTCCCTGTCAGCCAATAAACTGATAATTACTTAGAGAAACAGTAAATATGTGGGCCACATTAATACAGCAAAAAAATACATGCACTGAAAAAGCCACAAGATGAAAGCAAAGAACAGAGAAAGGGAGGAAGCTGACATGCAATTGCTGAAATATACAACATTTGGAAACTTGACATTTCTACAGGTTATTAACATGAGGCAACTCATTAAATGTTTTCTCCCCTCTGATTGCAGATGAAGAAATACAATGTATAGAAGGGTACTAAGCTTTGTGTCCAAAACACAATTTACAAAGAGAAACTATGTTATGTATCCAAAAAGTGAAATTATGCCGAGAAAAAAGGAGCAAAAGGAATACTTTAGGATATTCTGTATCAATTAAGGGCACACTATGAAAATGAGAAATGGGTGTCAAATTTTTAAAAGCACCTCATTTTCTCCTGGCTGGATGAGCAAAATGAACAAATCACTTCCTTCATCAGCACCTCAGCCCTACAAAAAAGCCACGTGAACAGGCAATTAAAGAAACCTGAGAAAGACAACTGATTTTTATACCTGAAAAAAAAAATTACAATGTCGGCTAAAAATATTGCTCAGCTGTGCTCATACAACTGAGATTTTGCGGAGCACAGACTGCCATGCCGCCTGTTCCATCTACCCTGCAAAATCCGGCGGGGCCCTTTGTTGCAGCGCAGCGAAATGGCGGCGGCGGCGGCGCTTGGGCGGGAAGCGGCGCTCCGGGCCCCGCCGCCCCATTGGCCGCGCTTTGCCGCAGCCCCGGCGGGGCCCGGCTCCCGGCTCCGAGCGCCGCACGGACGGCGCCGGGACGCGGGGCCGGCGGCAGCAATTGAGGCGTCTCTGCCGCCCGGGCATTTGCTCCCGCTGAGCCCGGACCGAACCGGCAGCGATGACGGCTCTCGCAGGGCCTGAGGCTGGGAGAGGGACAGAGAACCGGGGCCCGGTACCGCACCACCCGCCCGCCGAGGAAGGCGATGGCGCGCACGCCCCTGCCCGCAGGGGGAAGGGCGCGGAGAAGAGCCCGCCCTTGCCCTGCCCCGGCGCAGTCCCCAACCAGGTCGGACCGCCGGCAATATACACGCGCGCCGGCAGCCTCCAGTCGTTGTCTGTAGCAGCTTGAGCGGTACGAACAGCAGCATGTCTGGCAGNTTGTAGGTGCAGGGAGGACTGGTGTGGAGCTCCCCTACCCTGTGGATAGACAAATGGGAGAAACTATCAGGAACAGACTGACTGAAACCCCCATCCCCTGCCCCCCTGAGCCATTCAGCGAGGGAGGAGAAAAAGACACCAGAATCAGGGTTCTGAGCTCGGGAAGATGGGAGAGGTGGGGAGAAGGTGATCTTAAAGGGCTGGTTGTGCTCTTCATCATTGTACCACTCTGTGTTCAAAAGAATTTTGCTTATGTTTTGGGGTTTTATGGTTATGCTTTCCCTTTTCTTCCCCAAGCCGAGTAGCCTGGTCTGTTTTGTTTGGGACCATAATGGGCAATTAAGCCTTCCCTGCCTTTTGGCAATTCTCAAATCTTTGGTACTTGAGACTAATTGTGGTCTTTTGTTCGCAGATGGGCCTAAACCACAACACATACCTTCCGTTTTTTTCACCTGAACCTCTCCAATTGCCCCATAGACATTAATGAAGTGGTTTAATATACATCTGCAGGCCAGGATTCCTTTTTTATAGGTGATGAAAGCACAGAATAGAAAGGAAAAGCAAATAGTGACAGATTTCCTGATCCTAATCTTCTGCTTTAAGTGTTGCATAACACTTCCTATTGAGGCAGAGCAGTTTCCTCGGTGACTTTCCTTATAGTTTTGATTCATATGATTAAGGTGAATGGAATTATCAGAGTTACTTAGCTAGACAGTCAGGCAGCCTAGCTTTTCCCATACTCTTGGTTTTGCTTTGTTGTTTTAATTTAAATCCTGGAATGAATCAAGGTTTGATTAAAGTGATCAGTAGATATTAAAGATTAAGTACGTTTTTCTACATAAATTCTCAGACAGTTGAAAATAAATGGTATGTCACATGGGAAAAATGGGAACTGGAAGTTTTTGGGCATACAGACATACAACATGCACCTGCAAAGAGGCACCGTGACAGCTTGTCATGCAACCTTGCAGAATGAGCTGTTGTCCATTGTCTCCTGTGGCCTGCAGAAGTGGCAACTACTTGGGTGACTTCTGGTAGCTGTTGGAAGTTTCTAACAGGAGCTGATGTTGGGCATGCCAGGGGAGATCTGGGAAATGCCTGGGTAAGGGGTCTCTTCAGAGTCGGGATTTCGCCTGAGTTTTCACATACAGAGACTGTAAACCTGTTACATCCTTGAAAAAATAGAAACAAACCTGCTAGGGAAGCAGGAAAATATCTGTCTGTCTGTTGGATCAGGCCCACGTGACACTACTACAGACAAAGGAGCCAATGCCATGAAGCTAGTGGAGGCTTCTAGCAAAGTGCCCATTTTCCAGCTCACCTGCTGACATTTGTAATCCTGGTGGGTAGTGCCAGTGGCATGTTCCTGTGGCTAACTCCCTGATGTGTACTAGTTCCCGTTTCTGATTAATTGTTCTCCTGTAATTGCCTTTGAGTTGTCTCTCACTTTCTTCTATTCCTCTGGAGACGAGTCTGAGGTCTCCCTGATCATGGGGTGCTCTGTCTGCCAGAGCTGTGTGCAATGGCTTTAGCTCATCCNTGCCGGGCCGGTAGCGGTGCGGCTTCTTCACGCCGCCCGTGGCCGGCGCGCTCTTGCGGGCCGCCTTGGTGGCCAACTGCTTGCGGGGCGCCTTCCCGCCCGTCGACTTGCGCGCCGTCTGCTTCGTACGGGCCATTTCGCTTTTCTGCTCCCTAAAGAGAGAAGGGACGGTAGAAGCTTTGCTGCTCCTATTTATGTAGGGTTTCGGGCCCGCCTCCTCAGCTCTCATTGGTCAGAAAAGCAAAGAATGTAATTGGGCAATTCGTGGCACCCTGGAGCCCCGGCGCCAAGTTGCGGGCTCCGCGGGCCCAGCCTGTGCCACAGGAAAGCAGCCGCCTTTGTGGCTTCTGAAAACTTTGTCAGAGACACACAGCTTTTTTCTCTAATTTTTCTTTCTCCAGTATTTTTTTCCCTGAGCTTTTTGAGTCTCTAAATCGTGCTTACAAGACTTGTATTTGATGTATACAACGTGACAATGCATTTCATTTTAGCTAACAAGAACCCCCGCTAGCATTAGCACAGTTAGTTTCAGAGTGCAACGAAAGCATTCGAATCTTCAGGAAACACTTGCCTATAGTAATTTATAACTACAAAATATAAATTAATGCGTTTTTATATGCTTCCGTTTGACTAAGTAAACCAGAGGAAAAAAAGAAAAAAAAAAAGAGAGAGAAAAAGTATATCCTTCTGATAAATCTAGACATAGCTATATTTTATTTTCGCTCCTCTTCGGAAACAAAGTTTTTCTATGGGTTGTAAAACTTGGTCAAAGTATAATAAAAAAATATTTAATGTATAATGGCCTAGTGAACAGTTAATTAAAGAATAATTAATAAAGACAAGCCGCTAAAAAGCCCACAGAAGTTAAAAAGGGAATATAGCAAGGCCGAGCCTGCGTTCTCTATATAGCGGTTAGGTGCAGCATTGAGCGGTTACCGCGGGTTTTCAAATTGAGCCAATAGGAGCGTGCGGTTCCATCAGCCAATGAAAAAGCAGCGCTTGGCTATAAAAAGGAGTCAGGCTGAGGCATCTTTAGCATTTACGGCTCTCGGCCCGTTCCCTCGTAGAAGCCGTTCGGTGACTTGCAATGGCCCGCACGAAGCAGACGGCGCGCAAGTCGACGGGCGGGAAGGCGCCCCGCAAGCAGTTGGCCACCAAGGCGGCCCGCAAGAGCGCGCCGGCCACGGGCGGCGTGAAGAAGCCGCACCGCTACCGGCCCGGCACGGTGGCGCTGCGCGAGATCCGGCGCTACCAGAAGTCGACGGAGCTGCTGATCCGCAAGCTGCCCTTCCAGCGCCTGGTGCGCGAGATCGCGCAGGACTTCAAGACCGACCTGCGCTTCCAGAGCTCGGCCGTGATGGCGCTGCAGGAGGCGAGCGAGGCCTACCTGGTGGGGCTGTTCGAGGACACCAACCTGTGCGCCATCCACGCCAAGCGCGTCACCATCATGCCCAAGGACATCCAGCTGGCCCGGCGCATCCGCGGCGAGCGCGCCTGAGCCTCGTGCCGCGCCACACCACCAAACCCAAAGGCTCTTTTAAGAGCCACTCCATGTCCACCGGAGAGAGCTGTGTCTCTGTTTAGGTTGCAAGCTAAGGCGGCCTCTGCCTTGTGCTCGTGGGGGGAAGCTGCAGCCAGCGGGGATTGTCAGCGGGGGGTTTGAGGCGCGGGTAGCGAGGGGCAGCGCCGCCGTGTGTGCTTGTCTGATTGTCGTACCCCGATACAAGTAGGGTGCTGCGGGCAGGTGTGGGGGACATGATGTGGGTGGAGTGAGAGCGGTACCGAAATGTATATGTAAGCGAAGCCGTTAGCGCAGTGGGCTCATAACCTGATTTCTCTGCAGCCCCCGGCACACTCTTTGAAGTGTATCTCAGGCGTTCCCACTCCCCACACCTTCCTGCTTTGTACCGCTCCGCGCTTGGCCGAGGAAAGCGCCTCAATTTCCTGAGCTTCCCGTCACAGAAAGCCTTAGGAGGGGAGGCGGCTATTGCAACATGGCTTGTGCCCCGGGACTGTTATTTTTATATCCCATACTTTTTTCGTAGAGAAGTGAGGACGGGAGTGGCTGGGAGCTAGAGAAAGGAGTAAGGAGAGAAGCTCTACACTTATACACTTCTTTTAAATGCAACACCGAGATATTGCCCCCTACCCCCATTTAAATCACTACCCTGTCGCAGGCTAGAGAGTGCGCAAAGGGATCAAAGTAGGTCTAGAAGTAGGGAAAGCTCCCATCCCCCCTCCCACTCATCAACTGCAAACGCAAGGGCAGCGCGTACGCTTCCAAAAAGTGACTTCATCTCCGTAGCTGACAGCTTGGGTGGCTCTGAAAAGAGCCTTTGTGTTGTATACGCGTGAGGTACCCGAGAAACCGAGTTTAGCCGCCGAAGCCGTAGAGGGTGCGTCCCTGGCGCTTGAGGGCATAGACCACGTCCATGGCCGTGACCGTCTTCCTCTTGGCGTGCTCCGTGTAGGTGACGGCGTCACGGATCACGTTCTCCAGGAAGACCTTGAGCACGCCGCGCGTCTCCTCGTAGATGAGCCCCGAGATGCGCTTGACGCCGCCGCGCCGAGCCAGGCGGCGGATGGCCGGCTTGGTGATGCCCTGGATGTTGTCGCGCAGCACCTTGCGGTGGCGCTTGGCGCCGCCCTTGCCGAGCCCCTTCCCGCCCTTGCCTCTGCCAGACATGCTGCTGCTGTTGCTGTGCCGCTGCCGAGCTGTGAGGTGCAGCGGCGGCGCGTCGGGTTTTGTGTGTTGGGAGCGGACCTGGTTGGGGACTGCGCCGGCGCGGAGGGGGCGGGGNTCCGTGCGGCGCTCGGAGCCGGGAGCCGGGCCCCGCCGGGGCTGCGGCAAAGCGCGGCCAATGGGGCGGCGGGGCCCGGAGCGCCGCTTCCCGCCCAAGCGCCGCCGCCGCCGCCATTTCGCTGCGCTGCAACAAAGGGCCCGACCGAGGAGGACTCGGAGGCCTCGGTCGTGTTTTTCTGGATAGTCCGTGTTTTCGACCTGGAGGACGTTAATGCAGGGTAACAGCCCCCGTGGCATAGCCCTTTTTGGTTTTTTTTTTTTTTTTGTTTTTGTTTTTTTTTTTTTCAAAGAATAACTTGAACTGTTCCGATATATTCATTTTTAGCTGTGTCTGTTTTGGGATGTTTTTGTTTTGCTGGCGGTCTGTCAGCCCTGCGACTCCACGTACAGAGTCCTGCTGCTGTGCTGTCTCCCGCAAGCCTTGCCGCTGTAAAAAGCCCTCAAGCCCTGCATGTGGACAGCATGCCGGTTTGGAATTGTTTCTTTTTTTGTCTGACTTAGTGTTTAAATTTACCTTGCAATATGTTTGAAAGTATTTTTGCTCTGTTTTCGAATGATCATTATTAAATCCCGTTTCTAATATTTGCTGCTTATGATCTCTTCCTGGTCAGGAGTGTTTCCCTGGTTGCTTATATGTGCATGAAACATAGGTTTTAATTTTCGATCAGGTATTTTTCTTTCTGTTTGATTCCCACCTACCAATTTTTTCCTTGTTTACTGATGGGTCCCCATTACTAAAACATTTCCTTTTTCCTTTTTTTTTTTTTTTTTTTTGCTTGGTAATTCCACATCCCTCTCCCTTTCAGATGTCACATTTTTGTTTCATTATTTTATCTTTTCCATCCGTTTTACTTGAAGGAATTTTCTGTCTTTTTCTGGGGTCTTTGGAGGTGTGTGTGGTTGACGTTTTGGTTTTTGGGGGCTTCTTTCCTTCTCTCCTTCTGTAGCCTTCTACTATGTTATTTAACTCGGTTTATGTTTGGCCATCGTTTTGATCTCTGTTTTAACGTGTAGACAGCTTTAGAATGTTTATATCAGCCTTTGTTAATATCGCTTTATTTAGTCCTAAAGAAATAGCAAAGATATCAACCTTTATCATGCTGTTGGTGCAGGAGATGACCCTCAGTTTATATTTCAATTACTGTGTCTTCATACAGTGTTTATTAGTGTACTTAATATTTGAGGGAAAAAAAAACTGAATTTATATTTTTTTTTCTCCCATGTTTACTGGTTTCAGCATGAATAGAATACTCTTCCCTGCCTGATACTTCTCTCACTGTTTAATATCATAGACATATTCCCTGGCAGTTATTAGTGTGGCTTTCTGTCAGTCTATATTCAAAGGATGTCATTTTTTCTCTTCAGGACTTTCAAAGAATTATTATCCCTATTTCATCTGACTTGGTTTGGGGTTTTTTTACATCTTTTTTTATAGCTTTGCTTTCATTTCGCTTCATGACTTCTGATGCTTTAGGTGTTAACATTCTTGTAAGATTACCTACCTAATTCCATGTTCTTTATGTGGCTTAGTGGGAATAGATATTCTGCCTTGCAAGCTGCCCTATTCGCTTCCTATACTTGGTGTGGTTAAATGTTGATTGGCACTTTGTTAAAAGGTTGCAACCTTTTTAGCATCCATTTCTTGCTTCTTTTTATTTTTTTTAGTTCACTAGGACTACTTAATGTGTGGATATTTTTTTATCCATGAAATATAACCTTTGCTTATGTTTGTATCGCTTTATTAATGCTAGAGTAGCAATCCTTTTAATTTAGAATTCATTAAATAACCAAGTTTCCATACTTCTCCAAGGTCCAATTACTTCTTAAGTGACAACCCTGCTGAGAAGTAAAAGCAGCCAAAAATGTAATTTGTTCCTGACCTAAGCAATGTCTTGGCTTCAGTAAGGATAAAACCTACAGATGGTCTGAAGCATTAATTCTCACTGTGATTTCACCCAGAACCTTTCTAATTCTGACAGCAATGTACAGACACATAGAATAGACTGTTGGATTGCACTGCTGGATTATTGGAGGAAGTATTATCCTATATTTCATGATGGTTAAAGTCAGAAATTAACCAAATTTAACCCTTACACACCAAGCAACAGACAGTTTCATTTTCTTAGGTTTATTTTAGCGTGATGTGAGTGGTACCTTTCTAAACTTTTCACTGACACCTATAGTACTTATAAAATCAGTGTATAGTATTGAAGCGTCGAGCCACTCCTGAAAAATAGACAAAATTAAACCAAAAGGAGGGCCACACGTCCTATTTACAGGAGTTTAAACCTTATAACATTCTGGAAAAAGAGGAAGGAGCTCTAAGCAGTGACAGAATTCTGGAGTAACTCTTCATTTCCTAATATGACATCTTGGTCTTGTATTTTGTTACAAACATTCATCCTTAACTCCTAGTGGTTCATTTACATAGTTTTTGCTACTGAGAACTAACAAGTAAGTGTATGAACTACCTAACAAGTAAGTATATGAACTACTACAATTTGTCTGTCACCATTAATCAAGGTGGAATGAGGAGTGTGAAAGGTTCGCTCTTCCTGATCAGGCAGCACTAGTTGAAAGACCCTTGAGCTGACTTCTATAATGTGGAAAGCCACCCTGGGCACACTGGAGTGAAGCAGCAGGTTGGGTAAGGGCAACAGCTTTATTCCTCTTCCCACTCTAAGTATGTCATAACAGATCATAACACTTTCCTTCTCTGTCAGCTCTTGATCTTACATCCTACCATTCCTGCTAGTATTCCCAGCCATCCCAAAAGCCAACCAACTCCTTGAGGAGGCATTTGAATAGTGTGAATTTCCAAATTTGTGTTCTCTTAAGGTACCTACTTTCTTTGGGCTTTTCAAAAAAAACTCTTTAGCTACATGAAGGAGATGATGACCCTCAGTAGGTCTGTCAGCACATGTCTTTCTTCTCAGTTCAATAGCAGAATTAATATCAACTTAGAACATCTCTGTGGTCTATTTTTTTTTAAAACCAGACAAAAGTGTTGTGATAGAAATGTTGAAATTTGGAGAAACAGATTTGCTTCACCTCTTCAAGAAGAAGCTTGTGACAAACGTGTTATTTCACTTATGTGAAATATTTGTGAGGAAAAGGAAGACTGCATCATCTTTTAAGGGAAATACAATAGTTCTCTAGGCATAATCACATGAAATATAGACATCCAAGTAAACAAGAAGATGGATTTTTGCCTAGAGTGATAAACAATGTGATGAAAACATTACAGAAGTTGTCTGGTTCCAGAAGAAAAAAGTCTGGTGAGTTACATCACAAATTTGTTAATTAAATTGCAAGCAAAATAATTGCTCTGTGAATCCTACTCATACAGAAACTCCAAGCTTTGAATGTCTGCTCAGGTCAGCAACCTACACCTCTTCACAGGACATCTGCCAGGAAACTGAAGACAGGCCCATTGGCATGACTGGTACTTATTCTCTCAATATAAATGATATTTCCACATTTTACTCTTGACAGCTCAATAAGCTCCTAAATTACTTCTGGGCTGCCTGAGTTTTGGTCAGCTCAACCTTAGGTTCCATTCTCATTCACTTGGACTGACTATTCCCCACAAGCACAGCAGGATTTCTTCTTGGCTGTGCATTTGCCTCTGAGCTCTACGCTGAAGCCACTGAATGTGCATTGTAAGTTGCTTTCCTCCAGACAGAAGCTGGAAGTCCTGGTCCAGAGTGGATTGTTCCTGGGGACTTCTACCCCAGAACAGTGGAGTCCTTCTCAGACACAGATTTATAAACCTCACTAAAATAATATTTGTATTTATTAACATACATTTATTAACGTCACCTATTAAAAGTGTTATCTTTTCATGCATTGGTATGTTTATGCATCAACCCTCAGTTACCCTTACTGATTATCCCCTTACTCAGAGATAGACAAGGAATATGTAGCAATGTACCTGAAGGAAAATGGACATGTGGCCCATCCAGACTTTGGTTATATGAGACCGTACGCTGCATGAGGCTCAGACTTTGGCTACATCAGACGTTGACCAGTGGGCCTGGAGAATAGTCAAGGACGAGTTGCTTGTTAGAATGTAGATACGAAGGCAGCTGTGCGTGGGGGGAAAGAAACTGTGTAAGCTTAGAATATAAATTAGATAGAGAAGGAATTAGGTAGAAGAATGTAGAAACAGCTAGTATCAAAATGCTAACATAGTTAAGCTTAACAAATCATATTCTGCTATTAGGCGTGTGAACAGAGCATGATAGACTGAGCTATCCAATCATAATAGAATACATCATGTATTTAGAAGAGAATAACATATATAATGTGATTGAATGCTAAAATAAATGGCTTCTACATTGATCATATTGGTCTGATGTGTGGTCTGTGAATCCCGTCCTGCAAGGTGGTCCCTGCAGGAATAGTTTGGGCTGAAAGCAAAAAAAAAAGACCAAAGCAACCAAAAACCAACACATAGGAGAAAGTTACAAAGTCCTTTACAAGGTAATGACCTCCCTGCTCCTTTCCATTTATAGTAAGTAAATATTGACCTTAATAGTATTATCTGGATAATGATTGTCCTATGCTGCTGCTAGGTAGGATACTGTCCTTTTACACTTCCAGTGTGTTACATATGCATGCACACACACAAACACAAGCACACATCTAGTATGGAATTTCCTGTTGAAATCGACCCCTCCACCAGCTGCTGTGATGTGGTTGCAAGGTCCTTCAGCAGTTAGCAGTCTGTAAACACAGAGTGTGTAGCTAGGACTAGCAATTAATGAGAACTCCACTGCCTGTAGAGTTGTGTGGCCTTGGACTCTTGGATCATAATGGATGGTGGAAAATCAAAACATCCTTATGATGATTTAAAAAATCTCCCATTAGCCTGAGCTGCAACAATGCCAAAAGCCATCGTGACTTTTACAGGATGCACATCTTGGGCTCTCCAAGCTTTAGGTGTTTTGAATGTCATTAAGTGAAAATAACCTTTAGCCTTCTTATTTATTCTTTGCTTGTTTGTTTGTTGGACCATAGGTTTGTTGCACTGCCTGTCCCCTCCCCCTTAAGTCTCCATAACTGTCTCATCACCAACTTCTACCTTCACTGCACCCTCCAGGATGATCCCACATCTCAAATCCAATAAATAACTAACTAAACAAAAGATTTGTTCAATGTTCAGAAACACTATGATGAAAATAAACTGAATGTCAAAAATCACCAGAAGAAGAACAGAGAGGTAAACGGGAGATGCTGTATTTTTGTACCATTGTAGAACTGTATGGAATAGCTACACCCTGAATACTGTGTACATTTGTGGCCTCTAATTAAAAAATGCTGTAGTACAACTGGGAAAGAAAGTTCTGAGAAAAATGATAAAGATGATTTAATGTCTAAAAGGGCTTCCATATTAAGGATACTAGGACACTTTCAGAACATAACTAGAGAGTGAAGATGTCCCTGCTCATCTTCTTTACTATCTGTAGGGTCAGTGGCTAAATCTGTCAAATTTAGCAATGTTCAATCTAGTTATAAAGTTAGTTGCCAACAAAAGATTACTGAGGCCAGAAAGGTTGTCTAAATATCATAGGTGGTTTCCTTAAGTAAATGAACTCATCTCTATAGGCTTTTTCCAAATGAAAGAGTTGATGATGAGTGATGACAATGGGGCCATCTCTCCCCTCTTTAATAATCAGTTCTAGAGAACACAGCTGCTTGCATAACCACAGTGATAAATAGTTCCAATCTCTTAAAAACTTCTAAATTGTTCCCTGGTGGTATCAACAGCCATTTAATGGCATGTGCTTCCTGAGGATCAATTTTGGTTTTGCCATAAGGTAAAACAATAACCTCAAAATCCAATCCTAAACAAAGAGCCAACCCTCAAAAACCAATATCACTTCCTTTTTAAAAAGGCTCCTATTAATTTGATTCTTCTTTTTTCCAGGGCTTTCCAAGTGGCCAGCATCCTGGTTTGTGCAGGTGTTTCCATGATCCTCTCGCAAACTACCTGGGGAAGCAGTAGGGTTGCATGAGAGGAAAAAGCTGCAGGGTGTACAGGCAGAGGCGAAGACTTGGTTTCTATGTGAAATCACTCGCCACATGTCAAGAGCAATGTAATTTGTGAATTTGTGTGCAAAGACCTGAAGTAATAGAATCCTTAAATATGTGATATAGAGAGATGCTATCTGGAGAGGAAAAAAGGTTTGTTTGCCTAATTAGTACAGTAGGGTTATTTCTATACTATGCAGCTATGTATCAAGTCTTTTAGGATGGAAGGAACAAGGGGAGAAAATACTCTAATGATCATGGGCTCCTTATAGAGGTTGTTTATCAAGCAAGATGGTCAGTTGTGCCATCCTGGGCACAGGGAAGGGAAGGGAAGGGAAGGGAGAAGGAGGAGAAGGAAGAGGAGGAAGAGGAGGAAGAGAAGGAAGGAAAGAATCAAGGGAGGAAAGCTGCTTCCCAGGCAGAATTGGTCAGAAATTGATGCAGTCTGGGCACAGCACCGTCTGAGGAGCCCCGGGGCCACTCTAAGCCTGAGCCTAAACCGATATACGGTTCCAGGGGAAATGTCCCAAACTAGATCAATCCCCCCATTACTCAACTGTACCACAGTGTTATCAGTGAAAGTCTCAGAAAATGCAATGAGAAAGACACACAAAGACTTGCCTACAGTTTCCACCAACAGGTGTTTCTGTTAGTATTAGACACACTCAGAGCATATGTTGGTACCTGAAGCTGCAGGTTTCTGATGCGTTTCTACAGCCACAATGCAGTCGGTTTTCAGACTGGCATTCAGATTTCCCATGTGTCAGCATCAGTTCCTAAAATTGTGTGAGTGAAGACACTTGAGCTTCTTTCTCACTTGCCAAACTGTACTGTGTATCTGAGAGAAATAAAAATACCTTTTTTTTTTTAGCTTCATTTGATGTTTAAGCAGGTCTGTTTTCAAGTGCATATGAAAAGTATATCACTAATCTCTATTGTAGCTAGCAGCAAGACAAGGGGTAATGGGATGAAGCTGGAACACAGAAAGTTCCATTTAAACATAAGAAAAAACTATTTTACTGTTCAGGTGAGGGAGCCCTGGCACAGGCTGCCCAGGGAGGGTGTGGAGTCTCCTTCCTTGGGGGCCCTCAAGACCCACCTGGATGCGTTCTTGTGCCACCTGATCTAGGTGGACCTGTTTTGGCGTGGGGGCCGTCTAGATGTTCTCTAAAGGTCCCTTCCAACCTCTACCATTCTATGATTCTATAATAGTATTATTCAAAAGGTATCTGTACAATACAGCAGACTTGTAAGGTTTTCCTAATTTACTGTGTTTTGGTTTAGTCATGAATTGCTGCAGAAAAGTACTAATGGAACTAAAAAGTTGAGTGAAGGGATTTGAGAGTAACGTATGAAAAGACCTAGAAATGTTTAACCTTTGCATAGACTGTGCCACACAAATGTTCAAATAAGTTTTGCAGAAGGAAGCCCACAGTCTCATAGATATATCCATGGTAGCAGGTAATTATTCACTTTTGTTGGCCTAGGCAAACACTGTGACTTGTCTATAAGTTAATGTTCATTTACTATTTCATGTTTTTTTTCTTGTTTGTCTGCAAACTTGGGAATGTTCCCTTCCCTTCCCTTCCCTTCCCTTCCCTTCCCTTCCCTTCCCTTCCCTTCCCTTCCCTTCCCTTCCCTTCCCTTCCCTTCCCTTCCCTTCCCTTCCCTTCCCTTCCCTTCCCTTCCCTTCCCTTCCCTTCCCTTCCCTTCCCTTCCCTTCCCTTCCCTTCCCTTCCCTTCCCTTCCCTTCCCTTCCCTTCCCTTCCCTTCCCTTCCCTTCCCTTCCCTTCCCTTCCCTTCCCTTCCCTTCCCTTCCCTTCCCTTCCCTTCCCTTCCCTTCCCTTCCCTTCCCTTCCCTTCCCTTCCCTTCCCTTCCCTTCCCTTCCCTTCCCTTCCCTTCCCTTCCCTTCCCTTCCCTTCCCTTCCCTTCCCTTCCCTTCCCTTCCCTTCCCTTCCCTTCCCTTCCCTTCCCTTCCCTTCCCTTCCCTTCCCTTCCCTTCCCTTCCCTTCCCTTCCCTTCCCTTCCCTTCCCTTCCCTTCCCTTCCCTTCCCTTCCCTTCCCTTCCCTTCCCTTCCCTTCCCTTCCCTTCCCTTCCCTTCCCTTCCCTTCCCTTCCCTTCCCTTCCCTTCCCTTCTTGTCTTGCATATTATCTGCTAATGCTTTATGGGAAAAAAAAGAAAGCTATGGAGAGCTACTAACTACAGACTGAATAGCATTCTTTGGGAGCAAGCTGACAGATTGCCCTGCCAGTGCTACTACTCTAAATCATAAGAATGTATTTTGTATGGACTTAAAGGTCAAAAGTAATTTAAGTCATCATCTAGAGCACTATGTTTTTTTCATTACTACCATCACCTGTGATGCACTGTTCTTAAATCAAAAGCCTTCCTCCTTTGTGTAGAGATATGTCTGAGAATTTAGACTGTCTGAATAGTTGGAAAGAAATGTGGGGAAGGATCCTAAAAAATTAGAAATTCAGGACCTAAACTTAAAATAAAATACTTGTTATTAAAGAAAACTTTTAAATATCTCATATATCACCTAGTAAATAGATGTTATTTCAAAAAACGAGATAATTGGATTATATAGAACTTTTATTTAACTATGGTATCCAGAAAATCCATGGTCCTTTATAACGAGCATAGTGACATGAAGTAGAAGAATATACTGCCTTCCTACATTAAATGTCAGTGGCTGGTGAGGAGAAGCAAGGAAGAGGAACTATATTCAGTAACTGTAGAAAAATAATCTAGTCATATTTTAGCAGGACTAAAAAAAGACAATTTGACATACAGAACTCATCAGTTTGTCTGTAATAATAAAGATATGGTAAAAAAGATTACAAAAAGATTATTGATGGCATAGAAAACAGGACATTAGTCATAAATGATGAAAGGAAACTAAGCTTTTCATATCCACCATTTCAAGGGGGAAACATAGCCAGAAGGGCAGAGAACAAAATTGTAATTTTTGTGATTTACCATTATTGAGTGTAACTAGATTCTAATGAAGAGGATAATAGAATGTAGTGGTTTTGCCTGGACCAGGTTTTGGTAGCGGCGGAGCTACAGGGGTGGCTTCTTTAAACGAAGAGTTGCCAGAAGCTTCATCTGTAGCTCATAGGGTTAGGGTCAGTCAGTTCTAAGATGGACACTGCACCTCACCCAGGCCTGGCCAATTTAGTGATTTGGGTAATACTTCTGTTAATAACGTATTTGAGAAGGAGAAGAAGTTGTTGCACAGTTGCTAAACTACAGCAGCAATGGGGAGTGACAATGTGAAAGCATCACAGAAACCAAGGTCTGTGGAGAAGGAGGAGGAGGAGGAGCGTGCTTAGGCCCTGGAAGAAAGACTCCCCTGTGACCCGTGGTGAGGACCATGGTGAGGCAGCTGTGCTCCTGCAGTCCATAGAGGCCACCAGGGCACAGAGATCCACTCGCAGCCCGTGGAGGACCCCACGCTGGAGCGAGTGGATGCCTGAAGAAGGCTGTGACTCCGTGGAAAGCCTATGTTGGAGGAAGTTCCTGGCAGGACCTGGGAGTCTGAGGAGAGAAGAGCCCATGGTAGAGCAGGTTTGCCATCAGGACTTGTAATCCCGTGAGGCACTCACGCAGGGGCAGCCAGTACCTGAAGGACTGTTCCCTTGGTGGGTGACCCACGTTGGGGCAGGGTGTGAGGAGGTGCCCCCAAGGGAGGCCCCCTGCTGGAGCACTTTGTGAGGAACTGTAGCCCATGGGAGAGACGCACGCTGGAGAAGTTTGTGAGGACTGTCTCCAGTGGGATGGACCCCATAGTGTAGCAGTGGGAAGTGTCAGGAGGTGTCCCCTTGAGAAGCAGCAGTAGCAAAGTTAATTTGTAATGGACTGTAATCCCCATGCCCCATCACCTGCGCTGCTGGAGGGGCTGAAGGAGAGTCCCAGGAAGAGGAGGGGTGGGAGGAGATATTTTAAGACTCAGTTTTGTTTCTCATCTCCCTGCTCTTATTGTTCTTTTAATAAATCAAACCTTTTCCTTCCCAAGTTGAGTCTGCTTTGCCTGTGACACTAATTGTTGAGTGATCTCTGTCCTTAGCTCATAAACCGCTCATTATATTTCTCTATCTCTCCTGTGCAGTTTAGGAGGGGGAGTGATATTATGACTTGGTGGACATCTGGCTAAACCAATACATAGAAGAAAATGCTTTAAGCTGCTATATGTCAAAATTGTTTGTATATCATTACAAAAACAAAAACAAAAACCGACTTGTGAGTTTATGTGTTTTTGCAAACATCAGTGGAGAAAAACCCCTCCTTCCCTAATGTCCAAGACGAGCAAAACAGACACACTTCCTTCTCAGGTACTTCAGTGTGGGGATGGGGCCTGAAAAGAGACTGATGCTCACTCTTTACAGTGTGTTTCTGAAGGCAAAATTGAACCTGACAAGTCTGTTTCAAACCACAACATTTTCAAATGTCCCATTCAAGACCTTCTGCAAATCAGTCCTCTGCTTCAGAGTCACCTAACAACACCCCACCCCCTGCCCACCGGTTGTTTTCCTTAATATGCTACATTAAATAACCTGGTATTGTTAAAAATAAGTAATAATCGAATGCTTTAAACCTAGTTCTAGTCTTAAATTTCAGCATGGCTACTAATAAAGTCCTGCCATTCATATTGTTTTAAATTCTAACTCTGTATGACAGATAGTTGATACCCCATGCAATTTCTTTCATAAAGGAAGGGCTGATAAAAGGGAGGGAAAAAAAAAACCAACTCAACCATCAAGTCCTCTGCCTGTTTCTGGAAAATCACCCTACTCCTCCCGCCTTGAAAAGAATATAAAAAGTCAGTACGCTTTAAAACAAATCTCTGGGTTCTCATTTTGTTTCCAAGCAACACTTCAGCCCGGCACTCCCCTCTGCTTGAGAAACGTTTTCGTTTATCACATTGCCATACCGAGTCACTCCTCCCCCTCCTGAGGGAGGACACTGCAAAAAGCAATACTGTCTTGCTTGCCTTATTTCCCAAGGGGGCTTTTAAAGGCCAAAGAAAACACTCCCCTGGCCCTCAAGCAGCTCCATTTGGAGTCTCCAGGTGTGTCAGCCCCTTAGGGCAGTTTTTCTTTCTTCCATATAAAACACCACTGAATGAAAGAATAAAACCCTGCTTTATCTATATATGCCTAACAAAGGAGAGAAGGCAGTGTCCCTCAAAATGAAAAGGGAAAAAAAAAAGTGTGCTAATCTGTACCTTCCATCAGGGCAGACTCTTCCACAGTAATGGTGTTAGGATCACCTTCCTATAAATACTGGCCTGTCTCTAAATATCTTTACTTCCCCCCCCTCTTCCTGCTACCTTTTGAAAGCAGTCTCTGACCACATCCAAAAGCACAAAAAGGCAGCCAAGCCCAAAAAGGTAGCACCAAAGAGTGCGGTTAAGCTGAAGAAGGCAGCACACAGGAGACAATACCGTAAGAAGATATTTTGAAGAAAAACTCATCAGCAGCCACGCTGTCAGAACGAAAAGGGGAGAACTGAAAAATCAGCTCGAGTCTAGACCAGTACTTGGTGATCCTGTGTGTGAGTGCTGGGACTTTGTGGGGTGCTTCTGTTCAAGTTCACACGCTATAGAAAAGCAAAGTCTAGCCTAGTCGTTTTAACTGATGATCCTGTTATGATTTCCACCACTAGCCTCCCCAGCGCTTACTTAAAACAGCTAAACAGTTTTGGAAACAGCTCCGGGCTAGTTACTGGAGAGTGAAACACTTATTATTCTGTCACTCCTGCCTGAGAGCCGTAGACTCTAAACACGAGCATAACGCAATGAACACCCGCGCTAAACCCCAAAGCAGGCAGTAAGTACACGGGACTCGGCCTCCCATGAACAAGGAGGGGAGGGCTACGGCAGCGGCTGTGCCGGCACGGAGCGGCGCCTCCCGCCCGCCCTGGGTTTGAAAGCCGCGCGCTGGCACCGGATTGGCGGGCGGCGGCCCCGCCCACCACCGCGTGGCGGGAAATGGGGGGGTGGGGGGGCGCGCACTCCGGGCTCCCCCTCCCCAGCCCCAGCTCCGCGCCGAGTGCGCTCCGCCGCCGAAACTTTAAAGGATGGAAGCGGCGAGCCCACCCTTGCCCTGCTCTCATCCCGTTACACCACCTGGCCGTGGCTGAGCTCAGCAATGGCAGCCGCGGGCTTTATTGATTATTCACAAAGGCGAAATTGGGAAAAACATTTAAGGACAAGGAAGAAGCACTGGGACCTGTAACAGCGAATAAGGTTGAAAACACGTAGAGGTAAGAGTTACGCTTCAGAAGCCTCCGCTTTGAAGTATTCGGAAGCTTTTTAGGCGTTCAAGACGCTATTTCTGGAGAGGCACGTATTTCTAGGCTGATGTGTTCCTGCTCTTTCTGGGAAGGTGTGGGTGGCTCTGAAAAGAGCCTTTGGGTTGTTTTGTCAAAGCAGCTTTTTTACTTGGCTTTCGCCTTGTGGCTGTCGGTCTTCTTGGGCAGCAGCACGGCCTGGATGTTGGGCAGCACGCCGCCCTGCGCGATCGTCACCTTGCCCAGCAGCTTGTTGAGCTCCTCGTCGTTGCGGATGGCCAGCTGCAGGTGGCGGGGGATGATGCGCGTCTTCTTGTTGTCGCGGGCCGCGTTGCCCGCCAGCTCCAGGATCTCGGCCGTCAGGTACTCCAGCACGGCCGCCAGGTACACCGGGGCGCCGGCGCCCACCCGCTCCGCGTAGTTGCCCTTGCGCAGCAGCCGGTGCACGCGGCCCACGGGGAACTGCAGCCCGGCCCGCGACGAGCGCGACTTGGCCTTGGCCCGCGCCTTCCCGCCCTGCTTCCCGCGGCCCGACATGTCTTCAGGCAAAGTTTTAAGCTAAACGGGAAGATTAAAAAAAAAAACGTGCGTAACACGCCACAAAAATAGAAGTCAACTGCGCCAGGAGCTGCCACCCTGCCTTTTTATCCCTTCCTGCTGGGGTTCGGTGGCACTTCTGATTGGCGGAGGCTGCGATTGGGAAAATAACCAATGGCACGAGAGATGAAACAGAGGCCAATGGTAGGCGCGACGAGGATTGACATCACGGGCGCGGATGGCCCAATGGCAAGGGACAGCCTTGAGTCATCGCATTTGCATACCGCCTCTATAAATAGTGGGGCCGTCGCTATTGTATTTACCTCGTTCCTGCGGTACACAGGTACGGACAGGCTTGTGAGATGCCGGAGCCAGCTAAATCCGCTCCCGCGCCCAAGAAGGGCTCCAAGAAAGCCGTCACCAAGACTCAAAAGAAGGGTGACAAGAAACGTAGAAAGACCAGGAAAGAGAGCTACTCGATCTACGTGTACAAGGTGCTGAAGCAGGTGCACCCCGACACCGGCATCTCGTCCAAGGCCATGGGCATCATGAACTCCTTCGTCAACGACATCTTCGAGCGCATCGCCGGCGAGGCGTCGCGCCTGGCGCACTACAACAAGCGCTCGACCATCACGTCGCGGGAGATCCAGACGGCCGTGCGGCTGCTGCTGCCCGGCGAGCTGGCCAAGCACGCCGTGTCCGAGGGCACCAAG
>WBNH01003876.1:49714-59938 GCA_013401255.1 Urocolius indicus
TTCAGAGCAGCGAGAGCGGCCGCGCCGCCGGGGGCAATGGGGGGGGATGGGGAGGGGGGGTGCGGGGGGGCTGCGGAGCAGGAAGCGGCCGTTGGCGCCCGCGCGCCGCGGCGGACGGCGGGCTTTTCGAATGCTCCCCGTCGGCCAATGGCGTGCGTGTCTTGCCGCCGGCCAATCACAGCGCGGCGGCGGCTATAGATAGCGACCCCCGCGGCCGGGCTGGGCGCAGAGGATTTCAGCTCGGTGCAAGGCGACTCCTCCGTTTTCATGGCCCGCACGAAGCAGACGGCNAGGGCCACTAAAAAGAGCTGTAAACCTTTCGCTTGTGTGTAGAAAACGACGTGTTTCCTCGTCCTCTTTAGGTAGCTTTCCAGTGACTTGAGAGCCGATATCTCATTAGGTGAGTAGCGGTATGTAAGGTACGTTTTAAGAGGATTCAAAAAGATCCTGACCGTAGGGAAGCAGGATGGTGTGGTTAATTGATGCTAAGGGATTCACGTTGATAAATACTACTCTAGAGTGAAGACCCTTTCTATGTTTTTCCAAGTAACTGCTTTTGCTAATAACTATTGAGCATCTCTTGAATAAGATGCACATCTTCAAAATATATTTTAATTCATCTGTTCTGAAGGAAATAATACAAACTTCTGGGTTTTGAAAAATAGCTCTTTACAGAAGTCTATGTTGTTGGTTAGTGAAGAGGTGTTCAGAGATAAGTTTTATTGCTTTGCTGCCTCTTACTTTAGGTCCTTATGGTTGCAAGTTTGTTTCATTTCCCGGCAGAAAGTGTTTTCCTCTTCCATTTTTTAATTTTTTTTTTAGTAGAGGGAGGGGAGTGTGCTTCTGAATGTGCAAGGAGTTCTGTCCAGCCTTCCCATGAAGGGATACTCGGTCACTATTTATCTCAGTGATTTACTACTTGTGGTCTGATTGTCACTGAGCGAGGGCCCCCTGGGCACCTTCAGCCCATCTCAACCACTTGTAACTTATTCCAGAGAGAAACAATGTCTCAGTGTAGAGAGCTGGAGGTACAATGGGGGCAAGGGTAATATCAGTGCATCCCAGTTTGAAAAGTTCTGCTTTTTTTTTTTTGTTGGTGTCTTCACTGGGACACACAATCGTGGCATCCTTGATGATTCTGGGTATTTTTTGTCGGTGATTAGAGTCACATCTTTGGATCAACTTTCTCTATCTGTGTCTAGGCTCTTGAATATATTTGTAGAAGTGTTTTCCAAGGATTATTAGCGATTAAAAACTTGACATCGACTCCGGAATTATTAAATGGAGACTTCCTTATCTGTCATAGCTATTTATATATTTTTGTTTTGTTTTGTTTTAGAACCTACGTGGAAAATAGAGCTTCTCCCCAACTAAAAGTTGTACAGTCCTTTCCCTCTCAATACACGTGTAATTAATGCCTAAAATAATTAGACTTTTAAAATTATCGCTAATCAGCTGTTGCATTTTTTTTTCCTTAACATTGCAGGCCCTTTTCTGTAACGTGGGGAACTTGCTGTTTCATCGAAGCACTGAAAAGAAGGTCTTTGCTTTTTCAGTACTACAAATGAGTAGCTGTGCCTTTAAGAAGCGGTCGGATTGAGTTGAATACAGCTCTTTCCTTTACACTCGGTAACAAGCAGCCCCCGACAGTTGCTAGGAGGAAACGTTTATTTTAGAAAGCCTAAAACTGCGAGACTGTTTTGTGTTAACTGCTGATGCGCTTTACCTGAGGTAATCTTCTTTCTCTGTGTCGGGAACTTGGAGTCTGCAGCAAAATCTGTCCAATCAAGTGCCTCGAAGCACCATTTTCTTTCTCTTGTTTTTCCGACTTTCAGCCATTTTCTGTTACTTTACCTCGGAGTGGTAAAAGGGAGGTGGGAAGTACTGGGAATACTGATTTGGGAATTAATATAGTCTCTGATTTATTCACCCTCCCTCTTATTTGTTCATTGACCAGGAGTTGTGTTTTTCCGAGTTTTCTTTTGTAGTAGATGATTAGCAATGTGATTTCATGAAAGCAAAGTCATTCACTGTTAGTGCTAGTAAGAGATCTAGTTATTGATCTAAACCGATTTACATATGTTTATGATAACATTTTTAATTAAACTCAGTAAAATCGGTACTTTTAATAATTTGTTGTGAATGTTTTAATGTATCAGCAGAGTACTCCCGTATAAAATGATGTCTGTTTGCATGTTTAGGAAACAAACAATTTTTGAGGAGGAAGTGGGTTTTATTTGTCCTAATCTCTGTAACTTTTCCTCTAGTCTTTTGAAGACCTTACACTG
Source organism: Urocolius indicus (assembly GCA_013401255.1). Classification (NCBI taxonomy): domain Eukaryota; kingdom Metazoa; phylum Chordata; class Aves; order Coliiformes; family Coliidae; genus Urocolius; species Urocolius indicus. The sequence continues at coordinate 52,003 of WBNH01003876.1, forward strand.
CTTAATAAGGGTATTTGGAATAATTTACAGACTTGAAAACTTGAATTGTAGAAAACACTGTCACTCTATTAGCTGAGATAGCAACACTTGTAAGGGATTTCGTTTGCAGGAAGAGTGAGCTCATATGAACCCCCAATTATAACATCGAAGTCTGAAGTAGCTTTGGGATGTAGCACATTATGAAAAAACCCTACTAACAACCTGTGATAGCTTCTTCTTGTAGACTAGGCTAGGAATTAGAAAGAATATATCGTATGAGTTTCAGCTGGGTTGAACAGCTGCAGAAGGCTGTAATAGTGATGTAGGGAATAGTGATAGACTGATTGTAATGTATTAAATGGGCTTTGCTCCTTTCTCCTTATACAAGTAATAAATCCTACCTAGAATCCTAACAGTTTGCATTTTGTGTTGAATCACTTAAGTATAAAAACGACATGATAAATATCCCAAATCAGAGTTAGATTTGGGGGGGGGGGGAACCTTTCATATGATATAAGTAAGAACTAATATCAAGAGCATTTAATTAAGTTGGGGTTTTGTTTTTTGAGCAAAGATAAAAGTACTTAAGGAATTGAAAAACATGTTGAAAATGATAAAAAATTCCAAGAGAAACTGCTTACCAGTCAGGTTTGATACAGAATATATCCTGGAAGCTATTTGCTACAAGGAGACTCCAGACACCATGGTTTAGAAACAAAATTGAATTTGCCATTATTTATTTGATGTGATATTTCTTTAGTTTAAGGAATGCTTAGTGGAACACTTCCTAACTCAAAGAGTAAAAGTGCAGTTTCCTTTTGTACCAGCAATGTCCAGCAGCATTTCTTTAGCTTTTACAGGAGAGCTTGAGCTAATGAATGTTACCCAGTAGAAGCTGGATGTAAGTAAAGCCCAGTGTGCTCACTAGCTGAGGACTGGCTTGCAAACTGCTGGTGCTTTGCCCTTGTGGCTCTTGATAATCATGTAAGGTACTTTTGGGGGAGATTTATTTTTTTAGCTGCTTGGTCAGATATCTGTCTAAGACTATTTCTTGCTGTTTAGCTGTCTTCCATGAGTCATCTGGCTCAAATCACTGCTTTGAAGAATGTATTTCCTGTCAGTCCATTGAGTAAGGCAGAGCTTAGCCACACCAAAGAGGAGAGGTTTTCATTTGAATCAACTGTTGTAATGTAAAAACTTTATAAAGGGAAACCACTTTATCATCTGCAAGCAAATATGTAAAGATAAATCCTAAACCTCCTGTCACATTGTTTTCATTTGCAGATACCTTTCCTGGGCTGCTTGGAAAATCTATCAACTTAGTTATAGTCTTCAGTAATTGCAAACAGTGATCAGACAACCTCAGCTCTCCTGCCAGTCTGGATTGTGCTTCCTTACTGCATCCTTTCTTATATTTTCTTTCCCACTTTAAAGTCATACTGTATCTTCTGCTGAGTATAAGCACCTTTCAGGTTGTAGTCGCACAAATATCACTGTCACAACAGTAAGAGTATTTGTTTTTGTAGCATATAGGTGACCTTTAGGAAGTACTGTTTGTCAGTTACTGTGAAGCAATGGTCAAATGGGAAGCTGTAGTCTTAGCAAAGCTGTTACTGAAGTAAAAACGACTACTAATAAAAAGACAACCTGGTCAATGGACATAGTACACAAACCAATAGAAATGAAAATTAATTTGATAAAAAAAGATGGTATTTGAAAACTGTAAATTCAATTTGATACCTTGGCTTTGAGAGGCAAACTATAAAGTGGTGGTGTTACAGTGTTCTATATATGATGAAAGTCCAGGAGATGAGACTTTTCTAGCTTCTTTAATCTCTTTTATGCATGGCCAGTTATTTTTTTGTAGGACAGCGTTGTATCAAAGACTCTATGCATTCAGCCTGCTGTGTCTGAAAACTCCCACTGTAGGAGTGCCCTAATATTCCAGATGACAGTACAGAGCAGCAGTGTGCAGCAGTTACAAAGGATACCTTTCTGAATTTTGGTGAACACTATCGTGTAAGTGCTTCACTCTGAATCCTTAACCTCTCTCAGAAAAGAGCAGTGGTCTTTATCACTGGAGAATACTCATACAACATTAATAACTGAAATTGTGAGATGTTAAAATCCTAACATTTGTCCAGAGATGTAAAAAACCAACCCACATATTCCCAGAACTCCAGAAACAGGTTAGTATATGCAATCACAAGAAAGAGCAGAAGAATAGCTGTAAGGTATGAAGTGTCTTAATTGCACCTAGATAGCACATAATTGAGATCCTAAAATATCTGCCTGTCCTTTGTCTGAGACATCCATGCTGTGAAAACAAAGTAGGGCTTAAAGCAATTGAGAGAAATGAGAGGAAAATAACAATCAGTTGTTGGGCAGGGAAAGACCACAATTGGTGAGTAAATTCTAACAGTCAGGGAAACGCTAAACATTGGAGAGATGGAAAGATAGAATTGCTATTAGTTTCTAAACTGTACAAGAGACCATTCAAAAAGGAGCATGCTAGAGAGAGCACCTCCCCCTTCCTGGTAACCTGCTGAGGGTTCATAGCAAGCATTCCTTACCCTGCCTGTCGTTGCAAGCAATATTGGCCAGCCCAGTTGCAAACTTGAGTGTGTATGTGTTAGAACAAACGAGTAAAATCACTTTTGCTTTAAAATAAAAACATCTTTTTCTTCTTGGACTGAACTTTGCTGCAGCACATCAGTCTCTGGATACTGTAGATTTTGGTTTTTTTTCTTCTTAACATGAGTTAATATTTAATCAAAGAGAAAAAACTATTTGTAATCCAGCTTCCAGGCAGTGGTAGTGATATGGCTTCAGTTATAGAACCAATTCTTGGTCTTGCAGGCCATTTTACCCCCAAGCTCTATTGTTGACAGAAAAGCAGACGTGTGTAATGAGCCAATCTACACAGAGCTGAGATAGTGCTTTATTTCTTGTATTTGAAGAGAAGTATGCTGGGGGGTACAAAGCCAGCATACCCAGCAGTACACCCCTTGTTGTGTTTAGACAAAATCTTAGATAATACGTATTGTTCTACTTAGTGAGTCTTCCAGCTGCCATGTAGATTGAGTAAAGCATCATCCATCCTCTTTAATCTGTCCGGGCAGTGGCTCTGTCCTTATCAGTCTCTGATCCTTATTCAAGAATACAGTCGTTGACAAGCCATACATATAGTGTAACCAGGCCCACCTGGTCAAGCTGTGGACAATGATCAGAGTACAGTTGTTTGCTTTCAAACTATGCATATAAAGTGACTGTGCTCACCTCACCCACCCATTGATAATGCTATCTTCCCCCTCAGGCAGAGGAGCTTATTATTCCAGGACATGCTTTATGAAAATAGATCTGTTCTGAGTTCATTTTTATATTTATTTATTTATTTATTTATAGGTACTGTCTTAATATTATCTCTAATTGCTAAGCACCTCTGCATCTGCACCTAGTGCATACTATTTTAAACTTTTTTCCTACAATCTTTCATCTGGTTACACTGTAACACAGTTGCTGATGAAGGACTGGGAAGAAAACATATTACTAGTCTTCCTCACCTCATCTTTATATGTCATAAAAGACCGTAGTATGTGTGCTGTGCAGTGTCATCTGTTCTGATGCACACGTAGAGATTAAACATTGTCAAGATATTGAAAAAGCTTTTCTAATCTCGTCTATCTTTTTCACTGCTGTCTCTATCCTGATCCATCACTATACTTTTCTGAAAGTGTTCCAGCGTTTCCTGTCATGTCTATCTGGTATCAGGAGTATTTGAGATGACTATGAGCATCGCCCTCTGCACCAGTGTTTTACTGCTGTTACCTCAAGCACACCACTGATCTATCGGGATGAACCAGTAAAGCTCTACAAATTGGGGACCTGTAACAGCTTCAATCTGTGAGGCCATTAATAAGGAAAAACATGTTGTAGAGGGCACAGGAGATAATTTTCAATAAAAGTTTGGTATGCTTACATGGACTATAGCACACTATGCCAATGCTATCATGTATGTGTGAACGCAGAGCTTAATGCATATTGTAGGAAGAAGGATGAAAAAGGGAAGAAGAATGGTTTCGGGAGTAGTCAAAACTCAAGTGTAAAACTTTGTGTTTCAGATGCCAATTCAGTAAATAGCATTTCAGAATTGATTTGCTGCAGTCAACCAATTGATTGTCAAAATCACTGTTAAACTGACATTAAAGGACTTTGAAGTGAAGAACCATACTAGCTCTAATTCTAGTTGTGCTATAAAAGTATAAACAATTAAGTGATTTCATAAAATAGTTATTTTTAAGTATATTTATAGGTTAAGTTAGCAAAACAAAGCAAAACTAGGCCTTCTTCATGAAGCCATTCCCAAAGGGAAAAACATGCACGAGAAACCAGGCATCATGGGGATGAGAGTGGTAACAAGGTGAATTGTTAAGATCCATGCACCTACACGCCATAAAACATCCAAGAGCAGTGTTGGGAGTAACTGTTTCAAAGGAAGAAGAAAAGGGTTTATTATATTAACCATTAAGCAGCTCAATGTGTTGAACTCCTGTACCATTCTGGTCAAGAGCACCAGATAATCAATAGCCTACATCAGTTAATTGGCTAAGTGACTTAAAGGTGTTATGAATATGTATAACTTGTGTAATGAGGGACTAATCTATAAGGCTGATGTAATGTGTAAAATTAACAAGTAACCAATCAAGGTAAAGGGCAACTTTAATGAACAATTGTTAAAATTAAATTAAAACAAATATATGGGCTTTATATGAGTAGTAGGAATGAACAAAAAAACTATTGGGTATAGATATCTGTTAATTTTGATGCTTTGTTGGAAATTCTCTGAGAATGATACTTTGATCTCAGTGCATCATCAAATAAAGGACATCTCTGCTTATCTAACTTTGTGTAGATAAGTTTTTCTTCCCAGCATATTTGCAACAGTTATAATGAAAATTTGACAGCTTTCCTGTCTCCCCTGTCTTTTCTCCTGAATGGACTATGGTGCTGGTTGTTGAAACAGAATACTATTTTCCTTAGTTGTGCCAATTTTGATCTTCCCATCACGTCTCTCAAGCAGGGTCGCCTGACAGATTGTTGTGACGTTTAGTGGGGAGTGTTAGGGAAAATGAAGTTGTCTGGATAAAAACAAAACAAAACCACAAAACAAAAACCCCAGCAGCTTGCATACATGGATATGAACTAATCCACTCCCAGGACTGATGATTTTTAAATTGAGAGGTAACTATATAGTCAATAAAGAAAACGTAGAGGTTGCCAATGCTGTATGTTTTCAGTCTACTTCTGTGATCTCAGATTAGGCAAATGTAACACACAGGTTTCGCCAGACCAAAGGTATCACCTCTGTATCCAATGTCTGAAAACCGTACAGAGTGAATAATGTTGCCAAGCTAGTTCTTGACTTTTCAATGTTTCTTTAGGCAGGTGTGTGCAGGATTTCAGTTCCCTTTGCAGTGGTGTCAGTGCAGGCTACCCAGGAGTAAAATGAACATCAAGTCTAATGTGAAGTAGTCATTTTTTTTACATCCCATGAGGGGTGAATATCAATTATTGTACGTATATATGTATGTGCATGTGTTTTTGCAGTTTTTACACATTTCCAGATATCTATAATGCCTCATATCTTTAGACTTATCCCAAATAGGAGTTTCGTTAATCTCTCTGTTCCCCAGGAATGAATGGCATTAAGACCACATTAGATGTATTCCAAACTGTATTTTCTTTCATGAACACTTGTATACACTGTATTTTAAAACATTTCCAAATATTGATACTTTGTATCCTCAAGAGGTTTTGGAGGTTTGGTTTGGGGTGATTTTTTTGCTTAATTTTTGTGGTTTTTTTTTTTAACACATTGGAAAGAACATGTAAGAATGACTATGTATCAGCTAAGTAAAAGTACAAAAAGTACTTAGTTCCCACTAAGTCACTACACTGTCCTAGTACACATGCAGAGTGTCAGTACAGTCTGAATGGTGTTCCCCAAAAATGGAAAACATGGCTCTCAAACTTTTCCTGAGGCTACTTCAAGTGTTCATAGTTGCAAAAGGGATGATTTTGTACCCATTCTCCTTGAGATATTTTTCCAAAACTGTTTCATTTCTCCATCAATCCTATGGATGTCTTTACACAACATTCTGATTTTGGTTTTGGAGTTGCTAATTTGATCTATAAGAAGTTTCTCTGTCTGGGGGCTGACACATGCTGACGGATCTGTCTAATTTAAAGACTAGTTAAACGTAGGAATCAAATAAAAGGGTGACTGGTGGTGTTTATAAAATCGTAACTAAGCAGAAAAGGCAAGAGTGCTTCACATCAAAGGAAGAAATAATAAATAAATGGGCTATGAAATGTCTCTAAATGCTATAGTCACAGTTCCAAACTGGCAGTTGCCCGAATTATAAAGAATTATAAAAGAGAATCTATCAATGGGATTACACAATTTGGTAAAAGAAAGCCAAAGAGATCTGAGCATGAAGACAGAAATAGAAAAGAACTAAAATATGATAGAAATTTAAACAAAAAATACCTCTCAAACCAACAATAACCCAAACCTGCTGCCTCACATTTCTGTGTTTGGAAAAATTTATATATATGATATGTATATCCAAGAATTTAGATACCTTCTAAAATGATAGCAAGTTCATTTTTGCATATATAGCTAGACCATTTTATAGAAGATGAGGGAGGAATGTTAAAGGAAAGAAGTAGGTCAATTTCATATTTAATGTGTGAGCCGTTATGACTAATGAATAAGATGCTGTGTGTGTGATAGCCAGAGAAACACTTTTCCCCTCCTGTTTTCTAGTCCAGTTACATAAAATTATGACAGTGAGACTCTTTTATACTGCTATGAGTTCTCAGAAAATGAATGTGTGTATATATATATATATACACACATATGCAAATGGAAACAGAAACCACACCAAAGCAAAATCCATGTACAGTTCTTCAGGAAACTCTGATATGAACATTTCTTCAAGATATGTTTATGTTTATTTCAATATTGTTCTGTTAAATGGACAAACTATTTCATGTTGCCAAAGTCACTAGAAATTTGTGAAAATCTGTACTGTTAAGAAGAAAACTCCCAAGTAATTCAAAAGGATTTCTTTCTTTTTAACTGTGAAATTGTGCTTAACCTCGGTATAAATTAGTGGAATGTTATCTGTGTCAGGGAGTAAATGTTATTAGTTTGAGCAAGTCTGCCTTAAGCCAGGAAAGTTTCTGATGTTAGAACACTGATCTGTATTTTGTTGTTAACCATAAAAAAAAGATGGGTAGCATTCCCATTTCAAATTATACATGTTTAGCAACAAGATAATTCAACATTAATACAACATAATAGTTCGTTGTTGTTGTTGTTTCCAACAGGATGCTATGCAAGAACGGATCTCTTGCTTTCACAACAAGAAGCATTCTCAATAGGTGATGTGACTCCCACACTTACTGTTTATTCTCTAAGAAGAATTATTTAGGCTCTCAGCCTTGTACTGCTCAATATCTGCTAGACAGGTAAAGGTACGGCAAACATACAGATGTTTGAGTGCACGTGCTGCGAGAAGAAAACACAAACGTAAAAGCGATCTCATCTTAATCAGCACCAAGGACTCACTAAGTTACATTTTAAAAAGAAAAAACAAAAAAAACCAGCCACTGCCAAACCCTCCTCGCATGCCGGCGTTCGAGTATTTCCTTTGCCTTCCTCTTTTAAGCAGAAAGTGGAAGGACGTAGTAGCCGAAAGAAGCTGTAGGTAGAAGAGAGACAGGCTATGAGAGATTATTTAAACGCAAAGAAGATGAGCTTCTGTGTACGTAAATACTAATAAATAAATAAATAATGAAAAAGAGACTTATGGAGGTAGCGATTCGGAAAGGGCTGCCGGGGAGCGGCGTCGGGGCGGGCGGCAGCGCCGAGCGCGGCCCACGATTGGTC
>WBNH01003877.1:0-136367 GCA_013401255.1 Urocolius indicus
TACCATTCTGTGATTCTGTGGATGGTTTGAATGTGACCTTGGGGGCTGTTTCTCTTTGCTTGCCCCATACACAGTAACAAAAGCAAGTTCAAAGGCCAGAGCTCTAAGGATGATGTTTTCCTCAGTGTGAGGACAAGCTAGATTTACACACTGAATCCCTGTGTGAAAACAATTCAAGCTACAACACGGGGGAAGACCTCAAGAGCTCACGTGCCACAAAAACCCAAGGGAGTTTTTTCTTATGTGCATACCTTTTCTTATGTGCTGTATGAAATATTGTAGCTGATGAGTCCCATTTACCTGAGATGTTAATACATCCACATCCTGTACCACTTTGTCTTTTGACATTTAAGAACTGCTTTCTATTTTCTTTTTTTTTTTCATGGAAGCAATAATTTTCTTGAGTATGTTATCACGAATTCACTTCAACACCTGAAAGCTCAGCCATAGTCTAATTGTGCCATAGATATTGGTAATGTGAAATCTGTTTTTTGCAATGCAAATGCCCTGCCTGTTAGTAGAATCTGGCAAATTTGATTTTGAGCTTGGAGCAGCAGCTGTTTATTCAGTTCACAGGTTTCTTGTGGTTTGTGGTTTCTTGTGGTTTAAACATTTGCAGGGTGTAGACACTAACGAGAGCATTGAATTGTTTATGGTGATCTTTGAAGCAGCATTGCAGATTTGTTATGATTTTTTGCCAGGCCAGCAGAAACATATTAGCCTCTCCTCATGCAAAGCCCCACGTGCAGAATAACCTCACTAATCCAGTGCTTTGGGACCATGCCACCAGGCAGGTCAGGGAGAGTTTATACTGCTACTGTGTGGCAGTTGATCATGCCCTTTCTTCAGATCTGTTATTTGTAGGATTACTTTTTCTCCAAAATAGGGCATTTGGGCATCAAGCAAAAAGAAACCCAACCAAATCAAACCAAACCAAACCAAACCAAACCAAACCAAACCAAACCAAACCAAACCAAACCAAACCAAACAACTAAACTCAACACTAACTTTAGAGTGCTTGCAGTAAAAGTCTATGTAAGAGCACTGAACGAGGCAGCAGATTAGTGTACATCTCAGCAACTCGGGATCTAGCTCTGTAATGCCAGCTCTGCAGCAGGAGGGAAGGAATGGGCTCTCCTAGTTAAAACCCATCACTCACAACAACAATCTCTTACCAGAATCTGTGAAGCAGAGCTTCTCTCACCTCTTCTGTGTTCTTTTGCTGGTAATTCCACACCAGTTCCAGCTCTGCCTGTTTTCTGCTTCAGTACTCATCAAAATGACTTTCCAGGAGTATGATCAATTCATGGCAAGCTCCCTTGTGTAAGCTGCGGGGAGAAAAAGCTGGTTGTCCCATATTCACAGACTAAATGTCCTAATGACTCCTAACTTGATAAATGTTGATTGCAGAACAGTCTACTAGGTTGTTGTGACCTCTGTTGGGAAGGAGTTTGAAGCAGGTTGGGCAAACCTCTGAAGAGAAGCAACATTGCACTATGGAGGAATAGGAAAATTAATCTCATGAGCTCTTTCTACCTAATTCTTGATGGCATGCTGTTTTCCTGTGGTATATGGCCAAAGAGAGCCCTCTAGGGTAAGTGTTACATAGGAAGATTTCTGTTTTCAAGGTGTTTTACAGTTGGTTTCATTTTGTACTTCAGCAGCTGTGAAAGTTCATGAAACACAATGATTGCTCAGCATCTATGCCCTGTCTCTCTAAGCATCCATCAAAGACAGGATGTTAAGTGCTGGGACAACTTTGTAATGGCTCAGGCCATCCTCATGATCCATAAAATGGAGTGTGAAGGGGTTGAATGAATGCTCAGGATCAGATGTCCCTCTTACCAAAGTCCTCATGCTTGGCCTCGACTTTTTGCTCTCCTGTGAATGTTGCACAGCTGCCAAAGCCCCGTGTAACTGTACTGCTTTTCCTTCTCCTGTTGTTATCCATCATCACATGCTTCTCCCACTCCCAGTTACCCACATGGTGCCAGTATTGCCAGCCAGCCTGTCCTATTTGTCTACTTTTCCCGTAATTATCATGTCTTTTCCTCCCACTGCTCTCAGAGTCCTTCAACAAACAAGAAAATCATGCCACTTGGCTTGTGTATGCTGCTGTGGGAGTGAGGAGCACGGGAGGGCAGGGAGAGGAGAGCAGTTCTCTAGGTGTTCTGCTCTGGCAGGGGGATTGGACTAGATGATCTGTCAAGGTCCCTTCCAACCCTTAAGATTCTGTGATTCTGTGTGTCAGTGCTGTGCTGAGGACAGAGGTGAGGGAGGAAAAGGCATGAGCATGGTAGTTAAAATTACAAGGAGAGCTTTGTACCCAGCAAGTGAAGTAGCTTCTGGTCTGTGTAGCATCACTTGCTGTTGACTGAATGCAAGACACAGACCTGCTCTGAGGTTGTGACAGAAAACCCAAGGACAGGAAGACCTGTGGCAAGACCCTTAAGTATGTCACATGATGTATGTCACAGGCATGGCAGGCCCTGGCCAGCCACAGCCCTCCTGTCACTCGCTCAGCCCTCCCGTGCAGCATGGCTTGCAGGTCCCTGGTCTCTGGGCTCTGTAGCCTTGTGCTGCCTTCTCAGGAAGAGTTTACTCTCGTGTCAAGACTAACAACACTCCCTCCATCCTCCCTGCTACTTTACTAAAGCACACTGCCACAGCTCAGGTAAATTACAGGCTTGCAGCAGAAATTACTGGGTGTAACTCACAGGCCTGAGTTAAAAGGATGATAGACCTGAGGACCGCAGAGCTTCCTCCCGCGGCTGTGGAACCATGAATCACCCTGAGAAGCCCATGGCTTTGCACAGCACCACAAAGCCTATTTTTTTTCATCCCATTTTGTTTATCACCCCAATGGCAATGCTTTTACTGGCTGAGGCAGCTGTATAACTAAAGGGTCATATGGCTCTCTATACTCTGGTCTTTAGATATTAGATATTAGAATGGTAGGGTTGAAAGGGACTTTTAGAGATCATCTAGTTCAACTCCTCTGCAGAAGCAGGTTCACCTAGATCAGGTCACAAAGGAATGTGTTCAGGCTGGCCTTGAAGAACTCGAAGGAAGAAGCCTCCACACCCTCCCTGGGCAGCCTGTGCCAGGGCTCCCTCACTGAAACACTGACATAGTTTTTCTTTATGTTTAAATGGAACTTTTTGTGTTCCAGTTTCATCCCATTACCCCTTGTCCTGTCATTGGATACAATGGAAAAAACGGGATGCCTCAACCTCCTGACACCCACTCTTTAGATATTTGTAAGTATTAATGAGATTCCCACTCAATCTCCTCCAGACTAAACAGCCCCAGTTCCTGCAGCCTTTCCTCATATGAAAGATGCTCCAGTCCCCTGATCATCTTGGTACTAATCAAGAAATACCATAGACAGAAAGACATTCTTGTTCAGAAATTACTCTCAGGGAGGTAGTATAAAGCATTCCCATTTTGATGGGATTTTCCATTTCTTCATTTTTCAACTCTCAGGCTGGAGAAAGAGAAGTGATCAGTTTTGCCTCAGGTGGCAGTCTGTGGCAGCTCCTCTGCCATGTGCCACAACTCGGCCTCGCGCTTCCGCTGGGACTGAGCTCACTGCACGGTGCCCAGAGTTAGGCAATGAATCATGAGGTGAAAGGGTGCAGTTGTTTGGGTGAAAAGAGCACTGCAACTCACGTCTTGCTGTGCTTGCTAAAACTGAACTAGTGCAAGGGTAACAACAGCAACATTAATTTCTCTTTCTTTCCTATTCAGGTGCCACGGAGGCGTCAGATGGTTGCATGAAAACTTCCTCTCAGACTTCACTGCTGATCCGGAGTGTGCTTTAGCTTGAAATGTTTTAAGTCCTCTAAAAGGGTCATCAAATTTTAGCCTGCCTTATATTGAAGGCTATCTCTATTTCAGTGTGTCCCTCTGCTATCTCCTGGATTGTCTGATGAGTGCTGTGGTCTAAGCCAACTTCACTTTGCTTTCTGCAAGGATGCTTTGTTCTCCCTGCCCAGGCTACATTTCCTAACAATCCTCACTCTTCCCTCTGACTGAATTTGTGAGGTGCAACCTGGTAACCACACAAACACGGAAGGGCTCCAGGCACGGGAACCTGGCTCATGGGAGCAGGTCATCGTGGTTTCTAGTTGGAAGAGAAGGCAAAAGGAGTGCTCAGTGTGGGGAAAAACATTTTCAAGAGCTCCCTGTCATAGTGTCCTGACCTTCCATTGATGATCATGACTCCTCTCTATCACAAGGGCACAAAAGCTTTGTCTTGGGTCACTAAACGGCATCAGTTTCCAAAAATATCTTCCTGCTTCTAGCACAAACCTGGTTATTGGGCCAGATATATTCAGAAAAGAGTTTGGCTGTGACAGCTGCTGGTTGCAGAAGGCTTTACCTGATTAAAGAATTGTTCAATTAGTCAATTAGTTGCTCTGAAGAAACAAAGAATGGCAAAAGATCTTGGGATATCGGCTGGCAAGTCTGTAGTGACAGAAATCAGAGTGTAAAACGGAGGACACAGGTGAATTACACAGAGTTTTTTTCTTTCCAGAAGTCCTTTCCATTCCAGCAAGCTCAATGTTGTCAGCATTTATACTCTATTTTATCCAAATATTCCCTCTTTGGGAAAAAAATAAAATCCAACAAATCTAAACCTTTAAAAAGGATTTGGCCAAGATCCAACCAAAGCCAACCAAACAAACTAGCAAGCAAAAATCCCAGGATCTCCCTTGCGGTGTTTCTCTTACCTTTTGAACTGGAGAGACTCATTGCCCATGGAGCTGGGGCAGCACTCTGATGGCTAGCTGGGTAGCAATGATGCCACTTGCAAATCAGTATCATCCACTATATTACAGAGATTGTTTCTTCTTCCCCTCTCCTCTGCCCTGGTGAGGCCTCATCTGGAGTCCTGTGTCCAGTTCTGGGCTCCCAAGCTCAAGAGGGACAGGGAACTGCTGGAGAGAGGCCAGCACAAGGCCACCAAGATGATCAGGGGACTGGAGCATCTTCCTTCTGAGGAAACGCTGCAGGAACTGGGGCTGTTTATTCCAGAGGAAACTGAGAGGAGATCTTATTAACAGTTACAAATATCTGAATGGTGGGTGTCAGGAGGTTGGGGCATCATTTTTTCTGTAGTAGCTAGCAACAGGACAAGGGGTTATGGGATGAAGCTGCAACACAAAAAGTTCCTTTTAAATATAAGAAAAAACTATTTCACTGTGAGGGCGAGGGAGCCCTGGCACAGGCTGCCCAGAGGGGTTGTGGAGTCTCCTTCCTTGGAGGTCTTCAAGACCCTCCTGGACCTGTTCATGTGTCCTGATCTAAGTGGACCTGCTTGAGCATGGGGGTTGGACTAGATGATCTCTAAAGATCCCTTCCAACTCTACCATTCTATGATTCTATGAAATGCTCATACAAATACTGTAGCCCCAAAGCATTTACAAGAGGCAAAGAATTAGCTAGCGATGGGCTTGGCAGCATGAGGCTAGTGTTTGGACTTTGTGATCTTAAAGGTCTTTCCCACTGTAACGGTTGTATGATTCTAATAACTTAACAGCTCCCAATTAGCCTGTAGAAAAGAATACATGGTACTCGAAGTATGCCAAAAAAGCAGCATGCAACTCCTCTGAAAAAGCAATGCTACTACTCCTTGTGATGCTTTAGCCTCCCGCGGTGCCAGATGTAGCTAGTGTTTTACTATTTCTTTCTTCAAATAGCAGTGCTCAGGGGGGATAAACTTTACTTAACCTAATTAATTTTAATCACAGCTTTCAAATCTCATACTGTGCAAAGAATTACAAATTGGAATACATTAATAGAAGCCATGCTTTATGCTGCAAGCTAATCGAGGAGTGTGCATTTACATTTTCTGCATGAGTTTGCAATTACCATTAAAATAAAATTCAGTTATGTCCTTTTAATTTACTAAAACGTGAAGAACAGATTGAGCTGGTCCTATTTGTTGTAGAAAATTACTTGAAAATGGTCTACATTTCAAAGAATTAAATGATTCTCACTGAATAAGAGGTTTTAGGAAATGATTTCCAGTTGCCTAGAGTTAAGGTGCTTCCAGCCATTCTGATCTAAACAATCTTTCTTTGAAATGAATGGATTGCTTAATGTTTCCTACCTGCTTCTGTACAGGTTCATGCAAGGAACAAAGAGAGTTCTCCCATAAAGTCTCAGCTATGTCTTCCTTAAGGAATAAACCAGAGAAACAACCACATTGAAAGCCTACCTCCAAGTTGCCACAGCACTGAGCAGCGGTGCAGAAATTTTCCTTCCTAGCTGGGGAGGTTCCTCCTCATGTCATGAATAATGAGGGGAAGGTGTGTGTGGGGCAGGTGTGTGCGAAATATACTCCCAAATATTCGAATGCAGCAGCTCTGGGGTTTCACTACAAACATAAAACTCCTCTGGGTGTCTTTGAAATTGTAATTCTGGTAGAATCGGGCTAAAACTTCTACATAAATCCAGTTATTTAAGAGACTATGTTCTATTTAAAATGCATAAACTTACACACTTCCAAGACTGATCCCTTCAACCACTGATAGTGACTTGAATTCTTTCCCCGGTACCTGGCTATGGGTTATCAGACCACCCTTCATCAACACCCGCTTTTGTATCTGGAAGGTTAGGTGCCAAATATTTTGAGGTCTGTGTGATCCCAAGTCCAGAGGCTTCAATTTCAGGGGTGCCAGTGACTGCAGAAAGTTAGGTGGCCTTGGCTTTGCCTGATATATCCCAAAAGAGCTGATGGTCTTTTTAGAGGACTGTGATGCCAGATCTAAATGATTCGGGCAACTAGAACACGTCTTCAAAAGCAACTCCATCTATTAGAAAGATAAATCTCTTTTACTTTGGAAATGAAGTTTGTGAAGGGTCTGGGGAACAAGTCTGATGAGGAGCGACTGAGAGACCTGGGGATGTTTAGCCTGTAGAAGAGGAGGTTGATCACTCTCTGCAGCTACCTGAAAGGAAATTGTGGTGAGTGGGTGTGGGTCTCTTCTCCCAAGTAACTGAGTGATAGGACAAGAGGAAACGGCCTCAGGTTGCATCAGGGGAGGTTTAGATTGGAGATTAGGAAGATCTTTTTCACTGAGAGGGTCGTTAGAGTATGGAACAGGCTGCTCAGAGAGGTGGTGGAATCACTATCCCTTAAAAGCCATGTAGAAGGGGTGCTGAGGGACATGGTTTAGTGATGGGTCTGGCAATGTGAGGTTACTGGTTGGACTCTTAAAGGTCTTTTCCAAAACAACTGATTCTGTGATTCTATTATTCACTGAAAACCAGCTTTCAAGGGATAATATGATCCTGAGCATGCAGCTTAGATACTCAAGTCACCTGACTCTCTTGAGAAAGTGTTGTCTCACTTTTAATGGCCTCATTTGCAAGACAGGTGGAATTGTTCTTAAAAGCAGCACTGTCCTGTCCTCATGAGCATATTCTGTGTTGTAATTTGATGGTACTCAAAGTTGGTTTTAATGTAAAGTTTTACATCATAAAGACAGTGTTCAAGAGAGTATAGTGGTATTTGTGTTTATTTTATGGCATAACCCTGCTGCACTTTAACTGTTTTAAATATTCAAGCTTACATAAAGCGAGCAGTGCAAAACCAAGGAGACCTCGATCTCATCACAGTTTGCACAGACACAGAGCAGTTCATTCTCTTTCTATAGCAAAAAGTTCAAAAATGCATTCAAGGAACACACAAGCAGATGTGCCTGCTTTACTGTGAGGGTGATGGAGCAGTGGAACAGGCTGCCCAGGGAGGGTGTGGAGGCTCCTTCCTTGGAGGTCTTCAAGAACCCCCTGGAGATGTTCCTATGTAGCCTGATCTAGGTGAACCTGCTTCTGCATGGGGGTTGGACCAGATGATCTCTAAAGGTCCCTTTCAATCCTAACATTCTATCATTCTATGATACTATGATCTGTTACAGATGATAACCTTTAGCTAAGTTGTAAACTTCATGCTTATTAAACAATCAATAGCACATCAGAGCTTCAGAAAGCCGTGTTTAACAAGATGAGTTTAAATAAAATGGCTTGTGATAATGATTTTTTTTTTGTTAAACATAATATTAAGTACAAGTCTCGAAGCAGAGCAACAGAGTGAAATGTTTCCATTTTGTTGAACAATTATCATACTTAAAATAGCACTGAACTTTCACTAAAATCTCTGGAAGAGGAAAATGAACCATGCTTTCAATGTGAAGTATCGCTTCAAACTTGTATTTGCAGCAGAAAGCTTGTCGAGGGTTTCTTCTGCTTAGAAATGCAGTTTAAATGCTCTGTAGAGTGCTTATAACCACAGAATGATAGGAGTAGCTTTAAAGGAAATGATGAGCTGATTCTTAGCTGATGTAAATCACCAGAGCTCTGCTAGAGTAAGTGGAAATTTACTCAATGGACTATTTTAATTTTAAATAAGATACAGACTGCAGATCCACCAAAATAGTTTCCATATACTTTCTTTAAATTGCAGTGAGAAGAGGAAAAAAAATATCACTTTTCCACCCTTTCAGTTTCCACAGGCGACTGTAAGGCTACATGCTCATTTGTCAGAAGGAAATGCAGAAACATACCTCATTTTTCTTACTGTCACGCTCAGGTAAATCACTGGTAACTTTAGAAAGGTTGGGGTGCTGTAAAAAAAATACTCAGAGGGAGTATGCAGTTAAATGCAAAGATGCCTCATCTCAAGTGATTTGTCTGCATCTGTCAGGTAGGAGGATGAGAGTGGTGCAGGTGCCACACTTCTGCCTTCAAAAGAGCCCTGCCTGCTGGGGAAGCAGGAGTTGGACTCGAGCAAGCACCTTTTGAATCCTTCCAGGGTGAAAGCCTCTTCCTTATGAGGAACGCCTATGGGATCTGGGGCTGTTCAGTCTAGATAAGAGGAGGCTGAGGGTGGAATCTCAATATTTATCAATATCTAAGTGGTGGGTGTCAGGAGGTTGGGGCATCCCTTTTTTTCTGTTGTATCCAAGTGACAGGGCAAGGGGTAATGGGATGAAGCTGGAACACAAAAAAGTTCCATTTAAACATAAGGAAAAACTGTCTCACTGCTGAGGTGATGGAGCCCTGGCACAGGCTGCCCAGGGAGGTTGTGGAGGCTCCTTCTCTGTAGGTTTTCAAACCCGCCTGGACATGTTGTTGTGTGACCTGATCTAGGTGAACCTGCTTCTGCAGGGATGTTGGACTTGATAATATCTAAAGGTCCCTTCCAACAATTCTGTTGTTCTGTGAAAGATAAGTCATTATGGGGTCTGAGGCTCATGTCAAGGCTTACCCATGGCAGTAACCATCTGGAGCACGAGAGCCCTGTGCTTGTCCTGCTCTTTGTTGGCAGCTGCAAATGCCCTTGGCCAAGTATCCTTTGTCTGCTGGAGTCATTTCGAAGGCTATTCTGGTAATTAATCTGGGTGATTTAGGTACTGTGTCTTTTTTTAAACATTTTTTTAAAGTGGAAAATCCTCAAGCAAAAGTAACATCCATATTATTAAAAATATGTGAAGGCTTATTTCAGACACTTCTAAGATTTCTTTTTCTTGACTGCTACAATCCAGCTTCTTTGTGTCCAAGCCTGTCTATCTGGTCAATCTGGCTTTTTGAGTAGGCTCATTGTAGTAGCTGCAAACCCCAGTCTGAACCCAAGCCCCCATTATCTTCATTCTGAAATTACTAACAACGTCCACTTTCAAACACAGAACCATTTCGCAGCCCTTAGAGAGGCTTTGTGCATCGAGCAGGCTCCACGCGGTGTTCTTTCCCAGCAATTCCAGAGCAGGAGGAAATCACTGTAATTCCCATTTCCAAGCTGTAAAGCAGTTTCAGTACCACCAGCTGACTACTTGGTGCATTTTAATTAGCTCAGGAACATTCCCAGGCCGCTGCGTCAAAATGAAACGTGCACACAACTGAAGAGTCGCTCCTTGGCAATCAAGTTGTTTTTTTCACCAGGCCTGTTGAGTTCCCTCTGCTGAGCAGAGCTGCTATTTCAAAAGCAGGGATATTCCTGTGGGGGTAAGGGGGGAAGAAAAAAAAGAGAAAAAGCCATATTTTTGCATAATCACAGCTTTCAGTAGTACAAAACTCACTGCTCCGTGGGAAATTGCCAAACAAAAACTCTTAGTCGGTACGAAATCCTCAGTGCTCTGACACATTAATGCCAAGGCAAAGCTGCCTTGCACAAAAGAGATTATGAGAGCTGTTTGACACAGTTTTTCTGTTACCAAGTCTTTGTTCGGGGGTCTCATTGCATTTACTGAGTGGGGTGTCACAGTTTGCAGGGCTCTGTGGGCAATACAGCTCAATCAAAATGCTTTCTCCTGCTGCTCAACCCTCCTTCAGCAGAAAGCTCTCTCACCTCCAGGAAACCCAGGATACACCATGATGTAATTTAGCCCTTGCTGCCAGTCTCAGCATTGCTTAATTAACTTTTTCATGTGTACTTTTCTTGCAGATCCAGGGTAAATGCTGTGTCTTGGCTACTGCAAAGCTGACACAGAGATTCTGCAGAGAACCTGCCTGTATTTATTACCACTCACATAGTGAAAATATATTACTTCTGTCTACCAGTGTGCACAATAAAAAGAGGAATGACATTTTACTTTTTCCCTTTGCTTGAATATTGACACTAATTTGTGGCTATCATGTATTTATTTCTAGGTATTGGCAACTAAGGTCAATAATTAAGTGGTTAAAAACCCACTTGTGCACAGGCCCAGTCTTACAATGAAGATTACAAGTAGAGGATGGCTACATAAGACCTCTGCACTTGCCTAAATCTTAGTGATGACCAACATGGGAAAAAAAGACACCTGGGTGAGGCATTAAGAAGCCATTGATCAAAAAGATCAACTGCTCAACTGAGAGGGGATCTCATTAACATTTACAAATATCTAAATGGTGGGTGTCAGGAGGTTGGGGCAGCACTTTTCTCTACGGTATCTAGCAACAGGACAAGGGGTAATGGGATGAAGCTGGAACACAAAAAGTTCCATTTAAATATAGGAAAAAAACTCTTTCACTGTGAGGTGAGGGAGCCCTGGCACAGGCTGCCCAGGGAGGGTGTGGAGGCTCCTTCCTTGGAGGTCTTCAAGACCTGCCTGGACACGTTCCTGTGTGACCTGATCTAGGTGAACCTGCTTCTAGAGGGTGGTTTGACTGGGTGATCTCTAAAGGTCCCTTCCAACCCTACCATTCTGTGATTCTATGTTTCTATGATTCATTTCAATTGTAACTGAGGACATTGGTGGCACAGAACTGAGGCCTGTTCCACCGGACAGGTGTTAGCATTGGCTGTCTCTCTGCCTGGGTGAGAGTCCCCAGCTATACTTGTATAGAAATGTCTGTAAGACTCAAAAAGGTGCTTCTCCCAGCGAGAGATGACAAATTAGATCCTCACTAACAGAGCACTAAGGAGAGCAACCACAGGACACAGGGTTATTTTGCAGTGTGCTGGGTTTTGGCTGTCCCCTCCTGGATTCAGCTGCGTTCTCTGGATCGTTGCAAGAAACTCTGGCATCAATTTTTACATTTCTTTTTTAAAGTAAAAAGAGTTTGGCCTCGTTTCTCAAGCCAAGTAGGCCACAGTTCTCTTAGAATGATGGGCTCCGGGGAGCCAAGGGTAACTGAGTTAAGTCAAGAGACTAGCAAATGTATTACCTTACATTAAGGTAACCTTAAGGGTTTTCTCCGGAGACAAGTGAAACGTGCATTTATTTATTGTTCGTGTGCCCTCTCGCTGGTGTCACCAGAAAGTAATGTACTTTTATTTACAGCTTTACAGTCACTGCTGGCTTCATAAAAGGAACATGGTCTTGCATTTCCCATGTTCTGAACGGTAGAAAAGAAAGAATTTGAGCTTGGTATGAAATTCTTTCCTCCTAGGAGCACTGCATGTGGAGATACAGCTTTAGGCACATCCTTCCCTAACTCCACAGCATTTGGATATAATTAAGCGCAGTCACTTCTGAGGAAGCAAAATGCAGAACACATATCTTTTATAATAAGAATTACACCATAACTGTGAAATGCTTTCATGGAGTTTTTAACAAGTGAGGATGTATTTAGCTTAGACTATTTCACTCTCTCCCTGAATTACAAAGTTCTTTAGAGCATTACTGGAAAGTTGTCTCTTTGATTGTTTTATTTCACTAATAGTTATGACCCTGAGCAAGATTAAGCAGAGTCAAGTGTTTTACAGCAAACCCCAAACCCATGGTCTTTTATTAAAGCCTTTTATATGTAGGAGATGCATTAGTTCAGGTTAAGATGTAATTTCATCACCTTGCTATGTGTATTCAAAAGATGTCCCCATTCATTCATTTGCTATCCCACTTTCACAACAGCAGCTGACCTGATTTGTAATTGGTTTACTTTCATGTGCATCAATCTAAGCAACTTGATGACAAACAGCAGTTAAACAAAAAGGCACCCAGTCCTTTCTAACTAAAAAGATGTACTCTCTAACCAAACCAGATCCAGGAAACCTCTCCTGAATTGTGCTGCTTAACTGGTATTTCATGAGAGATAGAATCACTGGAGCCTGCTACAGAATTACTGGATGGAGAGGCAGGAAACTTGAATCTTATTCCCAAATTAGGTATGGACTTTCTGGAAGGTCAGTAATGCTCCCTTGGGCCTCTATTTTCCTGTAACCAAGCTTTTTAGAAGGTCATTTGGAGCCTTCAGGTGAGAAACAGTCTGCAAATGTTATACGTCAGTCATAAAAGTTGGCCTAACAACCACACCTTTTCCCCTTGAAAGCTTCTTGTGGGGCCAGCATCACCCATGGAGACTGTTCTGCAGCAGTTTGCTGGTGTTTTCACCCTGTGAACTGTTGTAAGATGGGCTCCAGTTACTGGTTTATCATAATAAGCAGTGCTGAGGCTTGTGTGTCTAAATGCTGGTAAAAAATCCAATCACTGCTGTAAATTTTGTTATTACCTGTGCTCTGTACATTGCTAAATAAGCTTTGGCTTCCTGGCTGCTGCAATGATTTTTTACAAGATGCCTGTGAGACCAGATGACAGTGCTAATAACCCATGTCCTTGTTCTCTGCTTCCCTTGCCTACGCCTCTTGTTTCTCCACACTCAATTAAGGAAAGGAATTGAGGTTAATATTCCTGTCCTTGAAATTAAATCTATCCTTGCCCCACAGTGCAATTAATGAAAACAATTTGGATACAAGAGCCTTTCATCTCTAGGTCGCTGGTTTATTTAGTAGGAGTTGACAATGACTCACACCATTAATTTGTCTGTTGGGTGGCAAACACAGAGCAAATTACAGGCATTCACCTTGCAAAACCACTGCCACAACTTCCCATCCCTGCTGCTCTTTGAGGTGAAGAGCTGTGGTAGCTACAAGACTTCTCCTTGTAGCACAGGTCTCCTGCAGCCTGCCCGCAGACACACCAAAGGTACGTGTGGCCTGTGCTGCTCTTGATACTACCAATTCTAGTGATAATTAGATAAACCTGGCTGTTCTATGTCAGATATTAGCCTTGGTCCAAATAACAGGGCAAGGAATGCTATGCACTCTTACTGCAGTGAAAACTGCAGGTCAGTTCTGTATTTGGCTGTAGGTGTTCATGGGGCATTCACAAATGCTAAAGGCATCTAAGGGCAATCTCTCCCAGAGACACTTGTGTAGCCCATGAGGAAGATGACTTGCAAGACAAGAGATGGACGTTCAGGAGTCTAAATTAGGCTCATGACTTGAATTACTGTGGTGGAACACATCTCTCCTTCGCCTGTGAATACTTCTACCACTCCTCCAGTTGCCTGTACGAGGCTGAGCCCTGAGAAAACGGTCAGTATGGAAAGAAGAACCATGTACTGAGTAGAGACAGCATTGTCCCCTTACAACCCTGATCCCTGTAATAGAGAAGGCTGTGTTATCTTCAAGCTCACAGTAACAGAAACTTCTTCAATTCACTGCTGCCCCAATACAACAGGGTAGGCTTCCCAACCTGACAAGTACTCTCAGCTCTCAAAAAGAAAGAGAAACCTGTAGTTTCATTTCCCATGTCTGTTCAGAGACAAAAAAAGATCCCCTGGGTCGTGGCTTGCTTACAGTCACGTTGAAAATTGTTGAACTCTGCTGTGCCTGAAAGAAAGAGGAGCCAGCATTAGTGCATTATCATCACTCACAGAGCAATGATTAGGTCTGAGAAGATACCGTGGGGAGCATTAGTCCAAGTAAATACCAGCCACTGGATCATAAAGGTTCAGGAAAGCTCAAAGTGCTTGCTGTTCATCATCAGGTTCTTCAGGGATTTGAATGTTTGCCAAGTGAGTAAGTGAACAGCACAGCCCACTGTTTGTTGCCATCCTGTACAGCAATGCCTTTATGCAACTGACTGCAATAACTCTGATGATGCATCCCATTTTTGACTGGATTGTGGAGGTGGCCACTTCTCTTGACGTGCTCAGGCTGGACCACAGGTGGATGATGGAGCTGATAGCGTTGAGATTTGTGAAACCTGCTGTGATGATCTTGCAAAAATCCTCAGAGTGCAGCTGTGGTGGCTGGAATACAGATGAGTAAACCCTTTGCCTGAACAGTTCTGCATTTCAGGCGGATTTTAGAGTTAACCACACACTCGCCCATTGCACAGCAGGAGGGAAACTGAACCAGAACATCATCAGTCAGCACTCTGAAGCTTCTTTTAAGCACTTTTTAAAACATTCAGCTCATTTGTCCTGCAAACAAAAAGGGCTCCCGGGACCTGTCAGCACTGGCTGGAAGAGAGTTACCACAGATAATTTCATACTCCCCTGGCAGCACAGACAGCTCCTTTTATTTTCACAAGTTATTAAACCTCACATTTCTTGCATAGTAATTTGTAGATTGTCTTTTAATCCATTCTATTATTTTTGTGTGTGTGTGAGGGAATAAATAATTACGAGAATTGCTGTCTTTTGGTGCAAGAACCCAATTCAAAAGAATAAACTGTAAGCAGCAAGTTGCTCAGCACCATAAACTATTTGTAAGGAGTTCAGCCTTTGCAGTTGCTGCTGTGATATTAGGGAGACTTTGATGGGGAATGTGGAAGAATATACCCCCTTCCTTCACCTGCACATGCTGTTACTGATTAAGGACTCTACTGTCTTGGGAGCCTGATGTTTGTCAAAGGGCAAAGGGTGTGATAGTGTGTAGCTGTGCACAGCAGAAGGTCCTCAGAGAGACATAGTCACCTCAGGGAGGCATGTCTCAGGCAGGTTCCTGTGTGACCTGATCTAGGTGAACCTGCTTTAGCAGGGGGGTTGATTTAGATAATCTTTAAAGGTCCCTTTCAACCCTATCATTCTGTGATTCTGTGGTTTGCTGGATGAGTAACAACCTCTCAGACCAACTGACAGAGTTGGAAAAAGCACATTGCTTGGAACACCATCTCCCCCCTCTGCAGGTGTGAAGGTAATACACCACATGCCCCCCTGTCCAGACAGTTTCAGACATCTGGATTAACATGATGAATTGACTCCAAATTCATGTCCCTTTGCTGGCATCCTCCTTCAATTTTCTTGCAAATTTTTGAGACTTCAGCATTTTGTTTGATTTCAGACAGTGGCAAGTTCACTGTCTGTGAACTCAAAACTGCTTTCCCTCAGCAAATTCAGTCCTCAGATTAGAAGTAACCATTCAAAGACACAGTGCTGTTTAAAAACTGGCAAGAGAAACACCTACCATTAGACTGATGTTTTCCCTATTACAGATATTCTGAAAATGAATCACTCCACTGGTATAAAATCTGTTCCCAGATGAATCAAGTAAAGGCTACACTTCTCTAGAGCCATCTTCTTTATAATTAGATTTAATGGCTTTCTTTAGCAACTGTCTGATCTCTGTACGTGAGTCTCATTGGCAGAGACTAAATTTGTAGAGGCTAAATAGAATCCCAAAAAACTCTGTGCAATTGTTTCTGTCAGCCTATTCCTTTTCTACCTCTGACACTGGGCACCACAGAAGGAAAAAAACAATCCTCTGAATCTGAACTCTCACAATTAAAACCAAGTTAGATCCTTAATGTTCATCCCTTTCTGCACCTTTCATGATTTATCCCAACAGAATTGTATTAAAAAGAGAACAAGAACTTCACCTGAGGTCCTGCTCCAGAAGTAGTTTGATAAAATGTTGTGCTTCATGGAAGGGTAAATTCTTCAACTCATCCACTGCTCAAGTCACTGACTTGGAGAACAGAAGTTGCTGCTGCTCCTTTCTCTCTTGGAAATGATTAGCCCTTTCAGCTGTATCTGCTTAAAGCCAGTGAAGTCTGAGATTTGCTCTGGAGGAGCAGGTTACCTGGTCCTGGTCCTAAACCTACAGAATTAAAGTAGCTGAAATGGAAAACTCAGTTTGAGCCACAGCACTTTCTTTGGGGTGGTAGGGTGGTGCTGGTGAGTGGCATGCTGTAATATCCAAAGTAAACAATAAGCCAACCACGTGTACAAATCAGCCACACAGTAAGCCAGATCCAGGCTGTACTGGGTAAGGCTTTTTCCTCTTTCTCCTCTCAGATCTGAGAAGTCAAAGTACTCGTGAAAGCAACCACAGAAGGCTCCACCACACCACTTGTTCCCCTACCTGGTTCCTTTGGTATTGCACTCAGAAGAAGGCTTGTGCTAGCCCTGCAGACTATTCCCTGATCCAGATAGGTGGGATTGCAGTGCTCTCAATGGCCCTCACCCTCAGGTTTGGGTTTTTTTTTCCTTCCAAAAGAAAGAAACCAAATCCCTTCTCAACCATCTCTTGCTGCCTAGTGTTTTCGATGGCCATAAGATCACCCTAAACCTAACACTTTGCTACAGCTTCGGCAGCTGCCAGCACTGAAGGACACCTGAAGACCTCTAATGGCAAACAGCAGCAGCCTGCTAACATTCAGCCATGGCAACACGCTCTGATGTGAAGCACAGCTGCACTGACCAAAATGGCTCCTCTTGCAGTCTCTGCCTCTCAAGCCCTACCCCAGAAGATGAGCTAAATTAGCTTCACCTCCTACCTCACAAACAACTCCTGACTATGCTCTAGCCCCATTGCTAATGATGACATCAGGAGCTTTAATAAAGTCTGATTTGCATGTACAAGGTTTGTGGTTTTTTGTAGATGCCCATGCTGATGGGCACTGGCAGGGCAGGGTTTTTGGAGAACAAAGACCTTCACAGGAACACTTCTGCAGTGGCAGCTGGGTAAACACAGGCATCCTTAGGTGACAGGACAATTAATTCCCTCTCTTAGCCTCATCTTTCTAACTTCACCTATTTTTGGGAGGGAGTTACACTAGTCTTAAAAACCTATTGTATCGACACCAACAATGCTGCATGAAAGGCTCAGTGCAAACAGCTCTCCTCATTTTCTTTAAGGAGCTTTTTGGCCACCCTTCTTTTCACACAGCACGGGCTACTGGGTGGCTCTGCACATTCCTCAAAGGCAGACCAACAGCTAAAGAAAAAGGAGAGGAACAGACCAGATAGAGCTCTTAGGCATAACCATCTCATCCTAAGATCTGCAAGTCTCCTACAACTAGGGTTTTTTTCTCCTTTTCTGCTAAAAAAAACACCTAAAGCTGGGTCCCATTTCATGTGCTGAGCCCATAGGTTCAGAGAATCATATAATGGTATGGTTGGAAGGGACCTTCAGAGATCACCTAGTGCAACCCCCCTGCCAAAGCAGATCCACCTAGATCAGGTCACACAGGAATGTGTCCAGGGGGTTTTGAAGACTTCTAAGGAATTAGCCTCCACACCCTCCCTGGGCAGCCTGTGCCAGGGCTCCCTCCTCCTCACAGTGAAATAGTTTTTCCTTATGTTTAAATGGAACTTTTTGTGTTCCAGCTTCATCCCATTACCCCTTGTCCTGTCACTAGATACAACAGAAACACCGAAGCCCCAACCTCCTGATATCAAATCCACAGAAGTTACAGGGAAGGGAATTCGTCTGCACTGAACAATGTCAGATGAGCATTTATCCTTCTGTGCAGCACCCAGAGGAAAGACGTGGCATTCTCACCATCTCTGGGTGTTGGTTACGAGTAGAACTATTCACCCTACACCCTCCTTCTGCAATTACGAAGGGAAGAGCTAAGACCAGAAGAATTTTCTTTCAGAGGATGGAACAACTGCATGACAATTATCCCCCAGCACATGCAGGATTCCATGGCAGACCAAGGATGCCCTGACAAGTGGGAGGGCATTACTACATGTTTGTGGAAGTCTCTCAGCCTTTATTAATCAGATTCCCGACGAGGCATGTTTCCCGTATCAGAAAGCCACACTCCTCGTTCCTGAATCATATGAAATCATTCATCGTTTTATATACAAGTTTCGAATTACAATATTCAACTTGCCATCAGAAAAAAAACCCAAAAACCACCCCAAAAAGCCTAACAAAAAAAAAAACCCCAAACAGAGGCATTTTTGGCAGAACTGCAGCGTACAGAAGCATATTTCCAATTACAGAGTATTTTACAGAACACATACTGGAACAAAAAGCAGAGCCCTGTGACATTTGCTGAGAAGGCTGTGCCCAGACAAACCTAGATGTTTTATCTCCATTATTAAGAGGGACAGCTTGAACTGGACCAAAGGGTACATGAAAAAAAAAAACAAAAAGAAAAAGCAACCCTGAACACTCTAGATAGTTCAAACAGAAGAAATAAAAAGTACATTTGTAAACAACTTTAAAACAAGAACCTTATGAAAATAATAAAGGGCACTGGAAGTTAAGCTGTTAAAACTTTTCTTAGCCCAAACTGCTGTCTTCCACCCTTCTAGTTTTGGGTTGGTTTTTTTTTGTGCTGTTACATGTTTTTTTTTGCCACACAGAGGACTTGGCTGAGAAATGTGGGCAAATGCTCTTTTAGATTTAGAAAGGGACGATTTAGAAGGCAAAAAAGGTCAAACTCAAAGAGCAATGTAATCCCTATCTATTCAAGAGAGCCGAGCTCAAGGGTAGCATGGTACTTACTTCACGTTCTGAGACACTTTCCAGTGCAAACCCTGAGAAGCCCTCAGGAACTGTCAGTGCAGATGTTTGTATTATGTACCATCGGGTTGGCACCGCCTCGTTCAAACCGTGCCACGGAGCGACTGTACCTAGAACAACCCCGATTCACCTGGAGCTGGATCTGGTTTTCTGACAAGCAAACTGTACAAGCTGCCCTGGGAAATGACTTTGTGTAAGGAATCCCATCAACCACTCATCTGGAGCCCAGCCTTGGTGTTTCTGCTGCTGTACTTGGCACTTGGGCCTGTGTTAAGCAAGCGAGCGTGTCCGTTTTGGTCAGCGGGCAGATGTATCTGCACGGCAACGCTTTGGATAACTTGTGCTATTCCTAATACTACACTTATTTTCTCTGCCAATTACATTTTGCTATAAATACGTGTGACCTTAAGCTGATCCCAAGATCAGTTTCAGCTAACTAATCAAATTATCTGCAAAGGTTTTGGGAATGATAACCCTTCCTTTATTTAAATGAAATGAGGGTAGGGCTTCTCACTCCCAAAGGTTTGCCAGCTGTTTCCAAGACAGGATGACAGGATTCAGTCAAGCGTTGGTCATCTTTGCTGTGCACAGATAAGCGTGGCATTATTAACATTTTTATCAGCTTGGGAGGATGGGAGGAGAGAAAATCCTGTGAGGTTTTGAACCTTAACGCTTTTCCAAATTCATAGGAGAGCAGCAGCTCTTTTTCCAACAGCTCATGGGCTATTATGAATAATTACTTCTTGGAAATAGGCGTTAAGTCAAATTTTACACCATTTCTCTTGTATTTTTGAGGGCTCAGCAGCTAAACTTCGATTTTCTATTTTCCTTTAGCAGCTGAGTGTTATTAAAACCCTGCCCACAACCGAATACACCAACAGCTTATGTGAGGAATCTTTTCTCGTGGTATTTAGAATTGCCTCGTTTCCGTTCCAGCTCAAAGCTAGTTCCTAATCCAAACAATCAATCTGCAGTGTAAACAAGTAGTTAGCATCTCCCGTGTAATAATGGTAATTAATGACTCTGATCCTTACACGTTCTGCCCCGAGTTCATCAAATGCAAAGCTTCAGTCACAAAGGCAGCAGGCATTCTGTGATGGGCTTCCCTGAAACAATGTTCCAATGAGTGGAATGACTGAGATTCCTGATGGAGATCTAAGCCATTTCCCTCATTTTCTTAATAGCTTCCGCTATTTGTATCCCCATCTCCATTACACAATTTGCTATTTAAAGGAAACTCAATCCCCCAAACCCCTCTCTCCTTGTCTGAACCAAACTCATTTACATTTATGGTAAAACGCTTTTCAGCAAAGAAGCTGCAAGAAAGGAATAAATCCAAGAAGTTCTATAAAAGGAGCAAGTAGTTAAAAGTTTGGTATTAATTTGCTTTCTGAATTTTTAAAGCACAAAAAGCTTTAAAGGTTTAAAGCACACTTCCCCACATTTCTGATTCTTTGTCTCTTTTATACAAGGGACCAACCTTGACCAGCGACTCACCTCCAGAACTTTTGCCCAGTAACTAAATGCAACTGCATGTCAATTCCCCCCCAAGAAAGTAAAGAAAATACAGCCTTTTACTTCAAATATTTTATGAATGCAAGATTACAAGAGCTATGTTAGTCAAAATGCAGGGCGATCAAGCAGTGAACCAAGGATGCTGGCATCAGTTTGCCTATCATTTTGCACGTGGAAAAAGAATACACTATGTCTCTAGGTAAAAGGCATCACTAATGCATCATGAATTACTCTGGTCAGCCAACATCAGCTCTGCATCTTGGTGCATGTTTAAGTCCTGAAAATAACTGTCACGTTAATACTTTGAGATGAGACACTGGAACAAAAGCATTCTTAAAACAGGAAAGTTTTTTTGTTTTGCTCTTTTGGAGGTAACATGAAAAACTAAAGCCAAGATCTTACAGTTTAGCAGCCACTTTAACACTTGTTAGGCTAGCCTTCACACAAGGAGCATGCATACAGCCACCCTTCTGGCTTTAAATCGAGGGCTGTTGGTTAATTCAAGTCACTGTCTCCTCACCTTTATTCGATCAACCTGTTGAACTGGATGTCCACCATAGGAAAAAGAAAATTAAATGATGTTAAGTGTAGCAGACAAATACAGATCACACCAAGAAGCTAACACTCATGAGTTGTCATAAGGGATAATTATAACAATAACAACAATAATAATAATAAAAAACAGTCTTTTCTGTGCATATTTTTCATTTGAAAGGTCCCAGGAAATCATGACGTGCCTGGCCGTTTCTGTTGCTGATTTCTGATGACCTCTAATTGTTTTTTGCATTGTTGATAATAAGTTGAGAGACTTTTGTTTTCATCTAACAGCTTTTTATGTTCTTGTACCAGACGGGATGTATTTTGCTGGTCTTTTTCATCCTGGTCCAGTTCTGCTATTAGTTCTTGTCTGAAATTAAAAAGAAAGAATGAAAAAACTGGCATTTAAAATCGACTTCAATTTGTGTGCAGGTGACTTTGGACCTTTCAAACCAGTATTTGCTTATCAATCTGAACTCAGAGATGGTGATATTTTGAGGCTACTTTACTGTAGTCTGGGGAAAATTTATCTTCCAAGTCAAACCCCCATTTAAGCTTTAAAACAGCTGCAAGCCACGGCCTCACTCTGTAAAACTGTCCTGTGTATGAAATCTTTCAGAAGTAGTTCTACAGGTCACAGTAAAACATCTAAGGATCCACATAGAGTTTGGCTTAATTATTTGTACGTTAAAAGACTCAAAAAGGCAAGACAAAAGGCAAAATGCAATAGTTTTAGCAACTTTTTAGTGAAGAGCTGTTTTCACTTGAACTTCTTCAAGACCCACCTGGACATGTTCCTATGTGAGCTCATCTAAGTGAACCTGCTTCTGCAGGGGGGTTGGACTAGATGATTTCTAAAGGTCCCTTCCAACCCTGCCATTCTATGATTCTTAAAACACTGGAAAGGCAAGATCCACTGACTTATTTTTGTAGCTGTCATTTCAATTTATGCCACAAGTATTCAATGTTTTTTAGCAACAATTTTGGTGGAACAAACACACTGATAAACTTGCAACAAATTATCCTGCAAAACTGATGTGGCAGTTTGTTTTACTC
Source organism: Urocolius indicus (assembly GCA_013401255.1). Classification (NCBI taxonomy): domain Eukaryota; kingdom Metazoa; phylum Chordata; class Aves; order Coliiformes; family Coliidae; genus Urocolius; species Urocolius indicus. The sequence continues at coordinate 22,085 of WBNH01003877.1, forward strand.
TTTGTTTATGAGGTGACAAGAAGCCAAGCTGCCAGCAATATTTTAGCAAGGAAACAGTAAAGGAGAAAGTTCATGTTAATTAATTGTTGCCATATGGTTTGTAATTACAGTTATAGAAAAACATAATGGTTCTATAAAGGCTGAACTAGTAACTACCTTAACCAGCATTAAATTCATCCCTCACAATACTAGTTTTTGTTTTAACACAGGTGGGCAATTATGTTCTAAGAAAAAAGAGTTTGGGAGAAATGTATATGTAAGCTTCCTAGAAACAAAGAAAAAGTAGGAACAAAAGGTACAGAATTAACACTTTTGAAACAGAAACACATTTTAATATAACTTACTGATCCTTAGGGACAACAGAAATAAACCCAAAATTAAGATCTTCATACTACCTTCAGTATATCCTCACAAAGGCTAGAAGTTTTAGTTGCACTTGAAAAGATTTGTTCTCAGGGTGCTAAGCCAAAAGTTGACCTTACAGTAGCTTTTTTTCTCCCATTTTGTATGCTAGTTTTAACATACAAGAGGTTTAGACACACATTTTTCTCGTTAGCTGTTTCCCAAACACTAATGCAAGCTTCTCATTACCAACTATTTGACTACAGTGGCTCAGACACTGGTGGTTAACAAGCTCTGCTCCCCAGAATGAGGAAACAGAAACGAGGATCAGCAGAACACAACAGAATGTAGTGCAAATTGAAGTTCTGAATCAGCAGTAACATTGGCACTAAGCCAGCAATAGATAGGCAGTTGCTTGACTTCTGTGTGCATACAACATGGGAGGAAAGAGTTTATTTCTAGTGCAGAAGAGTAAGAAGTTTCAGAGTAGCTTTTAAGAATTAGGTCCTAAACCCCTGGTACAAAAACCACAAGCTGTGTGCTGATAATACTGTTGTAAGTGTGATGCTTGACAAAAAGCCAGACATAAAGACAAAAACTAACTGCAAAATGAGTAACATTGACACGTAACTCAAAATTCTGTAATGCCTTATCCAAGTCATTATTCACAAACTACAACCGAAAAGCTTTCACTAGGCAGCATTGGAAATAAAATCCCAAGGTTCCTCAACAGTCTAAGTCTTTCATTTGAGATGATACAAATAGACATCACTAATATAGTTACATAGGCAGAAGTGCCACACACTTTATAGTCGGACTTGTCCAGAAGAAGTCTTCATATCAATTAAAACTTTCATTTGCCTGCTCTAAATATCTCACCTGTACTAAGCATGCTGCACAGGATATCTGAGATTAAGGCTGGCAAATAGTTATAACTTACAAAATGTTAACTCATAAGGATACTTATTAAGTCTACTTACTTCATAAGTATTCATAAGCAACAGGACAAGGGGTAATGGGATGAAGCTGGAACACAAAAAGTTCCATTTAAACAAGGAAAAAAACCTAGGTGAGGGAGCCCTGGCACAGGCTGCCCAGGGAGGGTGTGGAGGCTCCTTCCTTGGAGGTCTTCAAGGTCCCTTCCAACCCCTACCATTCTATGATTCTATGATGATAAGGCCAGAAACAGTAGTCACAGATAACAGACTTTGTGTAAGAGAAATGTACAGAAGAACAGAAAAGGTTAAACACATTTCACTTACTTCCTCTGCAACAGCAATGCAATTTCTGTCTGTACTTTCATATATTCTTGTGCCATTTTGCAGTGCTGTTCAAACACAGCCATAGATTCTTTGGAGTTTGGGCACGGTGCTAGAGGCTGAAAATAAATCAGACATGTTAAAAACTAATGAACTGGTATCTTAGTATACAGTGTGTTAGAATGTCTCTGCAGTGTATTTATAACATCTATTAAAAACCAGTAAGCTTTTAAAAATAAGTGTTAAAGCATGCCCTGGAAAATGTTACCACACACTGATGTCAAAGTTGACTCAAACCTCAGACCTGTAGTTATTCATCTGATATTCTCTCTGTCACAGAAATCCAAGCAGTGTTTAATGCCCCACACAACAAATAAAGTGCACACAACAATTTAATTCACTAATACTCAAGCAAAGAATGACTTATTTTGCTAGTCAAACTCAGCTTATGTTTGGTTTTAGGGATCATGTTTCTCAGGGCTTGTTTTTAATAGCTTGATCAAATCTGAGTCAACCAATCTCATATTACATAATATATTTTTTTTAGCCTTGGTCAAAAGTTAGACAGAATACAAACACAGGTAAATATGTGGCACTGTAATTTGCAGCCCCAAATCCACACGTTAGAATGAAAGGCAAGATGAAGTATCTCAAAAAGCATCATTTATTACCTGTAACTGATGATCTAATGTAAGATATGCCATTGGGATGGAGTTATCTGACCCATTGGTCTCTGTAACAATACCAAGAAAATTGTAATGTATTTTCAGAGTCAATTCTGTTCTTACAGGACAAAAACAAGAATTCAAAATCATTTCACAGCACGCAATCTGAATGTGGAAAGGCAAATGGAAATAGCAACGTTCCAATCCCAAGGCAGATGAATCGTTTGGTTTTTCTGATAAAATTAAGGACTTCAAAAGTATGATCTATCACATCAAGAAGAAATCAAGATTAAGGTTATCATCCTACACTTCTACAAGCCATGTAACAGCACACAGGTTGGAAAAAATTCTATTTGTGTACAGTTTGCAATCACATTCTCTATTTATAAAAAAAATGCCATTTCATTCTTGTTTATGAAGGATCAGCCAGCCAGCCCATGCACCTAATGATTTTAAAATTAGAAGCTGTGCAAACCAGCTCTGCCAAAATAAAATAAGCACAAGCTCCTGCTCAGTTTTGAAACCTGCTCCCAGTGAGGCTTGTGAGTATCTTCCTCACAACATGCTCTAGGGCATCTTCTCTGCTGCATAGAGATACTTTGTGGGTAGTGAGGAACCCAGATAACCAATCTATCTCCTGGGCCTGGCTGCTCTCTTCTTACACTGCAGTTACTCTGGATTTCTCTAAGTGCTTTCATTTCAGATTTCATATGTTTCTGAATTCTTATAGATTCTATCTTTTGGTAGCCCACAATCTAGGGATCACAAGGTTACTGTTAAGCTTTAAGAGACATAGGACTAAAGACACATGGAGAAACTACTGCTGCATTATAGCTGCATTATCGCTACTAGAGGATTATATGGAGGGTAGGTGGGGAAAAAAAAAGGGGCTGCTTACCCATACCCCAAAAGCACCTGCCACAGAGTAGTCGTGGTAGAGAAACTAAGGTGTTGCCCTCAAAGACTATGCTATCTCCAAGAGCAGCTTCAAAAGGAAACAGAAATAAGAGGGTTGGAATGGAGAAAAAGTGGTTAAGTGTATGCTTGTAAGAAAACTGGAAGGTGGTAAAAAATAAAGAAAACCAACAACCCTAAAACCAGAGACCTAACCATCACAGTGTCTTAAATGAGAGCAATATAAGAAGCCCTTCCCTACATTAGACTATTGCCATCTAAGGAATATTGCTACAGCAGAGAAATTATTGCAACATTTTAAATGTACCAATACATGTAAAATAATCCAGATGACATTGTAAGCATTTCAGCACTGTGCCCACAGAACTGGAAATTTTCCTGTGATTGACCAGATTTGGCTGTATCCTCGTTTTATCATTTTGTGTCATTAAATCATTAAGTCACCCTCTTTTACAGAAGATGAAAATAATTTCTCCCTTTAGAAATGAAACCAATCTTTTTTTCATGGACTGCAGAAACCTAACAAGAAAAAAAAAATCCATGTGGTACATCCTGTATTTACCCAAGTACAAGGTGAGGGAGGTGATTTCTGTGGGCCAGAAAATGGATCTGACTTTTAGCTCTAGTGCTGTGTTGGGACAAACTGCACTCTTTGCACTGTCATATGAAAACTTTCAGTTCACAATGAACTATTGATGGGATAAGAACTTGCTTCTGTGTGAGGCAATAATTCTCCTAAGTGCTTACTGCCTAAATCAACTTAGGACCCACGCTACACAAGAAAGGGCAGAGGGTGGGCTGTAGCAGTGGGCAAGGGCTTTGGGAAGTAGTGAGTTACAAGGCATAGAGTGTGACCAGGCAAAGTGACAATGGACAGAAAGAAGAAAGAAGTAAAATACAAGATTATATTGTCTTTTCTCATTAAAACAGGGAGGAAAAAAACAGTAGACACCTTACATTATCACTTTATATTTGGTACAAGTGTGCATACACACACACACATATATACACATTCTTGTGCAAGAGTCAGTCCAAATTTGAGTTTCCATATTGCAGTTGTTACAAGAAAAGAATGAAAGAGTCTGATCAGCCAAAGATAAAATGGATCACAAGAAAAATATTTCAGAATTTGAGGCACCATGAAGTTTCAGGTAGTGCTCAGTGACAGAACAAGCGGTGATGGAAAGAAGCTGGAACATAAAAAGTTCCATTGAAACATAAAGAAAAACTATTTCCCTGTTGAGGTGAGGGAGCCCTGGCACAGGCTGCCCAGGGAGGGTGTAGAGGCTCCTCCTCTGGAGACTTTCAAAACCCACCTGGACATGTTCCTGTGTGACCTGATCTAGGTGGACCTGCTTTAGCAGGGAGGTTGGACTGGATGATCTCTAGAGGTCCCCTCCCACCATTCTGTGATTCAATATGGCCATTTTGGTAAAAAAAAGGCTTTTTATTTATAGTCTCAAAAGGATTTTGTGGGGATCAATTGTTTTCATGCAGTCCAGCAATGGTTCTTTTAATAATGGAGTATGTTATGACACTTAAAATTTAATTGAACTATTAAATGATGTTTATTCTTAAACTTATTTCATAAGAAAACGACAGTGATGCCATAGTAGAGGTATTTACAATATTCCTGCAAAGACATCTATGTTAATCTATTTAAAAATGGTAAGACTGTGTGTATGTGCACATTTTGCCTCAGTAAATTTACAAGGGGAAAAAAGGAATTAATATATTCCAGCTGATACTCACCTACATCAGATTTTGTTACGCAAGTATGACATCTTTAACTCTGTACTTATAGCACAAATGCACAAGACAAATATGGTCTAAGATGCCTGTTCCCCTAATTCTCCAGAAACTGGTCCTAAAACATTTTCACATGTACAGTACTTAATTACAATCAAAATGCTTACAAGTGTATGAATCTTAATATAACCTATAGAAAAAAGTTCTGAAATCCAGTGTCTAAAACAAAACACTAATGTAGTGATTAATGTGTTACTGTGACTTTCACTGCTTCACTTTTTTTAGTGTCTAAGCACACACTCCACAACCTAATCAAATAAATATTTTTGTATTACTCACAGGCAAAAAGTAAACTAACAAGGGATTACCTGCATCATCAGGTGTCCATGGATTACGAGTTGGCTTTTCAGAGGTTGGTCCCGAGGTAGTGATCATTCTCACACTAGGACTTGATGATCTACTGCTGTTTCTACTCTCCTAAAACAAAAAAATGGAATAAAATAAAGAAGTCAATGGAAGATTTTTTTTGAAACATTCATTTTAAAAAAAACATTATTAAAAAGAAAACTAAATACAAAGAAATCAGAACCTAAAATCCTCCCAAATACCCTCCTCCCCAGTTTTACCCAGAGATAATTTGATGAACTTTACATGCACTTCAGGGATAATTTAATCCTCATTTCTACCTTGTCTTCACCATATATAAAAAAAAGGATATAATTGGGCTTCTCAGCATAACAAAAGGCAGAGTTGAACAAAGCATTCAAGATCTTTAAATAAAAGCATGACACTATCTAGTATGCTTCACACCACCATTCAGTGAAATCTAGCAGCTCCAGAGTGTAAGGAAGTAGTTTGTTTCCAACATTTCCTCACTGAATGGAACTACTTTCAAGTACAGGAATGCAGCTTTGTAACTGCACTAGACTGTGGTGCATTAATCTACAGTTTTCTAATGGTTCTTGTGTTAGCTCAGAGATGATGTGATTAATTTGCAGGAAACGTGAAAAGTCTTTAACCAAAAATCAATGAAGCAATTAGAAAATGAGTACACTCTCTCTCAGAAAGCAATTTAAGAACTAATCCAGAATTCTGTAGTGGGTTCCTTTTTACACAAGTTTGACTCCTCCAATCCTTTTGTCAACCAAAACACAGAAACATAAACAGACACTTCATTATTGAGTTTATTTTTCAGAATTACTATTTACTACATATGCTTGTATTTCATAAATCCCCCCTGATGTAAAATCAACACAGCAAAGGACTATAAATCCCAGCAAGTTTGGAAGTTCTGTAGGAAAAACATTTATTAAAAGAAGTTATTAAAATACACCTGTTTTCAATATGGTGTATTTATAATGAAATGATTATTTAAATGTTCCTATTTTCCAAAGAAGCACTCAAACATACATTACTTGGAAATTGTATTCTTTATGACTCTAATTTCCAAAGATTCTACCTTAATTTAATTTTTAAAAGCCAGGAATTCAGTCAAGTACCAATCCAAATAGTAATAAGATTCTACACATTGAGATATCCATTATTTCACTGCATTATGTATCTTTAATAACCAATTAGGTGTTTCTGTAAGCAGACAGAAACAGTGCAATAAACTATTGTAGAAATAATCCAATGGATGATATTATCAGGACAATGGCATCAGACCTTTTGAAAAAGCTTTTGTGCTGAAGTCTTTATTGACATTAAGCAAGGTGTAAGTTGCCAAGCTTACTGCTTTTACTATCAGTGTCCTCAGAGATGAAACGTTGGGATATCCTTTTTTTCTATGGTGCCTAGCAACAGGACAAGGGGTAATGGGACGAAGCTTGAACACAAAAAGTTCCACTTAAATATAAGAAAAATCTATTTCACTGTGAGGTGAGGGAGCCCTGGCACAGGCTGCCCAGCGACGGTGTGGAGGCTCCTTCCTTGGAGGTCTTCAAGACCTGCCTAGACATGTTCCTGTGCGACCTGATCTAGATGAACCTGCTTCTGCAGGGGGGTTGAAATAGATGATCTCTAAAGGTCCCTTCCAACCCCTACCATTCTATGATTCTATCAATGATAAGCATACTCTGCTGATATGAAAGCTCAGAAGACAGAGCAAGCACATTTAAGAGCTTGTAAGGCCTTGAAGGAAAAAGGGATGTGTCAAATATCTACAGTTGTTAGGAAAGGGCACCTTAGACTTCTCAAGTCAGTTATAGTAGCTTCTCAGTGTTGTACTAGATTAGTTGCTGTACCAGATTGTTTTGATCCATCAACAGAAAGAAATCATTTCCTTGATAGCATTATTTAGATAGACAAAATTACTAGAGACAGAAATGAAGGACTTGCATCTAAAAAGCACTGCAAAGTCCAAGGGAAGTTGCCCAAACTGAGCACCTACTAGATTACAGCATTTGAGTGTGTTGAGTGAAATGCTCTAGGCCTTCTGGATACCCCTCTCTGACTGTTCCTTAGCAATCAGTATCTGCTACCCCTTCACAGGTATCCTTTCATCCTTGATGCCTTCAGGTATCTCAGCATTCTCAACAGACTTATCAGGTTACTCTCAATCTTTGCCAGGTGGCCAAACCCACGTGTCATTGTTAGCTTCCTAGCTTTTCTTTCTCAAATACTCAGTGTGTGTGTTGAAATTGGCTGTGCCCTAAGGAACTATCCCCTCCAACTCAAGTCAAATGGAGGAACTCACTAAAGAAATTGTTACTAGTTCTGTCTCCTCATCACCTCATCTGTGGATTTTATCTCACTGTGGAAGAGGATTAAAAAAAAAAAGTGTATCTGTGACCAATTTCACAATCTCACAGACAGAATGATTCATCTGAATAATATCATATCCCCCAAATAACACACTCAGCTTGCATGCCTGTGCATATGCACATTCTGATCTTTCTTCTCAAGTGTTCAATACAGTACATGGTTTTCTTTAATATTTTTTCCCACTTCATAACTCTTAAAGAGTTTACTTTAAAGGCTCAGGAACAATCATTAAAAAACAAGTTTAAAGGAGGTGGTTTTGATATTAAGATAGTACTGTGTAGGATCATGTACCAAAACAGTCAAAAAAATAAGATACACAGGCAAGGACATGGGTGTCACTAGGCATCTGATAATGACCTGCATTTCTTGAGTGATGATGGCAAATATGTTTCTCAGTATCTGTATAGAACATCAGTTTTTCTAAAGACTCTACCCAGTGCAAACAGCGGGTTTGCTGTGTTCCTCTGAGCCCCTGAAAGTTTTTATGGCTGCAGTTCAGAGTCTGCACATCTGTTTCTGTGTTACAAAGGCTTTTTGGCAAGAGCAGTAGTGCTGGACAGATAGTACAATGCAATGTTCTAAAATGAATGTACAGTGAAATGGAAAGGCAGAAGAAATAATTCAAAAAAAAAGGTGGAAAAATGAATAGAGCACCACACTATATGGATGGAAACAACTGGAAATGTAACATTTGACTGTGCAAAAAGGGTTCTATCAGTGCTGCTCATGTCACTTGGAGTCAGGTCCAGTCTAAAGTCACCAAGCAGCAGAGAAATCTGTGAAAAAATCAGGCTTAAACACACGTTCTCACCACTGAACCACTGTAACAGTTGATCAAATGATGGAAAACCTTTGACTTGGCATATTTTCCTATCTAAACTGTTGATGTAAAATGGTCAGTTGAGTAGGAAAACCATCCACAAATCACAGAATCATGGAATGGTAGGGTTGGAAGGGACCTCTAGAGATCATCTAGTTTAACCCCCCTGCCAAAGCAGGTTCACCTAGATCAGGTCACACAGGAACATGTCCAGGCTGGTTTGGAAAACCTCCAGAGAAGCAGCCTCCACACCCTCCCTGGGCAGCCTGCGTCAGGGCTCCCTCACCTCAACAGGAAAGAAGTTTTCACTTAAGTGGAACTTTTTGTGTTCCAGCTTATGTCCATGTCTGCTGTTGATAACATCAGTAACAGCAATACTGGAAAATGTCTTAACTGTGTCAACAATATAAACATAGTTATCAGCCATATAAACCACACACACAAATTATTCTAACGGTACACAAAAGTAAAATATAAATACAATCATAACTCATACAAGAAGGTCAGATTAAAATAGACCAGCACTGAAGAATGGAGACAAGAGCTTTGGCCTATCCTTCCAGGTAAGCAACCCAAATTCTGGTCTATTTATTAGTATAAAGTCCAGTGTTTTCTTCTACTATTGACAAAAATTCCATTTGGAATCAGAAGAATCTTCCTGATGAAACCCCCAGTTATAACAGAATCATTTACTGCTGACACAGTGACAACTTTCAGGAAAAAACACATGTAATAAAAAGAGTTCTGATCAGCTTATCAGTTAAATAGTTACAAAAAAACCCAGAGCAGCACTGTGTCTATCTTTCAACTTTGAGGGGGGGTCAGGGTTTTACCAGGCAGGCTGAGTGTGGGAGGGCCATGGTGGCTCAGTGATGAAGGGCCTGCAGCAGGGTGGGTGGGAAGTGGGATGGAATGTGGGGAAGAGGGATGTTTGCAAGGGAGGGGGAGGGGGGGTTTCACATTAGAAAGGATAACCTATATATGGTATGATGCATAAGGGGAAGATATGATGAAGTGACCAAAGCTATGCTAGTCACAGATGGTTGTTCAGCTTTGGCTAGTAGATTGTTTGTATGGATAGCAGTACAAGCTTTTAAATAAAAAAATCAAGTGCTTGCTTTTTCCATTGTTTTCTCATATTTTTGTTTGAAAAAAAATAATACAACTGTATGTATGACCAAAGTCACCATCAGTTTCAGCAGAGTTTTCAATCTCTTCTCAAACCAAAAAGATGATAAAAACATTTCTTCCAAAGTGCATTTTCCAGGCCTGTTAAACTACACTTTTCAGATTTTATAATAATCATAGAATCACAGAATGGCAGGGTTGGAAGGGACCTTTAGAGATCATCTAGTCCAAACCCCCTGGTAAAGCAGGTCCACAGCAGCAGATAATTGTCATTCTTCCAATTAGATTTCAAGTATGTATGCCATCAGAAGCAAGAAAGTAAAATGTGATTCTGAGACTTCTATAGACCCTCATCAGAAACTGTTAAGGTAAACAAAAAACCTTTTCTGTACCCTCCTGGTCACAAAGACAATTTAGCTAGAACATCCATACAGAAGCAGCAGAGTAGCTTTCAAAGAAATATTATTGTAATAGTTATTAAGATGTGAAGTACATACTGAAATATGTTAGAATAGAAACCATTCATAAAAATGAACAGAATGAAACATTTAAAATAAAAAAGCTGTAATTAAATATAGTCATACATCAATCAGTGCAATTTAGTCTAACTCATGTACTGTCATTTCCCCCTCCCCCTAAGTCCTGTGTGATTTTAGTTCTACAAATAACTGAATAGGCTAATCTGTTTCCCTACTGAATTTTGCAGGTTCATGTGTTTCTAACAAACCTGTCTTCTCTGAAGATACTAACATGTACTTAAGACTCATTTGTTATTTTTTCTGGTAGACGTACATAGTAAATTCTACTAATAACACCTGAGGGATTGATGAGGTTTCCGTGGCTATCACACTCCACGGAACTAAAGAAGGATCACTATATACCCCCAAAATTTAGATTACTGCAGTAGGTAGTTTAATATGGAAACCTGAATAACCTGATGAATATGCTAAGTTACAGTTTCCCACATTCAAATAACAGCAAGGATATCAAAATTGTAATTTCCCACTAATGACCAAGTAGCCTCTGTGAATCACTGAAACACCACAATGAAGAAATTACAAACACAAAATAAACACACCTGAACGAAGTATTAGCTGTACTTCTCTTATGTAACATGTTCTTAGTTTAATTTCAATTTTATGTTGCATACCACTGCGTGTGTTACCATGGCACTCATGGCAGCAGAGAAGAAGCTATGTTATAAAACATCTTATTCAGATCATGTTTCTTTTGAATAAAACTTTGTGACAGCATCCTCACAAGAAATTTCACAAGAAATGCAGGGCATACCACTGTAAGCTACTACTCTGGGTTCAGAGACTGATAATAAATACATTTATAAATACTGATGTACATGCTTTTCATTTTTATGCCAAAAGTGAGTCTAATGTATGTTTAAATGCTGCAGATAATCATAAGCATCAATTACGGTTGTCTTCTATATCTAGGGAGTTGAAGGCTTACCTCACATAAATGTTAAATTAAGTGGTACACAAAAACTGTGTGTACATAAAGATGATAAATGCTGCACGAGCTATACAGAAAACACTTCTCATCTAGAGCTCATTCATAGATTACCCTCATGGAAACTCATTTAAATGCAATACAAACAACACTACAGTCTGCTAAGCTTCCACATCGTTTCTATGAAAGCATCAAAGGTGAGGATTTCCAGCCTGGGTTCCCTGAACAGATTCGGTGGTGACTTTATTGAAAGGTAAAGAAGAGATGAGACGTTACCTGACTGGACTCTGTTCCAGCAACACTGAGATCTTGAATGGATCTGCGTCTCTGCTGTCCGTTTCCTGCTGGGAAAAAAACAAAACAAAAACAAACCAGTGAAATCTGTTGAGAACAAAATAAGAAGGGTGAGACTGTGGCAGAGGAGCTTGGAATTTGTACAAATCCACAGAGAGAAAGTGACAGAGGGGGAGAGAGAGACAGCTGCGGGATTTTAACTCAAAACATGCTGGCCTGTCAACAAAAAGTATATCCTAATACAATAACCACTCCTACCACATGAATAGCTGCTGCACTCTACTCCACCATCTTCTGTCACATGTATTTGGTCTGGCTTAGCGCTTTGGGCAGGAGCTGATGACGACATCTATTTCAAGTGCGTTACGTTATGGGGATTTCTAAAAGCTAGACGGCAAAGATAACAGGCTGCCAGCTTTGACCTGCTGCTCTTTGGCATGCTCAAGGAACACGGCAAGGACTTCTGCCCACGTGCCACTCCTCTTACCAGAATTAAGAAGCGATAGCACTTCCTTCTGCTGTCTCCTTCACATGAACAAAACTATGTCCTATTCTCATGCTCTGAGAAGTGTGAAAAGGGGATTGTTCAGCTAAATCACATCTCACCATCAACCTACGGAGCACAATGCTGTAATCTTTTTCCTCCTCTCCTCCCACCTGTTAGCAATTATCCACCAGTGACAGCTACATAAAACAGTTTAAATTTTAACACTGACACTCAATCAAAGGCATTTCCAGGAAACAAAGTCTCCTTAAAAATAAAAGGAGATTATGCAACAGAATCTCTCTCCCTTGCTACTTTGATTTTTATTACGGTGACTGTTTATACTGTCTCCTCAGAACGGGTCAGCTGTCCAAAAGGAAACACCAAAACGTCCTGAGTAACAGCTGACAATGCTCAAAATTCTTGTTCGTAGCTCTGCATTACGTAACTTTTCTACTGGAGGGGAGAATCTGAAACACGTCTAGAGGCAGCCCTGGCAGCCCCCTTACCCAGCGACCCTGCGCACAACAACCAAACCAGCTCGCTCGGAGCCCCGTAACAGCCAGCACATTTTTAACCTTTTTAGATACTTTTTATTCAGCATCACTTCCGATGACCCCACAGCCTATTTCGACAGGTGTTTTGATTTCCAAACCAGTTACTACAAGAATGTAACACTAATACCAACCGACACACTTGACAGTATATGGAACCTTACATTTCTAAAGGTAAGCACTAGGAACACATTACCTCCAAACAGCAATACCAAATTCTCAGTGCAACTTTCTATACATTTAGACTATAAAATGTCATGACCAAATGGTAAAGTGCTATGAGAAACAAGCAAATCAAGGAGGATTCTAGAATGAGAACACATTCTTTGCTTTGACTACCAATGAATATGAATTGCAGCTTTTCTGTCATCGTGATATTTTGCTTCTGAAAATCAGGGACAGCACATACTTACCTAAGCCAACAGCGGCTGTGTTATGCTATGATGATATTAGAGGTTGTGTGAACAACAAGTCTACGTCACAATTTCCAAGCTTGTTAATTTGCAGTGAATTTTTTCCCCCCCACTATCTAATAATTTAACAAACAAGAATATACATTTCAGAGAATTCTAAGCTGTGGACACTTCATCTGGCTGCCACAGCTCATCTCAATATTCAAGACATGGGCGATCCACCCACGACCGGTACAGAATCATGTGCACGTTTCATTCAACAACACTGTTATAAAATTAGCTCAGCTGAAATAGGCTTGCAAAAATATCTGAAATTCTCATTTCAGATTAGCAACATTTGTGAATTTAAAGAACCCAGCACATGTGTTGCTGAAATATTAGAACATGGCTGCCAAAATGTTAAAATAATCAGGGTGGGGTGCAAGAAAGAAAAGAAAATGCCTTGGGGAGTGAGGGGAGGGGAGAAAAAGGGGCCAAAACTACTGTGTTGTAATAAATGAACATCTTTAAATGAAATACCTTCAAGTTAGTAGCATGAGGGAAGAGCAAGCTCTACTAGGCAATGCCATTTTAATTAGTATAGCTACTGCAGACATCTGGCAAATAGCTTAGACAAAGCAGAAACAGACTACGAACCAACAAATACTTATTGCTCCAGATTTAAGATAAATGTCAATTGAAAAATATGCTACATAATATATACCCTTTATTTGCATTCATCACTGCTACTTCTCTATGCTTTCCTCTCACTCTTTTGATCTTTTTCTTACCTCTACGTCTATTTAAACCCAATTTTTCTCTTTAGAAATCTAAGAGATTTGTACATGCACAGAAGTTAATATACAGCAGCTTGATGCACTAAGTCAGGATTTCAGTGGTTTACAGGATTTTAAGATTAAAAAACTCAAGCATCACAACCATACTTCCTGGCCTCAAAAAACCCCATTTCACATACTGTTTTTTTCTTTTCTAAAATTAATGTCAAAAGACACAGGAAACTTTTATTACATTTATTAAGGCTTTTGATCATCTCACCTTAGCCACATATTCTGACCAGCTATGAACTCTTCTCCCTGCCCCATAGATACTTGCATCTCCTTTTATACATCCTTATTTGTACACAGTACTCTCTCTTCCTTCCACACTTGCAAGGTCCAAACCTCTGTTATGATTTGGGACAACCAGTGAATGTAATGGTGATAGAAGACATTTTAGACAAATTAAAACATTGATCTGAATTCCAGAAGAATTAAGTGATCTGGGGAGATCAGGGTGGGATTTCTTCCTTATGTTGGTTTGAAAAGAAAACTGGAAAAACTACGGACCTAAGACACCTGTAATTCTTATCGCACTTTCTAAAGACACTCAATAAAATGTGTTTGTCCTGAGGAATCATTTACGCAGTGCCAACACCATAAAAATCTTAACACTGTGGTACAGTTTCAGGTGACAAAAATCACAAAGCCAAATGCATACATACAGCACGTATGAGATATCCACCATTGCCAGTGAAGAAAAGGCTGTACTTGATGGCACATTTGCTAGATGCAGTTTGATTGGTTTGTACTGGAAAAGTGTTCTGGTTATTTTTCTTGATCATATTATATACCATGCTTGGATTTTTGTTTCCTTTCTTTAACCATACAGCTTCTTTATACTTACTAGGGGTTTTATTTTTCATATATAAGTTGTTGTTGATTATTATCCATACTATATATTGAAACCCTCCCCTACATTTCACGTGGCTAACTAGCTGCAGGATATCAGCACTGAAAACTTACTGGCCAAGGTAGTTTTGTTGTACAATAAGAGGAATTAGTTGATCCATTATTCAGTTTCTAAGGTTTTGTAAGCTAGTAACACAAACCAGTATCTTAAATGAAAAAGTTCTATCACCCTTATTTAAACCTATGTAGAAAGAAGAGCAAATATCTACCAAAAACTTCCACTTCTGTCAACATTTTACCCTCAACTGATAAAAATTTGTAATTTATGACCTCGGTAGCACAATCAGTTCACAGATGAAAAGCAGCTGAGGCAACACATTACGAAAAACCCCAATGATAGCAGATGTAGTACTCATATATCTAAAATAGCCCTGCCCCAAAGCAGCTGACTCATGGTAACATGCCTGTGGGGTGCCTCCCCTCTCTGGGCAGCAGCTGCTTCAGCATGTGCTCAGCAGAAGTTCACGCAGCAGCACGGACTGGGTCGGCACTCGCACTGCCCCAAGGACAGAGAGAGGCTGCTTGCCCCACCGCCGGACGTGCCCAGGGAAGTGCAGAGGAGCTCGGTATGTGGCAGAAGTGCTACAAGATTGTAATGGGGTGGGATTGAGGTGGAAGTATAACTGGAAGGGGAAAAGCATGTTCAGATGCCAGGACTAGACAGCCTCGTGCTGAAAGAGTAAGACGAGGAAAGAGGTGAGAAATAGGCCACATTTTACTGTGCTTAAAAGAATAACTGCGCAGCATACCTTTGAATAACTCCTCTAAGTGTGCAGATAAAGACACTTAGTTTACCAGCCAGAAGATCACATTCCTGGCACGTGACAATTCATAGTTTTCCCTAGCCTTTCTTACTGGAAAACTGTTCAAACAACCAGAAAACTTTCAATATACAGTCCTGACTTATTTGTAGACAATTTATGTATTTTTTCAATAGTGCCAACACTGTCTTGTAGCTTAAAAAGTTTTTCTTTATGGTCTTTAGCTGCAGATTCATCTATAGAAAATAGTCATTTCTCAGCTTTCATTTTGTGGGCTAAAAAAGCCATGCTTTCAGATTCTTCTTTATCCTCTTCACAGCATCCTAATAGCTCTTGTTTCAGAGGTATATTTCTTTTAAACGGTTGCCCAGAAGAGTATGTTGAACTCATGATTAAACCTCAACAAGGGCCTGTGAATAGTGTTACTGCTTCTTTGTCATTCCTGGAAGTGAACACTAAGATTTCACAGTTTTTCACAACTCCATTACATTATTGGCTTATACTACCTGGGATTAACCAGCCTGCATCTGCTATGGTCCCATGTCACCTCACTGAAAGAAGGTTTCCTCTCATGTATAACCCACAGTGCATGACCTTGGATTTTACACTATTTCTATTTTTTTTTCTCCAAGTCCCAACAAAATTCACTCTATGTGATGCTCTAATTCTCCTTTTAATAAACAATAGCATCTGATAAAGCATTAACAATGAATTTGATGATGACTTATTTAACGTTTACATATCTTAAGAGTAAATTTTGAGTTGTTAATATGCTTGCTTTAATCCAATTCTTTGATCCCTACAGGTTGCTACTTCTCTCCTATCTATTCTAAACTCACCTTGGAATTTCCATCGTGTCAAGTTCAATTAAAACAGTCTAGATGAAGGATATCTAATTGACTTCCTCTACTTGAATAAATAAACCTGACAGACTGCTACAACCTATTTTGTGAAAATAACGTGGCATTTTATTTCTATGAATGTTTAAGTATTATCTAAAAGTTCCAAGGTTTCTTGTTACATGCAGACAGTGTGCACAGACAAGAGGCACTCGGCTTCTAGAGTCTGTTTACCAGCCACATGTTGATGCTACAAAATTTGACAGATCACTTTCTTTCCTTACTCTCTCAGGATTTCCTTTATGTCAAGACAAGCCAAGACTGATTGAAAATTACAGTGGAAAGCTGCACAAATAAACTTTCTTTTTAATTTGTTAGCTTCGATGCCAAATAGGTTTTCTTTTCATGGGTACTGCTATTGTTCTTTGGAATCTACTTTTGAACGTTCTGTATTTTTACATGTAAACCTCAATAATTAAGTTAGAAATTAGTTAAGAAAGAAACTTTTGTACAAAATTATCTTTTGCGTTCAACTTTAAAAATACTAAACAATTTCAAGATCTCCAAGGAAACTTCCTCTGATAAATTTAGAGTAGATATTATCACTTGCATTTCCTGCCTCTGACAAATCATTTTGGAGAGATTTGACTACTGAAAACAGTACACCTATCAGAGTTTGGATTATATTTATTTTTTAGGCTTTCAGAAATATGAAATGAAAGAAACTCACTTCAATTGCCCAAAAAAAAAAAAAAAAGGAATGGGAAAGGAAGATGATATGCTGCTAACTGAATATAGGCTTGGGATAGATTAGAATCATTCATTTAAGTCCCAACTCTAATTACTAACTATGGTACCTGATTATACCCATTTTCTTCCTGTCAGAAGCCTCTCTGTTAATTTTAGTTTGAGTTAACTAAAACACAACAGAAAGAACTCATGCAGACACATTTTAGCTCTGGAAAAAGCATACTCAAATGTAAGAATTATGTATATTAATTGTTAATTTTTTTACTCACAAGCATCCTGTGGATTTGAAGTTCTGTATGTAAAGTATCTGAGTTTTTTGTTCTACTAATATTTGAATAAATTAAAAACGGGTGCTCAAACACAACAGAGATCAGGGCAAGGTAATTACCTAGACAACTGTTTTTCAGCTTAGGTGCATTTTCATCTAATGAGGTATTGTAATAAAAGACTACACCTGGAGTCTTCTTACAGAGCAAAACTCAAAACATCAAGATCATAAAGGAAAAAAAATCCTTTATCAATAAAAGCAAAATTGAACTAGAAGATCAAATCCTTTACTGGTAGAAGTCTGTATTAGAATATCATGCTCTTCTTTACAAAGACATTGTGAAAAAATGATGGGGATAATTTTTAGTTCTCTGCTGGAGCAACTGGAGCAAGAAGTATTTTTAGCAGTCTGATCATTATTCCGGCATCTTAAACCAACTGACCCGTTCACCTGGTCTGCGATACCTGGTATGATGATCTCAGGGACATCCAGAATGTTGCCAAATGAAGCAGTTTTACGATGGCCTCGTTTAGGCTTGGAATAGGCTGAAAAAATACACATATACAATACACATGCAAAACACTAAAATGGCAATAGCAAAATTATTAAATTCCTAATATTGCATTTTTTTCATCAACTTGGTTAAACTATAGTTCATGCAAAAAAGTGACATGCAGAATAAACTGCATTGCCTTCCACTCATGCTTAAACATAGTAAAGCAACTGTTAAAAAGCAAAAAAGGCAGAACTAGCTGTCATTACAACACTGTGTAATTAGTTGGAGTTAGCAACACAAAAGTCAAACACAGAAAGCAGCATGGCAACAAGGAAGGGAAAACCAAATGTAATTATCCAAAGGAAGAACAAATGAAGCTATCTCAGATCACCTGGTATTCAAAATAGACTAACGATTGCCTGTACTTATAGAACATTTTCTCTTTAGTGTCGGGTATAAACTATTTTATATACTAGGTTAATACTTGGGTACTTCTGCTTCTTTAAATCATCTCCTTCTAAAGGAATCTTCCTCTGCCTCTGATAAAAAGCACTTACTCTTACATTTCTTGTATTTGACAATTCCTGCCTTCCATTCTTTTGTCCTATCAGTGATGATTTATTTGTTTTGGAAACTGTGTATCGCTACCAAGCTTTTCATTTGTGAATGATGTTCAAGAAACATTATACATTTTGGAACAAAATCTAACGATACATTTTGAATTTTCATTTTACTACTTTTGTAGTTTCAGTTAAATGTTTCCCATTTACAGAAAAGTCTGAATACATGTCCCGAAGGTAGAATGTTGCAGCATAAACATCTCAAATTGAATTATTAACGGGGATGTGCATTATGTGAGTTACTCTTACACTTAATCTAGCCATAGATGGAACATGAGGATTAAATAATTCTTGACCTGATTTAGCCTTAACAACAGCCTAATCATCACCCAGCCACACTTTTTTCTTTTTTTCAGGGTCATAGCATACTTCTATAGAGTAGTCTCATGAGTAAAAGCAAAGCAAAACCGATACAGTGCTGTTTCAGCTCAGTTACTCTCAAGTGGGTTTGACCTCATGTCTAGTAGCTCACTACTGCCTGAAGTGATTTAAAAAAAACCCAAACTAGTATGTTTAATGCATACTGTTATTTCAAGAAAAACAAATCCTACATTTAAAAAATAATAATAATAATAGAGTAGTCTCAATTAATAATTACTATTCAGAGCAATGTGCTTAAGGAAGACAAACCAGGAAAATTAAAAACTCACACAAAGAAGGGCTGGATTATCTCCACTAATGTAAAAAACTTACATTGACTTTAGAGTGTCAGTGACCAAAGTGAGTCCTGACATACTTTAAAATAAAACCAGCATGTTATTATTATCAGGTAAGTAGACATCTGCCTTCTGTGTTAGGAAACCTTTAGAGATATTTATGGTGAGATGTGCTACACAATCATCCAGTCAAAGACTGACAATACAAAAGACAAATCTTGGAATAAATCTTCAAAATAAAAAACATAAAAGTAAAAAGTGTTTAGGGCAAGATAAATATTATTTCATGAGTAACTTCAGTATTTAGTAAACCAACATCCTGGAATAATCACAATGAAGAACGAAAAAGAAATACTCATGGTGTACAGCAAAGACAGAATATGATGCATGTTTCCTTGTTATTTACAGCTACTTGATTACCCTAATTTTCAAATTGGTAAAAGAATACTAGAACCTTTGAGTATATTTGTCTGAATCTTTAAAACCATGGTTATATATCATAACAAAAAAAAGGGTTCCATATGAAACTTAAAACCTGAAGTTTGCATAGATTAACAAACAGTATCTTAGATGAAGAAAAGAGAAAAGAGAGTGTTTGCCAAGTACACACATTTTGATGAATTTGTCCTTCTAGCAAGAACAATGATGGATTTCACCATAAAATTACATATTTATACCTACACAAAAATTCCAGTTCACTCAGGGACTCAATGTTTAGCCAAAACACTTTGTACCCAGCTACCTGAAGCAAACCTGGCAAAACATCTGTAGTTTGGGTTTTCTCAGGTTAATTTTTCTTTGGTTGGGTCCATTTTTTCATGTTTTTTTCTTGGTTTTGGTTTTTTTTTTGGTAAACAAATGGTACCAATGCTTTGTTAATCTGATGAATAAAATCTGACTTATGTTCCTCTTTCTGAAATCTATCAAAGCCAATTTAAAGCTTATTTAGGAGCATGCTGAAATATAAACACACCTTGACTTAAAAATATTATAGGAACAACCCGAAGAAAATGCTATTTTCTTAATAATTACACTAGCAGACATGGTGTAACACAATTTCAGATGCAAAGGGGAAAGTTGTGTGCTTGGAATAGGACCGATATGTAGAAGTTTCATAATGACATTTATAAAGGTGAAAGTCTAATTCAACAAGAGTAATCTCTTCCACAACCTTAAAAGTACCCCATTAAAAAAATCACCCTTGTTGAGTGTACAACCATTTGCCCCCACAATTAATAAAGGGCAATAAAGACCACATTCAGCAACCACAAAGTTGAAGCATTTTCATACAGCTGATGGTATTAATCTTCTCCCTAAGACTATGAATGTTTTACATCTTCCTTCCTTTCTTCTAATTCCTTAGTCTATCCCCAAAACATCCTTTAATTTTACCTGTGATGGATGCTATTCTTGCTTCTATTTCAGACATGTCAGCACTCATCCTTTTGGCTTCTCCTGAAACAAGGGCTGACTGTGGTCGCGTGCGAACGTCTGATAAACTCTCCACGCTGCTCCCACGAGATGGGGGTAAACTCAAACGGCCAGGATCACCCTGTTTCAACAGACACATATTAAAAAGAAACAGTTCTGCAGAAGCCCCTCCATGACATGCACAGTATGTAGGTGCACATATATATATATTCCTATAATATGCATTTTAAAAGTGACAAGGTTTAAAATCCCTAAGTCAATAAATGGCAATGATTTAACAATTATTGCCATAGAAGAACCAAACAGATGCAATTTTTAAAAGAACCTAACTTTCTGCAGATAAAAACTGAGTAGAATTAAAACAATATCGTCCCAAGATAATCTTCTAATTTTTTCATCCTACTTGAAATAAAACTTGACATAAAACAGAGATGATCAGAGGACTGGAAAAATCTTCCTGATGAGGAAAGGCTGCAGGAACTTGGGCTGTTTAGTCTGGAGGAGACTGAGGGGAGGATCTCATTAATATTTACGAATACCTAAATGGTAGGTGCCAGGAGGTTGGGGCAGCACTTTTTTCTATAGTAGCTATCAACAGGACAAGGGGTAATGGGATGAAGCTGGAACACAAAAAGTTCCATTTAAATATAAGTAAAAACTATTTCACTGTGAGGTGAGGGAGCCCTGGCACAGGCTGTCCAGGGAGGGTGTGGAGGCTCCTTCCTTGGAGGTCTTCAAAGACCCACCTGGACATGTTCCTGTGTGACCTGACCTAGGTGAACCTGCTTCTGCAGGGGGGCTGGACTGGATGATCTCTAAAAGTTCTTTCCAACCCTATCATTCTACGATTCTATGATAATTTTCAACATTCACATAAATGTTTAATCCTTTCATGTCACACTAGTTTTTGATTGTAAATTAAGCTAGCAATTTTCAGGTATATCTTTTTTCACCTGATAAATCTCTTCAAATAACATGAACTATACTTAATTTCATTTTGTTTCCAGTTTACCTTTTTGGAAACATTCAACATTTTTCCATCCCCTTTCACCTTCTTTTGCTGTAACTAGCTAGCTTCAATTTGGTCTAATTTTGAAAAAAGATACTAGTGTTTCATAGCAGTTACAACTTTTTTGTCCATTTTTGTTCATTTCATTACTATGGTTCAAAATTGCAGGCATTGGCTTACCGGCTGCTTGGCTGTGTTCTTCATTTGCTGTGCCAATTTTGACTCTAAACGTTTAATAGTGTCATTGGTAGAAGCTCCTTGGAAGTCACTTGGTTCCACGTTAGCATCACTCTTGTTACTTGTGTTTGTAGAAGTGATGTCCATGAATGAACCTAGAAATTGGTAAGGTAAAACATTTGAGACTTTCCATTAAAAAGTACTGATGTACATCTCTTCACTTGAGCCTAATTCTTCAGGAGCCTAATTTTACCTTAAAGCAACACTGTTGAAAACTTTTAATGAAAGGCAAGTTGCAAGATTGCAATAGATCCACTAACGTAAAAAGTGAAAGGAGTGAAAAAGACAGAACACACAACAAAGTACTATGATGACATTGTGAAGTACAACTTCAGCTTGCTCTGAATTATTGCTGTAGATGTTATAGTAGCAACACAACCAGCAACCTCAATCATAATAAATGATAAAAATCCAGCTTTAACCATAGAGGAGTATAAATGCCTAAAAAGTAACAGCATATTCATAGTTTCAAGTGAGAATTCCATCTTAAAATTATGTGCTGGGTGAGGGGTGGAGAACAGCGAGTAAAGTCACTACAATGCTACAGCTGAAAAGACTTTGTAACACACAGGTCATTAAGTTGCAAAGTAGCTGAGGAATCTTTATCCAAAGTAAGAACAATTTGTTTGGAGATTGAAATCAAACCAATCAGTCAGTGGAAGGTGAAGACATATAAGATTAAAACTAATTGAAGTAGGAAAACTGGACTCTAAACAATGAGACAAACAGATGACCTTTATTTTTTATTAAAAGGATTAATCTAAGGGCAAGACTACTCAAAAGCCTAGCCCATATTTTGTTTAATTCAACTTTCTAGTGATTTCTTTGTACCTAAATTTGCTTTATTTACTGCATTTTAACATAAAACAACAGCCAAGTTTAAATTATGGAGATCATAACTTAGAGCAGGTGCAGCTTTCGAGAACAGTAAAACATTTCAAGATGCCAACTCCTATACATTACACATGAGTGAAAAAGTGTCAGTTGCTAGCAAACTTCATAGGAAAAAAAGGAGGAGACCTTAAATCTGGACATTCAGAGACAGCTTTTACTATAAGCTTGCTCTCCTTCAAAGGTACACTTCAGCAAAACCATTTGGCTGAGAACAATAAGAAGATGTTATAAGAGACCTTACCAAAACGACAGCTTTCTGTCAATGCTTAAGATATTGGAAAGGTTATCAATTTGAGTTCAAAATCGATATGAGAATATGTTTTACAATCCATCTGTATAATTTTATGCTGTTACTTTTTTATTTA
The DNA here is from genome assembly GCA_013401255.1 of Urocolius indicus. Lineage (NCBI taxonomy): Eukaryota > Metazoa > Chordata > Aves > Coliiformes > Coliidae > Urocolius > Urocolius indicus. The sequence continues at coordinate 44,988 of WBNH01003877.1, forward strand.
TCAAATATACCTGTACTAGTGGCAGAGTTGCTTTGGCCTTCATCTGAATACTGGCAAGGATACTGCAGAGGTTCATCAGCTCCTGGAAAGTACTGTGAAATAACAGCAATGATTTGATTAAAAAATAACTAACAATTGTTTTAAAGTGATTTAAATAATACCTCATAAAATAATCTACAAATATAAATAAACTATTATGCTTATGATAATTTATTTAGAAGAGAAAGAAATGTAATTACTTTTAGGAATACATTAAAGTAACTCTATGGCTACTTTTATTAATTTTTCCCAAACTTGTTATGAGTTAGTATCCCTCTCCCATAAGAAGAATTATTTCCCTTGTCTACTGTAATAAATTTGATAATTTTTTTAACAAAAAGAGAAAGAAAAGTGATTCTGTGAAAAGAGAAAACATGCAAGATTTCCTTTAGAGAGTGATAAAAGGCATACTTTTCATAATACAACTTCACATCTTAATAGGTTAAGAAATTATTAAGATACTAAAATTCAATGTTTATACCCGCATCAAATGTGTCATTATTTTAACAATTTCCTCCATGGATGGTCGTTGTGAAGGATCCTTGGACCAACAACGGGTCATTAAACTCTCAATTGGTTTAGGTAAGTTTTTGATCAGTGGTGGCCGAGTACCTGAAATTGAAATTAGAAAAAAACCTTAAGTTGTTGCACAGGCTATAAGATGACTGCCAGTGATTCATCACTCTCTGGTGTTTCACTTAATACAGGAAAACGTACAGTTAATCATAGCCTGAATGAACTGGCCTCTACTTATTTCTCTCTTACAAACAAAAATCTGACCAAAAAAAAAAAATTCCTTTATACTACATACAAGTAGAAAGAAAAGGAAACTTTTTCTTCAGTACTAGTTTGAATAAATTCACTGAATGACCAAGTAGAACACGAAAAAACAACTAATGAATATGTTACCACTTGCTGAAGAATAAAACTGAATAAACCCAACTAGCAAGCAAGTAGAAACAGTTCTTTGCTCTTTAAAAAATCCTGGAAAAATCCATGTACTGGAAAGTACCAATTTCAAGTGACTTTTTCATGGCCTATGCACATGTTACATATTTTACTTCAACTGTTGTGTAACTACTCAGACATTGTCTTGGTTGAAGATTCTAGAGTTTTTTTTTACTATTTCAACAGTGAGCACAATACATGAAATGTAGTGACATTTTGCAAAGAAAGCAAAAGGTACTAAAACTGTTTTAACCATAACAAGTAATCGATGAAGTAAGGGTGCCTCAATGGTTTCAAGTGAGATGAAGAGTAGAAATACTTCTTTCCTAAGGAGGAAAAGAAAGGGGGAAAAAGAAGAAGAAAAAAAAGAAATATGAGATAAATGTTTTTAAAGAAAAAGTAGGTGCAGATGGGGAACGTGTCTTTTCCTAATGGATACTCCTGTACCTTATGGTTTGTAACTATCCCACTGACACTTACTTTTACAGTTAATACCTTTATGCAAGGCACTCACTGCTCCCAATCTCAATGACTAGCGTCCTTGGAAAGCTGAAATGGATAATCTTTCTTCATTCAAAAATGTCATTTGCAAACATCTATCTTTGTGCATTACTATGATTATAATGCTCATCCATCCTGCCACTGTCTGCTCCTTTCTCTTCTTCATCAAATAGGATGCCTGTGCTCACCTGAAGCTTCTATCATTTAGTACTGAAGCAATGACACTCGGGCAGAGTACCAGCTTTCATTGCTTGTTTGTTAATTACATCTTCCAAACAACTTCTTGCTTTCTTTGATGTTGTCTTTCACAAATGGCAGAAACTCTTTGTAGACATTCACTGAACTACTTCACTATCATTACTTTATTCTTCTTAAAACTCTGCTTTGCCATGGTACCTAAAAACACACTGTCAAAAAAGTTATACCACTATCATGAAGATACTATAGTCTATTATTCTGACCAATCTTGTATCACTGCTCTGTCTTGTCCATGTGAATCCAACCATTGTCTCCTGCTTATATTCTATTGTCATGAGAATCTGTTCTTTACAGGACCTAGCATAGAAGAGTCCTGCTCCAGGGCTGCACATACCTAGATACACAGTTAAAACAATTCAAAGAGCTGACAAAAAAAACTCCACCCAACAAAAATCCCACAACAAATCAAATCAAACAAAAAAAATCTCTCCCCTTAAAATCAGATGAAAAACAAAGTAACATTTTTAATGCCTAATGGTCCTACAGGAGCTGGACAGCTTCTAGCATTGCTAAAGACAGGTCAGGTTACTTAAAATCACATATTTACATTCGATGTCTCCCTCAAAAAAAAGAAAAAACAGGCAACTTGGCAAATAAAATTGTCATTCAATCAGACAGAGGGATTGTGAGGTTTTTTTGGTAGCACATGACTGGCATCACTTTTAAAATGGAGTGTTATAACAAAAGGAACAGGGCTGTTTCCCACTATTTGTTCAGATACTAGTTACATGTATCAGGAAATGTAAACACTGCAGCAGACAACACAAAACCCACACTGATACAGAAGAGGCAGTGTCTAACTATTAAGACTTTATAGCCAAAATGCACGTTAAATGAGGTATAAAATGGAAAAAACTAGTAATTTAAAGCTGCACAGTTAAGAGTGTTTAGCAAATTTATAGGTCAACCACATAGCTTCAAATGCAACGAAGTATTTTCAACTCACCATTGTGAACTGCCCACATTATGCGGAAAGCTGGACCACCAATCTCATCAAAAGGTTTCCTACGTGTGATTACCTCCCAGAGGATAATACCCCAACTGAAAACGTCACATTTTTCACTGTAATTGCTACCTGGAAGAAAAACATCAATGTAATTCGTTTCTTCTCTGTGTAACACATCAAAAAGAAGTACAGTTTGAGCTGATAAATAGCTCTATATGCTCCCTTTCACTTCACATTCTTTTTGCTGAGAAAAACAGTTTTCTAAAGATTGCTGATTCATACTAACTTAAGTCTGAAATCATTTGACAGTAGGATCATTAAGAATGCCTCTCTCTGGAAATCAATCCTTTGCACTTGGAGTCATCCTGAAATGATAAAATGCACCAGTTTCCTCACATAATATAAAATGCAATTTAAGGTTCAAAGATCTCTTTCATTCAGGATTTAACCGACTGCGCTCGCTTCCTCTGAATATTCCTCTTCAACTTACTTCTTCCATGTCAGTCACAATATGCCAACATCTCTATCATATCCACTGCTCTTAATTAATGATAGGTCACAGAATCATAGAATGGTAGGGTTAGAAGGGACCTTTAGAGATCATCTAGTCCAAACTCCTGCAGAAGCAGGTCAATCCAGATCAGGTGGCACAGGAACGTGTCCAGGCGAGTCTTGAAGACCTCCAAGGAAGGAGCCTCCACACCCTCCCTGGGCAGCCTGTGCCAGGGCTCCCTCACCTCAACAGGGAAATAGTTTTTCCTTATGTTTAAATGGAACTGTCTCTGTTCCAGCTTCATCTCATTACCCCTTGTCCTGTTGCTAGACACCATCGAAAAAAATGATGCCCCAGTCTCCTGACATCTACCCTTTAGATATTTGTAAATATTAATAAGAACCTCCTCTCAGTCTTCTCCTTTAGCAGAAAGATTAAGTCATCATAGGAACAAATCAGCAGGTTTATCAATTCCTCACAATCTTATTTCCTCCCTGTTCATTATTCTTATTCTTTGTCATATCGTTACTTAATTAAAGCTCTTTGACCACAAGTTCAATATTCCTAAGAATCCCTTTAAAGGTGCGGAAGACACATAGGTGATAAAAGAATAACAAATAAAAATGTTCAGAGACTGCAAAGGAAGAATGTGCACTCTGTAGCTACAACTCATGCAAATACTATAAATAAATGTGAATTGCTAATGACATGATAATGAATGCATGAATATAAATGGCAGAGATTTGCTCATCTGTCTTCAAACAAGGATCAAAATTGGTGTTGAGTGGCAAAGAGATCTTTCTGATAATATGTAATCAGAAAGCATCATTGCAACAAACAATTTCAGACCCGGTGGAATTCAAGCAGCCTAGTTTTGGCTACTCATCACATAGCACCCAGCTGCAACATGCTCCCCTCTACCTATGAGACACCTTCCTCTGTCCCCATACCTCTGACAAACTGTGCAGGGAAAGCAGCATGTTCTCAGATCAGTTCTTGCAGACCATCCAGTTTGCAAGGCAGACAGGAGAGACAGGCTGCAGAACGAACCACAAGCCCTCTCTAAGCAGAGGCACTAATTCAGGCTTCTCACAGCTACTGATTTTTACAGAACTGTTCAAGAATCTGGCATCTCGTAAACTCTCTTCACTTGTATCAAAGCAGCTGAATGTGCCTAACAAGTTCAATAGTTATTGAAGGGGAATAACAAAGTCAGCTTATTTTCAAAGGTGCTGGAAAAAAAACTGTATCTATAAATAATGGCAGATTGCTAAGAGAAGCAAGACAGTCTCTCTCATCTATGCAGCCACAGCACTTGTGAAACACAGCCTAGGACAGTGAAGTACTGTTACTCTCCTGTTTGAGCAAGGAAATTCTATTTAGTCACTGAGAAGTCTTGGACTAAAACAGAGAATCCAAAAGAAGTGAGAGAGTATTCTGCATCATTTCATTATGCAACACGCCACGGCAGGATAGACACGATCAAGTTATCCAATGATCCCCAAGCATTATAAAACAGCTTCTTTCAAAAGGAGTTCTGAGATTAGAACATTTGCTCACTTTCACCTTTTCCTGATTTAAATGATATTATTTTCATTTAGATTGTTTGGTCTGTACAAGGCTTTAGGTACTTTAATGTTTAAAATGGGGTAAAAACTTATTAGGGCAATGATGAGCACTCTACCATCTACAACAGATAATTCTTATGCCTCTGTTCTTCTCAACTAAAAACATTAGTAGCAGGATGAGCATGAGCTAGCAATGTGCCCTCATGGCCAAGAAGGTCAATGGCATCCAGGGGTGGATTAGAAGGGCTGTGGGCAGTAGGTGGAGAGAGGTTCTCTTCCTCCTCTACTCTGCCCTCATGAGACCACATCTGGCATAGTGTGTCCATTTCTGGGCCCCTCAGTTCAAGAAGGACAGGAAGCTGCTGGAGAGAGTTCAGTGCAGGGCCACCAAGATGAAGGGAGTGGAGCATCTCCCTTTATTTATCCCTAGCTGAGGGAGCTGGGGCTATTTAGCTTGGAGGAGACTGAGGGATGACAAATATGTTCACAAATACATAAAGGGTGGGTGTCAGGAGGATGGAGCCAGGTTAATTTCAGTGATGTCCAGTGACAGGACAAGGGGCAATGGGTACAAGCTGGAACAGAAGAGGTTCCAAAGAAACACAAGGAAAAACTTCCCTGTTGAGGTGAGGGAGCACTGGAAGGGGCTGCCCAGATGGATGGTGGATTCTCCTCTGGAGACATTCAAACCCACCTGGACGAGTTCCTGTGTGACCTACTCTAGGTGGTCCTGCTCTGGCAGGGAGGTTGCACTGGATGATCTTTCGAGGTCCCTTCCAGCCCTTAAGATTCTGTGATTCTGTGACTTACTCCATTGTTGAATGCTGATGCAGTAGCATAAAAAAAAATTTAACAATGTTGACATTTGGTATGATTAATTTCAGTAGCTGAATGACTGTTTCAAAAGTAATTTGATACAGTGCATCACAGAAGCTACTACATTCCTTTCTTATATAAATATTTGTCGTTGTTGGTGAAGGTTTGCAGATGGAAGTACACAAAACCAACTGTAAACTGAAGGCTTTTGCTGCTATCCAACAATGAATTTGCAATGTAAGTGATTTTTTTTGTGGTGCCTTGCTGAATTCACACATTAGAGGAATTAGGATATGCACTATACATTCCTACTACAATATATTTATTTCTAAATCTGTTTTTGATTAAGATTTTTTCACTTTAAAAATGTAGCTTTAATATTGTCTAAGACTATTTATGAAAAAATAATAATGACTATCTCTTATTTCTACAGTTTCATTTAATAATAAACAAATGTTAATGTATTTAGCATTCACAGCTAAAGAAAGAGAGTAGGTGCCTCAATACAGATTAGAAATAAAAATGGAAGATTGTTAGGCACCAGAGTGAAACAGATCACCCTGAGCTGAGGGTCCTCTAAGCAATACGTGGGAGAAAATGGTACCTTCAAAAGGAAAACTCCAAAGGTGATGTTTAGGAGCAAACACCTCTTAAAGCTCTGCATGGACATATAGTATGGTGCTCCTCTCTGGAGTAAGGACAGTAAAAACAAAAGAGGCCACATGGATCCAAAATCTGGGAAAGCAGTGCCGCACATGGGCACTTGCCAAATACATGAAAGCCAGGTTATCTCCTCTTCAATGCAGGAAGGCGCCTTCTCCAGATCACTCTGCTAATCGCAGTGGTAATTTAAGGTACTGACTAGATAAGAGGTGTTCCATTTTCCATCTGACTGCTTTATTTCTCTGATAATTATGCAGCAATGATATCTATCTAATTATCAAGTATCATCAGTCTTCCCCAGCTACACTCCCAAGAAATAGCTTGTTTTCCTACTTAACTAAATTAACTGTTAATAACAAGTTCCTCAGTATGCAGGAAAGAGGAAGTACATCAAATTTCTAGATTACACAAAAAGCAAATGAAGAAGGAGTTACAAGAAAGTGGGAGAATGAAAATGAAGGCAATTATGTTTAATTTAGACATACTAACAGGACAATTCTAAAGATAAAAGCTGATCAGAATAGGGAGTGAAAGTAATGACAGTGTATTTAAAGTCAGAAGAGTTTGAAATGACTTAAGGATCTTGGAAACAGCAAAATCCTGCCAAAATAGTCCTGTGGCTGTTTTACTTGTAAAATAAAAAAACAGCAGCTGTCTAAAGTACTCCTTATGAAAATCCTCAATGATAACACAAATAAAGGTTCCACATCTTGATGTAATTAACTATCTGATACAACCATGACAGGCTGTTCAATGTTGCTCTTTGAAACCCAATGTAATTGTTAGTATACAATCACATAGATATATAACTAAATGCTAAAACTCTTTCAGCTGTTACCTCAAACTTTAATACACTGACTGAAATATGGTAAGATTACACAGTGCTCTCGCTTCCTGTACCAAATGCATTCACAGTTGCATCCCTAGAAAGAACATATAATCTTGACACTGTAAATGACTGTTACCTTCAAAAACTTCAGGTGCCATCCAAGCAGCACTTCCCTTATTGTTGGTCATGTGTGTTTGAATATCACAGGCTGTACCAAAATCACAGATTTTTAGCACTGTCCCCCCAGCTACCAAGAGCAAACTGTCAAGGAGAAAAAAAAAAGAAAAGGAAATGAAAACTGTAGGATGAAATAATCTGGTAATAAAGCAAGGATTTTTTTATACCAATAACTATCATTGTAATGTAGCTGAGTATCTAAGGTTTTGCTTCTGAGTGCTTTAGTTTTATAATTTGTGTAACAAGTCACTTGTGTCTGATCTGAACATATGAAATATATTAAAATAATCAAATATATAGTAATTTATCAGTATTTCTACATGCTAGATTTTAAATAAATATCATTAACCATAGTAAATCACTAAGCACATATTGACAAAATGAGTCTTTCAGATCCCAGAAGCTGAAAAACAAGTGCTGTAACAATTTTACCAAAGGAAGAACAATCAAGGCTCCCATTAATGTCAATGTAGCTATTTATTGAAATGAGAGAACTTGAAGTCACTGCTCTCTAAATCAAACCTGGAGATACAAGAAAGTATTAAATATTAAAGAGTGGCTTCATGTTATAATTTTATCTGGTAGTAACTGCAGGCTACTGTCAAAAGACGATCCTGCTGATCCCTAAATCTCTGTTTCCACCTAACCTGTGGAGCCAGACCTGAAGCTGCAAAGTAAGTCAGATCAACAAACTGACTGGGTAGAAAACTATTCATTTTTGTTTCAGTGCAAACTAATGTGAGATTCTGGCAAGCGTAGCTGAATAGACAAAAGGAGAGGATAGAGGAGGATGGTTATGGGAGGTAAAAGCTCTAATACATCAGATTAAATATGATGTTGAAAACAAGCCACAAAACAACCTCCCCACATAAGGTTTTTCTTATTGAACATCACAACCCTGAGGTAATTAAAATGCCTCTGATTAGAAGCCCTATCTCTGTCAAAATCCTCTTCCACGACACAGGGTGGGGGCAGGACATTTTTCCAGTTGGATAGTAAGTAACTGAGTACAGTTCATTTCTTGTGCCATGCACCATCATTCTCATGCAAGTGGAGTGTCAAAGGCACAGATTTCACTTAGAATACAGTATGCCCCAAAAAGTTAGTGTCAATTAAAGGTATTTCTTTCAAATGCAATGAAATTGTTATAAATAATAGAAAATACGAAGTATGAGCCATAAACCTACTTTGGTGGTTTCAGGTCTCTGTGAATGAGAGCCTTTGGTTTCATACTGTGGAGATATGCCACTCCTTGAGAACACTGTAAACACCAACTCATGGCATGTGCAGCAGTATAATGAGGCAGAGGTTCAGCACCATGCAGCACTGCAAAACAAAGGCACAAACTAAAAAGAACTTTATTGCCTATTACAACAGATACAACAGAGTTAACAACACACCAGTCAGAAAGCTCTATGGAATCTAAGTAATTAACAGTGCCTCATTGTTGCAACTGAGAATATGCCTCTGCAGATTGGTAAAATAATGGAAATGTCAAAACATTTTCAACTTTTTGGTATGTCTTGTGTGTTTTATTTATCTTAAAATTCAATATGAAAGGCGCTGCTTGTCCTCAGCTATCCCTGGCAAAGTCTATGTTAAACAAATGCTCAGGGAATTTACAAATTAAGGAAGAATCTTTTCAGATGTTGCACTAGAAACCCTTTGATGCCTTGAATAAAATATGACAAAGCGATGCAGATACAAAACTGGACTGAAAAGTGGCTTTTAAAAGTGTATTTCTTTCTCCTTAAAATTACCTTTGGAATTTCAAAAACCCTGCAGAATGACTGGAGTTGGAAAGGACCTCTGAGGTCTACCAAAGAGGATCAAAGCAGGCCACCTACACCTGGTTGCCCAGCACTATGTCCAGGTGGCTTCTGAGTATCTCCAAAGATGGAGACACATATATGAAACAACTTTGTATTTTAGATCAAGTTTGCCACAGCACTATCACTTCAGCTCCAGGAAGACACTATGTTGAAATGATACTCACCATTGTATAGAGAACCTCCTTCAGCATACTCCATAACAAGACAAACCTTTGGGGTGGGAGGAGACAAAAAATAGGGATGTTTTAAATGCAGAGGCAGAAAACAGGTTCTGTAAATTGACAGGAAAGTTCTTTGAGAGGAACTACAAAGTCTCCATGCGTGAGCTAATGGAAAATTTATCATTAGGTAAAGAGTTAGTTTAAGTGGTACATATTTACATCTAAGAAACAAGAACCAGTTTTCTACTTAGTTCCTACTGTAAGGAAAGAGGAGAATGTCCTCCCTCCCCTACAATCTGAGAAGCAAATGCTGTCTTCATACTGTAACTCATTTGCCTTTCATTTTTTGTTTTCAGTGGCTTACAAAAAAATTTTAAATACCACGTCAGAAGAATTTCACCAGTCATAAAAATCACAGAATGGTGAGAGTTGGAAGGGATATTTAGAGATCACCTAGTGCAACCTCCCTGCCAAAGCAGGTTCACCTAGATCAGGTCACACAGGAACATGTCCAATAGGGTTTTGAAGACCTTCGAAGGAGCCTCCACACCCTCCCTGGGCAGCCNCATAAAAAAATGATACCCCTACCTCCTGACATCCACCACTTACATACTTGTAAACATTATTGAGATCCCCTACTACTAAGAAAAAAAGAGACGTAGCATAATTCTAACCAATTAAACAGCCCATGCCAAAATTAGCTAAGGATACATCTGTCCTGTCACAGTATTTGCTTTACTGCTTTGAGAATTTGTGGGACTGTTAGCAGCTGTGGCAGAATGAGAGCAAATCCTGAAAACTGCATATATGAGAATAGGAACTGATTTACAAGCTATGAATTATGTGTTGGTAATGTATTTTCTTTTTGTATGGCTGATTTGCAATTAACAGGAGTGTAGATATGAATGACAGTACGTGTAATTCACCAGATGCCATTCTGACAAACTGAAGCATAATCTGTGTTCATAAATAGCTTTGGGGTTTTCCTGAAAGAATTTGTTTCTCATAGCAGGAGCAAGAAAAAAACAAAAACCTGAAAATATCAACCAATCTACATATCTGAACGTTTCCTTATTGAGGGCAAAACATACAACATATACATAAAATACACATTTTTGTATCTAAAATAGCTATTTTGTGCATTGATGCTTGCACGTGTTAAGTTAGCCACCTTTTCTCATAACAACAAAGCTACAACTTACTGGGTTCAGGCAGGCTCCATATAACTTCACAATATTGGGATGGTTTACTCGTGACAGTTGTCGAAGCTGCAATACAAATCACACTTCATTTCAAACCAGGAGAAAAAAAGTCCAGGACTTTTTCTTTCTTTGCTTTACTTTCACATCTGTAATTCATATACCACAACAGTAACTACAGTTTTACATATCTGCAGAACCTTCTATGGAAATTCCATGGATTACAAGACTGATGTCTCTTTCTGTAGTTAGGTCTGTGTCTAACTAGAACTGTATTTTAAAAGAAATTTGGAAGACATTTAAAAAAGAGTGATTTTTTTGGTGGTGTAGTAAAATCGCTCCCCGTAAACATGGTGCAACTATGGCCTCTACAGGTTCAGTGCTCCTCCTGAAGCCTCGAATATTAAAATCCTGTTGTCTGACAAACAATCTGAACTATATTGGCTTTGTTCACAATATAGAAGGTTACTGTTCTAAAAAAATAACACAAACTCCATAGCCCTATGGAATTAGTCAGACAGTTTGAAAGTAACGTGACATAGTTCCAAGAATCTACTACTGCTTGTATTAATTGATGATCAGCAATGATTTTTTTTCTTTACCAGTAGGTGGAAGAGAAGGAAAAAGGAATTATTTTGTTTTCCCCTTTATACAAGCTTCTGAGACATATTATGCAGTTCATTATCTAGGGAGTTAATATTTTTTCTGTATACTTCACAAGTTCTAAAACACCTGAATGGAGGATTACAAATGATTCTTGCACCGTGTGGAGTTTCTTGAATCATTGAATCACAGAATGGTGGGGGTTGGTAGGGACCTTTAGAGATCACCTAGTCCAACTTCCCTGCATAAACAGGTTCACCTAGATCAGGTCACACAGAAACATGTCCAGGCAGGTTTTGAAAACCTCCAGAGCAGGAGCCTCCACACCCTCCCTAGGCAGCCTGTGCCAGGGCTCCCTCACCTCAACACTGACATAGTTTTTCCTTATGTTTAAATGGAACTTTTTCTGTTCCAGCTTCTTTCCATTACCCCTCCTCCTGCCACTGGATACAACAGAAGTATTTCTGAGATTATTTTCTCAGTTCTCTTACAAACACAAAACTGCTAAAAGACTCAACAGATCTACTCTCAATTAGACCAAGGTTAAAAACATTGAAAATGTTCCATTGCAATGAAGAAGATGTAAATATTTACACAGGTAGGCCTATGACAAATATGCTTCCTTTAACCCTTCAGTGTTCCAAACCCTTTAAGTTCCAAAATTAAGAGACTTATTTTTACCATATTATGTATATCTTCAAAATCCTAGTCTCTTATTGACTAAATACTAAGCAGAATGGCACAATATATCTCATTTAAATTACATGGCTAAGTTTTGATTCTAGAAAATGTTATGTATTCTGGGAAGTTTATCAGTATAGTTGAACTACTCAGGTATTTCTGAATAAGTAGATATTGAGTAGAAAGTGATTTCCCTTAAATGAGTAATATTTATTAATAAACTTATGTAACAAAAAAAGAATAAAATTATTAGGACTGCTGAAAAAAAAACCCAAGAAACTAAGTTTAAAGTATGGACCTGGTCCCCTGGAAGTGTTAATCAGCTCCAAGATTTTGGTAGGTATTTCAGCCGCACTTTCACTCCACACTGGGATATAATCTAGGAACTGTGTACCCTCCTCATTTCCCCATTGCCTTTCAGTTTTTATGGGAAGCAAACTAAAGGAGCTGCAGTGTGCTAAGATAGATATCCTGTTCTGCAAGACAAGGAGTTCAAGTCTGTACTGGGTACCACAGGCTGTATTTACCTTGTTAAACAGATATAGCTTTTAGTACATCCATGAAATTTCACAAAACAAGCTCTACTAAACTCTGTATTTTCCAGCAAACTTACTATACCTCTACAATGAAGGCTTTTCTTTCAGATTCACTTTCTATTTGTTTAATGGCTACATCTTTAGCTCGCCATTTCGCCTTGCAGACCACACCAAAGGCTCCTCTTCCAACAACCTAGAAAAAAACCAAAAGAAACACTGAGTTGAAACTTGAAACGGTTTCATTTGCCATGTGGGACTTCACAAACTGAAAATAAATTCAACTTAGAAAACACACACAGAATTGAGTTTTAAAGCAGTAATTTAATATTATACCATCAAAGCATAACTGGTGCCTAGCTAAGCTTCCTCCAGAAATCACTTACAGAACTGAAAAACATACATACAAAACATTTTATTGTTAACATGCAGTAACAGTATTTCAGAAAAATATGATCTTCGCTACTTCAAAACAAGATTTGCTCAGAAGAAAATGGGAAGAATGATGTCGATGTTATTTTTATAGGTTTGATCAGTGAAATGAAATCTATCTCCTATATCTGTTTATTCTTGCTAATGAAAGGAATCTGAACTTCTGAAATGTAAATGCATATGCAAACAATTGCGCAGGACTACGAGGAAGCTGGGATGAGGTATTCAATCATTCTATCACAGATGCCTTGACAGTGTGAGAGCAGTAAATTCTTCTGAGAGTCCTTCAAATAAGCACAGCATCTGTACAAACTATGCTTTCTCTATTTTTGTTGAAGTATTCTTTCCAGTTTATTTGGAATTAACATTGCCTAAAAATATCCAAAAGCAGACAAAAGTAACTTCACAGAAGCGGTAGTAGCAGTTTCTATGATTATTCAGGAACCCTTTAATGCTTGCTGTGAAGAAGCTCTAACGCCACCATTATTTGGAGTAGTTCTTTGAAACCAAGCTTGAAAATGAAATCAGGATAGAGAGAAGTATCTTCTTTTTGCTGGTGAGTTGTAAACTATGGTAAATTGAAATGTCACTTCTTTGTGTTCTTCAGAGGAAAAGTGGGAGTCTACAGAAGTAACAACAAAACACACATATGCAATAATGTGAAGTTGAAACTAGAGTTGTTACCACAACAGTGACTTGAGCTGCTCCAGGAAAGTACAGACAAGCAAGATGTTACACATATGCCCAAAAGAAAAGCAGAGAGGAGGAAAATGAAAGGCACAAAGAGGCATGGGAAAAGCTAAGAGACAGGAGCTCCTCCAAATCCAAAAAATGGAAGGCAGGGCATATGAGAAGGATGTTGGGGGAAGAAAGAAGGGGCTAGGTGAGCTGGTCTCAGATTCTGCATTTGACCCTATCAGCCTTTCTTCACCCTTGGTTTAAACAGCATCCTAAGCTCACATTCTCAGTCCCTCATTTCAAGTAATACCATATGTATCATGAGAAGCAAGGAAGACACATCTAATGAAATAAACATTTGTTTTGGGGATGTGAATGAGAAGAGAAAGAAAAGAGAGCAGGGAGAGAATGGAGTGGAAGCATTTACCAGTGTGATTATCATACAAGTTTGTTACAGCAGCATTTAATTTTACTGTCTTCCTTAAATAGGTAACAGACACACAAGACCTTGGACGGAAAAATCACAGTTCCCAAAATTACAAAGCTCTCCACTAGAATGTTATAGTTATTCATGACTTTATCCAATAAAACCCAGAAAAGATTCCTCAGGCAGGGAGGGGGCAGGAAGGAATATTCAAAATTAAAATAGAGAGATGCAACCTAATTAAAGGACCCCAAAATATTCAAACAGAAAATTGCATTCTTAAAGTTTCACTAGTGAATTCACTCCTTCATGGGATGCTTTCTCAAATAAGAAGTATGATTTGTGGGAGACAGTGAATAGACACCCATTGCCCATGCTGAAACAATGCAAGCTGCCTGCTGTCTGAATGCTCATCAATTGAGGAAATAACATTTCATAATTTTACCTCATTTTTTCCCCCTCCTCTTTATTTTGAAAGATGCCCTGAATGAAGCTTCCTTAGCCCATGGGGAAACAGTGTGTGACCTGCTGCTCCATCTTTGCTCACACAAGAACATGGAACCAGATGGGAGCTGGTCAAAGTACTCACTGAGCCACTTTCCATCATCTACCAACAGCCCTGGCTCACTGGGAAGGTTCCAGTGGACTGGAAGTTGGTAAAAGTGAGCCCCATCTACAAGAAGGGCCAGAAGGAGGATCCTGGGAACTACAGGCTTGTCAGCCTGACCTCAGTGCCAGGGAAGGTTACAGAACAGATCATCCTGAGTGACATCCTGAGGCACTTAAAGGACAACCAAGGGTTCAGGCCCAGTCAACATGGCTTCATGAAGGGCAGATCTTGTTTGACCGATCTCATCTCATTTTATGACAAGATGACCCGCTTAGTGGATAAGGGAAAAAGCTGTGGATGTGGTCTATCTGGACTTCAATAAAGCCTTCAACATAGTCTCTCACATCATCCTCCTAGAGAAACTGGCTGCCCATGGCTTGGACGGTCTTACTCTTTGTTGGGTGGAAAACTGTCTGGATGGCCAAGCCCAGAGAGTGCTGCTGAATGGAGTTAAATCCAGTCAGCGGCCGGTCTCCAGGGGTGTTCCCCAGGGCTCAGTGCTGGGGCCTGTTGTGTTTAACATCTTTAGCAGTGATCTGGATGAGGGGATCAAGTGCACTCTCAGTAAGGCTGCTGATGACACCCAGCAGGGCAGGACTGCAGATCTGCTTGAGGGCAGGAACTCTTCAGAGGGAGCTGGACAGCACTGGATCAATGGGCCAAGATTGGCTGTATGAGGTTCAACAAGGCCAAGGGCTAGGTCCTGCACCTGAGCCAAAATAACCCCAGGCAATTCTACAGACTTGGAGCAGAGTGGCTGTAAAGCTGTCAAAAGAACCTGGGGGTGTTGATTGACAGCTGCCTGAACATGAGCCAGTAATGTGACCAGGTGGCCAAAAAGGCCAATGGCATCCTGGCCTGGATCAGATATAGTGTGACCAGCAGGACCAAGGAAGCGATTGCCCCCCTCTACTCGGTGCTGGCGAGGCTGAACCTCCAGTTCTGGGCCCCTCACTACAAGAGCACTGAGGTGCTGGAGGGTGTCCAGAGACAGGAAACGAAGCTGGTGAAGGGTCTGGAGAACAAGTCTGATAAGGAGCAGCTGAGGGAGCTGGGAATATTTAGCCTAGAGAACAGCAGGCTGAGGGGATGATCAGTCTACAGCTACCTGAGAGGAGGTTGTGGCAAAGTGGGGGTCAGTCTGTTATCCCAGTTAACAAAAGTGATAGGACGAGAGGAAAAGGCCTCAAGTGGCGCTAGAGGAGGTTTAGATTGAATATTAGGAAAAAACTTCTTCACTGAGAGGGTGATTAGACACTGGTACACGCTGCCCAGGGAGGTGGTGGAATCACCATTCCTTGATGTATTTAAAAGAATGTTTAGGCAAGATGCTTAGTGGCAGAGCTTACTGGTGGCCTTGGCAGTGTTAGATTAGAGCTTGGCCTCGACCTTAAAGGTCTTTTGCAACCAAAACAATTCTATGAAACTATGAGTCCAGAATGTAAACTAAGAGTGCTGATACTGAGAAGGCAACTCAGTAGCCAGGAAGGTACAAGCATCAGAATGTAGTTGTCAGGACTCTGTGTCAAAGCAAACTAACTATAATTTCTGTAAACCATGCTTGGGTTAGGTTCTCACTACATCCTTTCCTAATGTAGATGCATAGCTCAAGACCTGCTACACTTTCATGATGAATATGACAAAGTCTGCAATCAAGGACTCAATTTAATGTGGGGAAAAATATACACAAAACAATAATCAAGATTTTGCATTAATAAAGGTAAGAGAAGGGGAAGTATGCTTGGTATGTTTGTAAAGTGACCTATGATATGAGAGACTGCTGCCCAGTAGTGGTGATCAATGGCATTTTCCTCTTCTGTTTCCCTTAATACATGCAAAGAAGTATTTTTCTGTTTCACATTACAGCACACACTTAGCCCTCCAGGAGCTCCTGGCTTTTCACCTCTACCCTTCACAACAGTGGTTCAGAGACCGAGTCGACCACAAAATATCCACAGCAGACCCACAGAACATGACTATTTCTGCTTCACCTAGAAAGGGACCTGTTGATTGCAACCTCCTTCCCCAGCTACAGTACAGGGCTTGGACTCTCAATATAACACATCCCAACTATTTTCTTGCAGTCTGTAACTGAGGTTGGAAACACCAACCCATATGAATGATAGTTAAGCAGTCTACAAAAAGAATGCATATAAATAAATTGGAAAGAGTGAGTCAGTGGAAGACCTGAAAGTCCCAAACAGTCTCCCTTGGTATTTCCTCTTCTCTCTCAGATCATATTTTAGAATAAAATTGCCCAGTTTCTTGGAGTTATGAAGCCCCCCACACCTTCATCTACTGGCAAAAGAGAGCTGTCAATTCCAACCCCTTTAGCCACACTGCACAGTGCACGACAGTTGGATAAAAAAACCTCACAGGCCTCTGAGTATGCCATAAGTCTGCATTTCACAGAAATACCAATTTTCTGAGCACAGGAAAATCATCCACCTTGTAAGCACATGTAACTCAGAGCAGGATGCTCACTCACACCTGGTCAGCTAAGGACAGGCAGTTAATGAGAGAAGGATGCCACAGAGCAACTCAGTCAGGATGAAGCACACTGGCTGCAGCGATTCAGTTTCAAGTCTGATGCTGCCCTGTGATATGAAGGAATACAAACCGAGCAAGTCATTTGGAAGAAGGTGGCATGCATATAATGATTTCTCCTAGCTGGATACAATTGGCCTTCTGACACAATTCTGAGTGAGATTCCTTTTCTTAATGTACCTTTTCTCACACCTTTTCATGGCTTTTGACCACATCTCTGCAACATTTAATCCAGTGACATGGAAGAAAAAAAAGCTATTTGAAAACTGTGCATATATGTGAGTTAGAAGATTGGTCTCAGATACATCTGATTAAATTTAATGAAGCAATTGGACTTTTTATACTTATCTTGAATCACTTACACAGTTTGTGACAGATCAGAGTTTTTTTTTGGCTAGTCATATCTATCCTTATTGAATGGACTTGTATATGTTCTGTATTTGATCCCACATGGTCAAATTCAGCCCATGAGCCAATATAATTGCATACTGCTCCCCTGAAGATACACCCATGACTATTTGCAAGTTTAATACCAAGAAATGCTAGATGTATTTCCAGTTCATATACTAAAGAAACCATTATTGCTTGATTTTGACTCATTTTTAAATAACATTTTTATTCAATGAATGAAGATAAACAAGGATGCTGCCCAATGTGAAGCTTTACATTGTGTCATGAATGTCTCAATATTTGGGCTTTACTTGAAAAGCAGAATCAAGAATCACACTCACTTTATGAAGTCCTGCTGATGACTGAAAAGAAAAAGCTTTAAATAAATAAGTAAATCTGTGTCAGGCATCAAGAGGAAGAGTTTGCCAGGCACCCTGAATCATAATTACACGATAGAAAGCTGTGAGAGACCATCAGATAGAGAAATTTTATGGTCAGTGAAAAGAGTTTGATAAATGACTATGTAGACAAGGTTTCATAACAATTTATCAGTGACTTGGTGCCTGCTTAGGCAGAGGGTTGAACTTGAGAAGAGGACACGAATGCACTGAATATTTACCTAGGATACAGAGAAAACAGAGAAGAGCCTATCGTCCATTAAAGCAGCCCAGCCACTTGAACAGCTTATGAGAGGAGCAACCCTCTGAAGCAATGATGGATCTGAGAGAAACTTGAAGTTTACCATATGTGAAAGCCCAGTATGTCTTTCATAATTAATCTGGAGAAACTACCTTACTCATCGTAAAAACATCCTTTATAGCTGAGAGAATGCAGCTTGTGTGGATTCCACTTGCATTTCATTTTCTTCCTTTAAGTTTTCGCTAAACTTGTTCTATAAAGGAGCAACTCTTAGAATTTGTCAGAACTGTTTAAACACTGTGTAGTTTCCTCCAACACCGTGTGCTGGAACTAAGTAACTTAATAGCACAAGAGGGAGGTGCTGCCTGAACTTTAGTTTCTTCACGCTCATTCCTTCTTGTCCCCTGCTGTTGGTGCCACACCATATGTTTGGGCAGTAGTGCATATTCTGAATTATATGAAGCACAGTTAATGGAATTATTGACACAACAAATCAATAAACAGCAGTTGATCTGTAGCACTGTGTATGTTTGGAAAATGATCTAAAAATAAACACATTCTTTTCGTAAAAGATTTTGGTCCTCTAAATATCTTCTAGGAGAAAAAAAGGAAAATATAGGGCAGATGACACACTTAGAAATAGAACACCAGTGCTGCTGCTTTTCCAGATTAGAATTAAGTTTGTCAAGAATCACTCTGTTAGTACATGACACAGGCACATTTTAAACTGGCAGAAATGCTTGAAGAGCTTCAAAGTTTGAAAAGCAACATACAAAGTCATCCTATCAAAGCTGTAATACCAGTAAAAGAAGTCACTTTTACTGCATGACACAGTGACATGGTGAGAGAGACTGCCACTTGCATGTTTTCCAGATAATGTATTTAGAGTCTTATTTAAAGAAAATGAACCATACAAGAGGCCTGGAACAAGCATTACCTCTGCCTCTGTGTACAAATAGTATCAAATGCTGGACATTAACAAAGATACAGGATACTGACTTGTAAGTATGTAGCCTATACTGACTGGTTAAGTATGTGGACTAAAAATCATGGAGGAAATGAGAGACTGCAGGTATGTTAAGGCCACATTTTGTCCTAAGGGATGTGACCAATATATTTTACCAATGCCCAGTAGAAGAAGTAAAATGCATCACCTAATTCATATGCATCCTATTCCCCTAACAAATATCACAACTTTGGAAGAACTATTTCAACTTTGCACTAACTGCACAGGTTTTTTACTTAAAAAATATAAAGATGCAAAGTTTTCATCTATCCACAAAGCTTCTATGTTAGCTAGATCTCCATGCTGGATACTCAGTGCTTTTCTTTCCAAAAAAAGCCTGATTGGATGTATAAGACAGCACTAGGTTAGCAGATGTAATATTCTTTGAAGATTTGTATTTGTAATTTGCAATATCTATGTGCCACCTTTGTTTATGATTTTTGGGAAGCAAGACTTGTAGTTAAAATGCTTCTGGACAAGCAGCAGTCTCTAAATTATCTTTGATATCTATGCTGCTTTGTTTACTGGTATATTTGCAAACGAGAGGTTTATGCAAACGGACCTTTTCACATCGTGTCTGCAACATGACAGATCCATGACAGGGCAGAGAAGGTGGTAGGGGGGGAGATATTCTACAACTCTTTGTAAAAATGGAAACACACTTTTAAATTTGGTTGCTTCTACACTTTCTATCTACCACAGATCCAGCAGTACCAATAAAGCATACCAATATCTTCAGTTTTTCCACACATCTGCTTGCATGACACACAGAAAGCATGAATTAAAGAAAAAAAAAAAAAAAAAGTGCCAGAAAAAGCCATGAACAACACTTAACAACCCCTAAAAATATTGCCTACATTTTCTATCATTCATTAAATCAGTCTCAAATTCCAGCTTTGGCTCTTCTGTGTGTGCTATGCTTTATTAAGCAGGTTGAAGCAAATCGGCCCCATGCCACAAATGACTGTGGCCAATACCCTGGCAGCATTTTTAGGAAGGAGTTTAGATCTGCCAATTCTTACAGCTATGTTCTTTGACTGGTTGAGTTTATTTGTACTAGTGCTTAACCCAATTCTAAATGTTACTTTCACTTTCTGGGATTCATACAGCAATGCAAAAAAAAAACCCCAAACCCAAACCAATTCCCCAACCCTGTAAGCAATCCCTCTAATTTTAAGTAAACTAAGTAACTTAGGTTAGACTTAGTTTCCAACTTTAAAGTCATGCAAAACATGATGAGAAAAAGACATTTCTTAATGAAAAAAAAAACCAGTTATTAAAAATCAACTTATATCCTTAATAAATATAGAGAATTTCTGCTTGCCACAAGCAAGTTGGTCCATCTGTAGGGTATCACCTTTTGAGAGCTGCAGGACACTGTAAAGTTACTATTTAGTGACTCGGCTATCTGAATTTAGTTCTAAGAAATCATTCACTTTTCAGCTTCTTCAGAACATGTTTATGGAGAATCAAAGCACCATCATATATGTTTCTAAAATTATAGGTGTTCCCAGAAATTCTTCCTTTGCTCTAAGCATACAACCAACCCTCTTTGAGTTACCATAGCTCAGCCATTCTAAGAAGTGCGTGCACCTCCAGCAAAAATAACTGTTTATCAGCTTATACTTTCTTTACAGCTTTTTACATACTGATAGACTTTAGACATCTGTCTCCAGAACGAATCCTCTTTAAGTACTAGTAATTTGAAAACATGAATAGAACACTTGTTCGATGTTCTAATATTAATCAATTTGTTCACTTACAGCAGCCTAGACAGAAGATTCTAGTTTTAGACACAAAATGCTGGGTAATGAGGCACACAGGGTGAAGGACTCCAACATGAATCAAGCACTCTGGGCTGGCACAGTCAAAAATTACTGGTATTTGAAAAACAAATCATCATTCTGCAGTCAGTAAAATATTGCTAGAATCCACTGTGTGGGATACATGTGAAACTTGTTTTGTTGTTTTAAGATTTTTCTTTCCCTGGAGACGTTCCAAACTCAGCTGGATGAATTCCTGACTGACCTACTCTAGGTGGTCCTGCTCTGGCACAGGGGTTGGACTGGATGATCTTTCCAGGTCCCTTCCAACCCTTAAGATTCTGCAGTTCTGTGAAAGGCCTTGCCCTCACAACTTCTGATAGCAGTTACAGTCCCTCAGCTATGAGCTTAGTTGCTGCATTAGACATGGAACTTTACTATTATTATCATAAATAGGCACCTCACTTTCCTCACTGGAATAGAAGAGCCTGTGAAGTTTCTTTCCCAAGCATTCTTTAGGAGATTAAACCACAAGTTTATTTTATAGGACACAAATTGATTCACTGAATAAAATCGAGGGGTGTAGAAATAAGTGTGAAGTCTTACACTAACGGTTTAACTGCCTCGTTAGCCACTTTCCAACACTTACTGCACACTAAATTTCATCCATGTGAAATTGGTGGTCTTCAACTTCCACTATAAATTCACACTCCAGCTGACACTTCAGCTATTTTCTTATGTAGATGAATGCAGAGAATCTTCTACTGGTGTAAGTAACCACAATTTAAATAGTCACTTGAATTAAGTGAGAAATGTACTTGGGAGGAAAAAAAATCACAGAAAATTCTGGTGTATGATTTCACCATGTACTAATTCTTTGCCTTTGCTTCCAGATGCCCGACTTTGCACCTTGAAGATTTACTTTCTGACAGGTTCCTTGCCACCACTCTTGGCTCCTTAGAACCAAGCAAACCTTTCATACTCATGTCAGATATCCAAGAATATTGTTCAGGTCTCAAAAATCCCACCCATAGCTCTCATCCAAACCTCTCCCACTTTTGCAGATTGTAACTGGATACAATTCCCCAGGACATAAAAAACAATGGAGGCAGTAACAACTCCACGTTCAGCAGCAGCTTATGCAAAGCTGCTTTACCTTGTAGTTTAAGGGATGTCATCAAGTCATTGCTTCCCATTAAGTTTTTAAAAGTCAGCTACTGAAAAGGAGAGGGAAAAACAGTTGTCTCGCCATGTTTCCCATTCTCCTGTCTCTGAGAACTGCATTTGCAGATCTCAGCACACTTCCCAGTTAATGAAATTATTCCACTGTTTCAAAAATGTCTGAGGTATGTGAACACACCATAAATTACACCTCCTCAGCTGATAGTAGCTTCAGTAGGTTTTCTAAAAGAAATACTTAAAAATCTTAACTATTCACCTTAAAGAAAACTTTACCCTAAGTCCTCTCAGAACTAACTACTGCTTGCCAAAAATACATTTCAGTGGACACTACAGGACACTATCAGAGCGTAAACCAACAGCTTTAGAGTAATTTCTGCTTTTCATACTGTTCAAAAGTAACTTGCGACTATGCAAATATGGCCATGGTTTTCAACCTGGCTACATCAGACAGCAACTGGGCAGGACCACAGCATACATGACCAGACATGCATCTCTTGGCTGTGCCATCTAAGGCATACACACATCATGTGGCGAAGTGGTCACCCATCATGTGCTGAAGAGGTCTGCATTTTGGTCATGTACAGCACTGTTATCGAGTTACATGACGGAGGAAGGGCTGGGGGGATTTTCAGGAAAGAGTGGCAGGGAGCAGGTTGACAGAACAATTCAAAACTAAAGTCTGTTCATTGCTTAGATGTAAAAGCTCCTCCAGGAAGAAGAGACAGCAGTATTCGGGCCAGATTTAAAGAATAGATTTTAAAACAGGGCTATTAGGCTTTTTATTGTTAACTTGATTTCAGTTATATTAAAGTGTTCAGATAAAACCTGTAGTGTCATTTATCCAGTTTCTAATGATTTGTCTATCTAATAGCTGAAAACTTAAGAAAGGACGCTGTCACAGTCAAAAATTTGCATGGTAAAGTAAGGAACATTTCCGTGGAACCCAAGTTTTATGTTGTTGTTCACCTCCCACCTTTGAAGATGCTCCCACTCTGTCACATCCACTCTGATTTTACTCCAATTCATTCATAATTATCTCCTGTTTACTTTAGGCAACTTAAATAACAAAAAGGCAGCTTGAAGTTGGGGACATGTTTGACTGGTGGGAAACAACATTACAGCACAGTTAGTCATGTATATGATGGCTAAACCAAAATATGGTATATTCTTGATATTAGCCACAATGGTTCAGCCAAACCCAAACAAAAGTGCACTTACAGATCTCACATCTATTAGCTAGGATTCACGGCTTGTAAGTATTCCAGATCTTCAATATCTATTAATAAACCAGTGGCAGAGTGGGACTGCTATCTGCTGACAAGACAGCTTTGATAATACAACAGCAAAGCTACGATTATACAAGCATTCATTTGAATTTCCAGCGTAGAGCTGTTGACACTACGTTTCGAAACATCTAAATTTTGCCAAGTATATTAAAATCTGACCCCTTTTGAGTTCTTGCAGCCGTTTAAAAACCCTTGAAAACTTCTAAGCCTGAATGGAGAGCACGGAAAATCCTCAGGAAGGATGTATGTTTTGTTACAACTGCAAAGTTGACCATTGGTATTGAAACTGCATCATGAGTAAGAGGTCAACACACACAGTTGAGAGAAGCAAGGTCTGAATCTCTCAGTCACCTGTTTTATTGTAAAGTAGATCTTATTTCTTCCTCTGTACAAATGACGTTTAGATTGTGTTCAGTACTATGATATCCTCACTGCCTACAAGAATTTCTGGTAGGAGAGATACACCGAGCGTAACTCAAAATGCTACAACAGCTGTCATCAGATTTTCAACTGGAGGGAACACTTTATCAGAGCTCCCTTCTTTATATCACAGGAGTTTTGTCATCTCCAACAGAGATACTACTTAGAGGATAATTCAACAATCACATTCAATAAACCACAAATTGCTGCTTAGGTATCGTCTCTACACATATTTTTGTGCATACAATCCTGTCTCTGTGGGTGCTAGACAGGTATATAAGACACAGACAAGCTCTGAACAGTAAGCCTTAGAACGATAAATCGTAGTTACACCAACGACACACTGTGCAGCTCCACATTTCCTACACATAAACCAGCAATATAATCCCTCCTAACAGCCTTCCCGAGGGTGTTGTAAGGATTAAAGATGTGTGTAGCGCTTTATTCATTCAAAGTGCTGTATCTAACATACTAGATGTGCCAGTCACGTCTAGGAGCTATCTCTGGGCACCTTTTTTTCCTATGATGGATAAACTCTTATCAACTTTTATTTTCTTCTTCCAAAATCTCTCTCTCCCCAAGGTTTGATCCCTGTCCATCGGCAAAACGTTGCAAAAACGTCAGCATATTATTGAATGCAAAACCACTTTCAGTTCCAAAGCACTGTAAAATTTCCTTTCTTCTAAACACTTTAAACTCACAAAGAGGGACGATTAGACTTAAGAGAGTAAAAAATCTTTGTGACTGTCATATTCACAGAAAGGGGAAGAGGCAATCTTTTGGAAGATATTGTCTTCTAAGTATTTCCAGTGTGTGCTACGGTGAAAGCTTTAGTTTACACAACACTATGCGAATACAACACAAAGTGTCCTGCTGTTCTATGGAAATACTGAAGATTTTGTGTTCTGTGAACTCTGCCAGGCCAGGCGAGCCCAGAGTAATAATTACGAGCAAAGCAGTATCTAGCAAATCACTTTAAAACCACGAGACACTAAAGGCCACCTCGCAAAACCAAATTCGTTTCTGTGTAAGCTTTTTCTTAAAAACGAGGGTAGCTATTAGTGAAAGAGAAGGGTGTTTTACATACAAATAAAAGCAACAGGACTGTTTCAGCAGTCTTGGCTAATTGTCCGATCCAGATTCTACAAACTGGCCTCGTCAAATTCAGTATGGATGTGCATGAAACAACTTCATTCCTGTAGATAACTCAGCAGGGAAGGAAGACAAAAAAAAAAAAATCCACGGCAACGATATTTTTTTGTGTGACTCTGAGTGTTAAAAACAACACTGAGATACAGACATACTACTGAGCCTTTTAGTTAGCTATCCTATATCCCACTTTTAGTTACCTATCCCACTTTTTCGTTGGCCATCCTAGATCCCACCCATCCTACTTTCCCAGGAAACCCAGATAGATAAAATGTAGATAGGAAATTCTGTGCTTTATCCATCCCATTCCAGCCTTGAGGAATTTAAGGCCATAATTTCACTATAAAACTTTCTATAGCAGAAGAAGAAGAAGAAATACTTTCTACCAACTATGTTACACGATAACTTAAGTGTTACTTCCTGGGTAAGGCACACAGCTCACAAATGACATTGTTACAGATCCACCAGCTCAACATCACTAGCCCAATGTTATTATCAACCCCCCACAAAAAAAAAAAGAGACCTGAACGCCCTCACAGCTCACAGAATTGTGAATTTTAGGAAATGATTAACGCTGGTACGATCATTATATATAAGATGGTTCAGAAGGAAAAAGCAGGGGCACACAGAAAGAGAGGAGATCTGCAAGAAACGTCAGAATTAACACTTCCCTCTTGACAACTGCACGGTAAATTCTGCCACTCGTGCTAAAGCGAGTGGTAAAACGGGCAGTGAAACTTTACAAGCCCCGAATACACTCACCCTGCTTCAGTAAAACCCCACCGGCAGAAATAAGCCACCACCACCTCCCCTCCCTGCCACAGCGTCCTTGTTCTCGGCTACCAACCGCTGCAGCATCCAGAGGAGGAGCAGGACACCCCCCGGGGCAGGTATACCGGGGGGGGNCAGCAGCCCCACGCACCCAGGGAGCCTCTCGCGGTCCCTTCTGCATCCGGGGGAGCGGCGCCAGGGAGGGGAGGGCAGCGCAAGCCCTCGGGGGGCCGTCGGAGGCTGCCTGTGAGCTCAAGTGCTGGCGCCGCGGTGGGGGCCAAGGTTGGGGTTGGGGTTGGGGTAAGGGGTGGGTGGGTGCGAGCGCAACGTGCCGCCCCGTCGCCCCTCTCAACTCACCTCTTCCACCTCGATCTCTTTGTAGTCGATCTCTTCGAAGTTGAGCACCGGGGGGGTTTCAATCATTTCAGCGGAGGCGGCAGCGGACATCCCTCCTCTTTGAGCTGGGGGAGGAGAAGCCTTAGGCCGGGGCTGACGCTGGGAGCGGCGGCGGCGGCGGCTCCGGCTCGTGCCCTCCGCTCGGGCGCAGGTCGGGGGAGGCGGCGCCGCATCCGAGGCGGCCGCGGGCTTCAGCGGCGGCGGGCGGAGACCCCGCCAGCAGCAGCAGCAGCGGCAGCAGCAGCAGCAGCAGCGGCAGCGGCAGCAGCGGCACCGCTCCGCATCCCGAGCCTCCCCCGCAGCTCCGCGCCGCCTGCCCTAGGCCGCTGCCGAGCCTCGCGGAGAACAAGGAGGCGGCCCCGGGCGCCGAAAGTAGCCGCCTCCGCCAGCCCCAGCAGCAGCAGCGGGAGTGGGGGGGGGGGGGTGTTGGGGAGCCGCTCAGAGCCGCGCCGCGGCTGCAGCCGCCGCTGCTGACATCAGAGCCGCTTCCTGCTGCCGAGGCTGGGGGAAGGGGGCGGGAAAGGGGGAAACGCGGCTGCAGCGGCTGCTCCGAAGCGCCGCGGATACGGATACGGCCGCGGCTACAGGCTGGCAGCGCCGACCCCGCCTCCCGCAGCCGCCCCGCAGCAGCCCCGCAGCCCGCCCCTCTCCTGGGGAGACGCCGCCGACACGGCTCCAGCCCCTGCGCTTGCTCCGCTCGCGCTTCCTCTTCCTGCGCCGCACGGGCTGGTTGGGTGCCTGCGGAGCCGGCGGGGAGCGCGGCAGGGGCGGCCGGAGCTGGCTGCAGCTGCCGCGGCTGGAAGCAGAAGCGGGCGAGCCTGGGGCCGCAGGGTGCCTGTGGTCTGCGGGAGCCCAGCCGGCCGTTAGCGCTTTGCGGGTGGGAGCCAGCGCTCCTCCCGTGCTCCATTCTGTCTGTCCTTCCCACAGATGTGTTTTTTCCCTCTCCTCCCCGACTCAGGAGAAGAGATGTGTGTGGCGGGGATGTGTCTCCTGGGACGCTTTTTCTCCGAGCAGTTCTTTCTCGGGTTGGAAGCGTGCGCGTAGAAGGGTTATCTGGGGAGCGAGTGATGTAACCCGTAAGGCGGTGGGACTCGGGAGTGAACGTGCACCTTAAAGTGCTCCCTCTCCAGCCCCCAGCTGAAGGGAATCGCGGCCCCGCTCTTCCAACAGCCGCTGCCTGCTTCCACTTTTGGCCGGAGCAACGCATCGGTGCTTTGGTGTTTGTGGTGGTTTAGCCCTAACTGAACAATAACCAAACCACCCAGTTACTCCTCCCCAACTCAGCAGGATGGGGGAGGAGAATCAAGAGAGAGTTGTAGAACTTTTTGGGTTGAGATAAGGACAGTTTAATAGAACACCACAATGAGTAGGCAGTTACAATGATGGACAAAGAAAAAGGAGCAATGCCCAATGTAACTGCTCACCGCACTCAGCCCAACGCTCAGCAGAACTGTAGTGGCTGCACTGGTTGCAGCACTGCCCCGGCCCAGCTGCTGCCCTTATATCCCGAGCATGATGTCACATGGGATTGAATAGCCTGGCCACACCCAGAGAGTTAATTCTATCCTGGCCAAACCCAGAACAGTGTTAAGTCTCCCCGGCTGAGGCTTCAGGGCCACCCACGGTGTTGAAATCGGTTCCCGGGATGAGTGGGGATAGAGCTGCTGGGTTTTCACCGAAACAGCTGTGCTTCATTTCGATATGTTTAGCCTTGGGGCTATATATAAAAAGTTATGTTATTGTGCAATACTATTAATAGTGTGTAATTTTAGTAGATCTGGTAAGCTTTCCTAGATCTTCTCCTCTGCTAAAATTCTAGTGAGTGTGTGTACCCTCGCAGTGAAGCCTTGTTAAGTGGGAGGCAGAGCTGGTTGACAGAGCTAGCCTGAGAAAGCCACTCAAGCATCTAACTGGGAAAGAGAAGATCAAGGATAAATATGGGCAGTGACCTGCTTGTCATGATGGCTCAGCTGTTGTGAGAAAAACTAAAGTGAAGATGCCTCTGCCGGAGCTACTGTGCCCTGTGACAGACTGTCATTTTGGGTTATTTGTTCCCCTCTTGCTTTTTTTTCTGACCACTGGAGTAATTTGTCCAGGATTTCCAGATGTCTGCCAATCCAAAAATCTCAGACAAGCAGTCGTGGCGTGCACTGGTAGACTGTGTTTCATGCAAGGTGAAACTAGCCTCCAGAACAGGTTGGGTTGGTGCAATTACATTCCACAAACAATCTCTGTGTGTGCATGGGAAGCAGGCTCCTATCCTGAATGCATCAAATTCCTGTTGCTTTTTGGTTTTTCTGGTATAATTTGATCCAGAAGGATCTAAAGATGTTTCTATTAGACATTGTAGGGTTCCAGGTACCACAAAAACTGACTAATATGTGTTTTATCCAGCAATGGGGTTATTCAGAGCCCCTGCTTTCTCAGAGATTGGATATAGATTTGGGTGTTCATATTGACCCTGGTGCTCTCCAGAGTAATCTGTGGATGACTCAGATCCAGCACATGCATATGCCTGTGATGGTGTGTTTCCACTCCCACACTAACCTGGCCTTTGTTTCTGTAACCCTGCTCAAGTGATAACCACCGGTGGCAATTGTAAGGAATGTGACAAATAATCATAATGGCTGCATCTGCCTCAAAGTAGTTTCAAATGAGACAGATTACAACACAATAGCCAAAGGCTAATTTGAGCAGTGTGCCCAGTGTGCTGACCGAAGTCTGACTCAAGTTTGGAAGAAACTAACTGAAAACATCTGTAATCAATATGCAAATATGACTGAGTCAGTCATCTTACTCCATAACTAGTGAACAGCTTGGGGCCTGTTTTAGCTCTCCTACATGGCAGTGGACTGCATGACAGGATCTCCTCTGGACTAGAGGCACCTCTAAATGTTACTCTTTGAGGCTGAGAGAATCTTATAAGGTCTGACAGTGAATTTGCAATAAGGGCACTGAAACTTTGAAACCTTAGCTAAGTGATACAAAGGATTGATTGTGTGTATGTAATTCTTTAGACATTGACCAAGTCTGGGACTGGTTCTGGATCCAGCTAGCTGCACCTGAACTCCACTCTGAGAAGGAATTTAGAATGCAAGGGAGCGCTTTCTGAATGTCATGACTCAATGGGAAAGTCTCCCTGGCAGTTTTGTTTGGCTCTGTCCTCTGTGCAATAAGTACTCAAGTATCTCGCAGTATGTACTCAATCAATCTTGTTAAACCACTGTCACATTTACCATTGAACTTTGTTAACTCACTGTCTTATATCAATAAAGTATGTTGTTGCTTGTCTCTTGTGAGTGAGGTGCATCACTCTGTATCTTTAACAATACCCAGCTGTGAGCTTTGTTTTCATGAAAGCCGTTGTTAGTACACATCTTGATCGTGCTGTGACATGGAGTCAAAAAGTATCATGTTTGTACCCAGACCTGATGACTTCTTAAAGGAAAGCGTTTCACTTTGGTAGAAGCAGCTGCTGCTGTCTCAGCTTCTGAGTATGCAATATATTGAGTTTTGGAAGATCAGAAGAATACAGATTTCTGGGATATTGAGAAACTGCAGATCAGATGAAAACCAGACTTCTCTCAGAGAAATTCATAGTTCTGGATGAATTGCTTCACTTGTCTAAGCACTTTTAAGACTGGAATTCAAGACAGCCAAAACATAAAGTCAACTGAAGCCAAGAAACAGGAGTGAGTGAAAAAAAAAAATAGAAAGGATGTGTGAAAATCTATCACTGTTGATCCTGATACCTAGTTGCAATTCTTGAGCATGGTGTCAGGCAGAATTCTGAACTTAAAACTTACCTTTAAATGTTTTATTTAGGTCCATATGCTATGCGTTGGGGAAGGTGAACTACGTCAGTGCTTTTTGGAAAGGTGACTAGTTGAGTGCTGGTGCTTTAGGTGGCAGTTGGTGATCTCTAGTAAAAGTAAGAGAATAGTTGACTTGTTCTTAGGCTTCACAGACCTCTCTTGAGGACACATATTGAACAAGTGGCAATTGCAATCTTTTATGTTTCAGTGGTGAAATTTTTCTGTTACCTTTTTTTTTTTTTTAAAATGAGAATTAAGAGTGTAGAGGAGAGCATTCCAATTATAGTTCCTTGTAAGGCTCATTTCCTTTTCAGAAATTGATGTGGAAATATATATCTCAAAAATAATGAGCTCTCTCTTTGTGAAGGCAGCGTCATCTTCATTATCAAAATGTCACTGTCGTGAAGATCAGGTGGACTTCTTAGGATGTGGTCGTTTTGATGTTACTTCTTTTTGTTGTCTGATTGAGATAGTCTTAATTAGCCACATGTTGGTGACTGGGTATAATTTTTACACCTCCAAAATAGAACATTTTAAATATTTATTCAACAAACACATTTGAAGGGTGAAAGGAAAATAGAAGCTGCACCTTGTGCAGGCTGTATTTACCTGGGAGAAAAGTGGCTTCTGTGTTTAGGAGAAAACCCTAGAACTTGGGGATTTCTGGGTCTCAATCACTCATCTCTACCATAAGAAAGAGGTTACCCTGCCAGATAGGTGAACACTTAAAGATTGTTGGAAGTCTCAGGATACCATGGTCAGAGCATGCACAGATGCTCAAACCTGAGATAACTCGTGGAGCTGTTTGTAGCTCCTGCCACAGAGCAGGTTTAAGAGCTATACCTTTTTGACAGATCAGGTAGTAGGTCTCATGCAAAATATAAAGTAAGTTTACAGGGACAGCTTAACAGACCCGAGACTTAGCCTAGATGTCTGGATATCTTAGCTGAAATTTATACAGCAAATACAGAATCTTACAGCTTAGAAGTTGGGCAATTTTCATGAATACAGTCAATATATTATCCTGGCTAAAGTCCAGCTCCCTCAAAGTTACCCTGTGTAACAGTTTATCAGGTTTCAGGAAGAGCAAACCAGCATTATTTTTCTCTGACTTAATTAGGAAAAGGCAAGTGACTTCTCTCAAAAGGTTTCAACTTGTGTCATGTTTTCAGAATATGCATGTTTTTCTTTTTTCAATTGGTTAAAATATCTCAGTTTAAACAATGGAAGAATGATATTAGAAAGCAGAGGTGGAAAGTAGTGGATGGTCTCAACAACTAGCATACCTACAAGAAGAAAGGTTCCTTTCTAGCTTTAAGCACAGGAATAGTTCAAGATTCTGAGAAGACTGACTCTGTATTATTTTTCTTTTAAAATATTGTCTTGTAAATACAAGGTTGTACCACTTCAGTTCTTGGGAACCTTGACATCAGTGGTAGAACTGCTTGGGAGTCATCAGCCTTGTCTCTCCAGTGTCTTGGAAAGTGTCTAGATGTATGCTATTCATAGCAAACCTGAAGGAATTAAAAGGATAAGAATTAGCCTGGATGACTGAGTGACAAGAACCGGTGGATGAAATATCTTGTGCGTTGCCCTGCAAGCGTGAGGCCAGAGCAGGTCTCTGGTGAGCAGTACCGTGGAGCACAGCTTGAAACGTGTGTGCTGTCTGAATACAGGTCACAGCTGGGAGGGACCCTGGAGAAGCCCACTACTTGTTCCAATGCAGATACAATGAAAATAGCTCATGAGGAAAAATCACTGTGGTAATATTGACAAATTTATTGTGTAGCATAGCAGTGTCATTGCCTAAT
Organism: Urocolius indicus; assembly: GCA_013401255.1. Classification (NCBI taxonomy): domain Eukaryota; kingdom Metazoa; phylum Chordata; class Aves; order Coliiformes; family Coliidae; genus Urocolius; species Urocolius indicus. Next base: position 76,554 of record WBNH01003877.1, read on the forward strand.
CCACTCTTCTCATTTAGCTCTTTCAGCTCCTGTGTTAAGATTTCCCAAGAGCAGTTTGTGATATTTTGTGTGTCAGATTTCACTATGAATCTCAGTGATTTCACCAACTCGGTCTTGCATTAGCAATTTGCAAACTCTCACAGCACAATTGTGTCTTCTGCTCAATACACCGAGCTAGCAGCCCCAACATGCTTCATGTTTTCTTATTACTTCTTTATGGGAAGACATTCCCACACTACGTAAAGTCTTCTAAAAAACTAAGAATTCAATTGTGTTATGCTTTATAATTCATAATAAAATTGTGTATTGGAGCCATAGGCACAGTTTGCCCAGAGAGGCTGTGGAATCTCTTTCTCTGAAGGTTTCAAAACTTGCCTGCGCACATTCCTGTGTGACCTGATCTAGGTGAACCTGCTTGAGCAAGGGAGTGGGACTAGATGGCCTCTAAAGGTCCCTTCCAACCCGACCCATTCTGTGATTATGTGAAAATACATATATTTAAAAAAAACAAAACCAAAACATTGGAAAATAAATGCACAACCTGCTTTGCTGAATATCAAGGACATTCATATGCAGGGAATTATATTCAGTGAAGAAAAAAAAGAAATTCTCTTATACAAATGTTACAGAAACTCGAATGGGCAGTCATTTCTGAACCTGGTTTTGCCTCCTAATCTAAGATGTTAAATCTGTCAAAATTTTCCAGCAGCCTAAATCATCAAGAGAGCTAGGAAAGAGATGCAGTGCAGCCACTGTCCAGTAAAAGCAAGTAAAGGTGATAGTTGATGTAGATGCAGTCCTGAAACCAAACTAACGTAGTTCCTCTGTTGCAGCTGTAAGCAGCTGGAATTGGCTGACTGACTAAGGGGCTAGTGAGAAAAAGATACTAAAGAATTTAGCAAACAGAGGAGGGACAGACAGCCATAGACTGATCTTCAACTGAGAGGCCTGAAAGACATGGTACGTGAAATTTCTGATAGAAGGCCTATTAGAGTAAGGCAGAGATGTTATCTGATAACTATAAAGTAACAAAAAGGTGCAAAAAGTGATCCAGGCATCCAAGTATGTAGGGAAGGAGGGAATAATAAAGAGCATGGAAGTAAGTAAAATGAAATGTCATATCTTTTTAATCACAAGGAGATTCTCTCGATTTAACAAAGGATCATTTTTGATAAATTTGGGGATATTTTAGGCAAAGAGAATGGATAGAACTATCTTGATTGTATTTGATATATTGCCTTGTGGGAAATAATTGATTAAGTTGGACATGATAAGAATCATTAACAGAACTGAAAGTGAGTAAGGAGAGTAGAGGACTAGTTAGAAGACAAGGGGGACTATGAGAAAGGAAGTATTAGAATGAAGTTACTAATAGATTTTTTTCTTCTTAAGATTCAGTTTTGAGAGCAGCCTTGTTAATCTTAATAATTTCATTAATGATGCTGCTGAGAGAGTTAGGAGAGTGACAGTGATTCTGGTGACACAAGTTTAGACGGCATAGTTAATGAAGAGAAGGATAAGAATATTAAATGGGAAGAATTAGATGACTCCAAGGACAAGAGAAATAAAGTGGTTAATATTTAAAACATTAGAGTGCAAGTTCATGAATTAATTTGATAACTCATAACACCTCGTTATCCTATAACAGACTTATTGGGAAGAAAAGAAGGAGAATACAACTTGCATGTTTAAACTGATTTTAGGAGGAGTACGATTCTTCTAGATAATGTGCCTTGAAAAGAAATAAAACCATCTGGCATAGTTAATCCTGCAAAACAAAGATAGGATGTATGTTGCTTGTTTTTAAAGAGACTGGAAAGATAAAGATATTGGGGAGGTAAACAGTACTGATGGAAAAGCAATGTTGAAGCAAAAGGAAGCTTCTATTGGCACAAGAATCCTGTTAATGTATACAGATTGGAAACCTGAAAAAAGTTTCTTGCCACCAGGGTAAAAGTTGCTTCACTGGATGGTGCCTCATCATTTATTTATCATAACTATTGGTGGGAGCAGAGTACTACATTCATTACCTAAGGAGGTGTCTTCCAGTCATATGTTGGCCAAACAAGTGCTATTAAAAGTGTAAACAATGTAGTGAATTCTTACTATGGCTTTTCTTTAGCTGAGTATACATTGAAAGGAATTGTTATATTCTTAAGATGGAGTAAAAATGATATTGCTAGAAGTGAGTAAGGCTTTGTTATGAAGTGTTAATTGAAGTTTGGAGGGAGAGGGGCTTTTTGTGTTTTTATTTATTAAAGAAAGGCTATCAATCTCGTTTTTCATCTTTTAAAGCTTCACACAAGTCAAGGTATGTGTAGGGAATTCTTACAGGTATGATTTTTAAGCAACATGAGAAAAGGATGGTGACAGCCTTTTATGTTTTATGCAAGGCATGCAAATAGCTAGAGCACCACGAAGTGCTGGAGCAGTGGACTGGAAGTAGGAGGGGAGACTTATCATGACTTTCGTCACCTAATGAGAGTAAAAGCAAATGATGAACTTAAAGGTGTCTTGCAGCTGAAAGGATTCTACGGTTCTGTAGATGAAGAGCTTATCTTCAAAAACTTTCCATTCTAGATCTGTTCTGCCGTTTAAATGAGAAACAGGAATAGGTGCTCTGTGTGCTTAGTTTCTGGTTCTACCAGACAGAACTGACAGAAACAAGGAAGATATAGACCTCTAAGTCAAATGGAGATTCTGCTCTATGAGGAAAGTGTGAAAGATTTAGGTTTTCTTTCTCCCTGAAGAAGGCTCAGGAGGGTCCCACAGTTTAACCCCAGCCAGCAACTAAGCACTGTGCAGCTACTCCCTCATTCTTCCCCAGCTACTGAGATGGGGAAGAGAACCAGGCAAAAAAAGTATAACTCATGGATTGAGATAAGAACAATATACTAACTTAAATTGATTAAAATATAATCATAATAATAAAACATAATAATAAAATAGATAATAAGAATAATAGTAATGAAAAGGACTGTAACAAGGAAAGGTAAAGGAAGAAAACCCAAGAGAAGAAACAAGTGATGCTTAAGGCAGTCATTCACCACCTGCTGACCAATGTCCAAGCAGTGATCTGCTCCTGCCAGCCAAGTCCCCCCAGTTCATATACTGGGCATGACATCCTCTGGTATGGAATAGCCTTTGGGCTAGTTGGGGTCAGCTGTCCTGGCCATGCCCACCCCCCTCCCCCCCACCACCTTCTTGTGACCTTCTTGTGGCAGGGCAGGGTGAGAAGCAGACAAGGCCTTGATGCTGCACAGGCACTGCTCAGCAATAACCAAAACATCCCTGTGTGTTCAATACTATTTTCATCACAAATCAAAGCCACAGCCCTGTAGCAGCTACTAGNATATACTAACTTAAATTGATTAAAATATAATCATAATAATAAAACATAATAATAAAATAGATAATAAGAATAATAGTAATGAAAAGGACTGTAACAAGGAAAGGTAAAGGAAGAAAACCCAAGAGAAGAAACAAGTGATGCTTAAGGCAGTCATTCACCACCTGCTGACCAATGTCCAAGCAGTGATCTGCTCCTGCCAGCCAAGTCCCCCCAGTTCATATACTGGGCATGACATCCTCTGGTATGGAATAGCCTTTGGGCTAGTTGGGGTCAGCTGTCCTGGCCATGCCCACCCCCCTCCCCCCCACCACCTTCTTGTGACCTTCTTGTGGCAGGGCAGGGTGAGAAGCAGACAAGGCCTTGATGCTGCACAGGCACTGCTCAGCAATAACCAAAACATCCCTGTGTGTTCAATACTATTTTCATCACAAATCAAAGCCACAGCCCTGTAGCAGCTACTAGGAAGAAAATTAACTCTCTTTCCCACACAAGGTTGGATCAGATACCTTTCAAGATCCCTTCCAATCTGGGCTGTTCTATGTTTGCAGGAAATATGCTGGCAGGGTAGAAACATCTCAGCAGAAGGCAGCTTGACTCTTGTATGGTTTACAATAGCCCATGAGTGCAAAACACCAACGTGCAGCTCTCACCTAGTTCCATATGCAGTAATGCCTTGTGCGTGGCTTTGCCTTCTGGTCGCTGTGGATGTCTGTCTGGGAAACAGCCCACATATGCACATGGAGGACCCAAAGATGCTACCAGATTGTCATAGTTCTACTTGATATCTGATTCACATGTTGTATAACCAACAAGCTGAAAGTCTATGTTTTGTAATGCAGGATAAAAATCATGAAGATCTGGTCCTTTTTAAAGAGGAACTTGTTAACCTGCTTTGCCATGTGTTGTTAGGATGGTATATCTTTCTAGAAGATATCTTAAAAAATGGTCATTCAAAATCATCTGTAATCAATGTAACACATTCTCACCAATGGAAGAATAAAGCAAACACAAGAACAGAAGAAGTAAGTAAGGGTTTTGTACCATTGTATCACTTGTTTGATAATGAGGTATGGACATTGTCTTCTGATTTACTGGGAGCACAAGGCATAGGATGCTCCCAATTAAATGAGATCAGTTAGGAGCAAAAGTCACAGTAAAACTGGAAATGACAAAGTACCAGAAATGTTCCTTTCCCTCCTAGAAACTTCCAGTCATGTGGTACTTGGCCAGTATCAGAAATTACTCCCTTCATAAAGGCAATGTGTTCTTTAGGCCATTACTGCAGCCGTTATTTCAACAACCAGAACAATGTAAGAAAAGTGCTGAGCCAATTGTCTTGCTAAGGCCTAATTTTTGGCATAGTCTCAACAAGTTCTAGTATCTGACCATATCATTCTTCAGTGGGCACAAATATATCTATCTCTTGGTATGAGACCAGTAGGTTAGACGTTAATGACACTTGAGAGAATTTCTTCTCAGTGAAGGTGAAGCTGCTCAATGTAAAAATAATTATTCTCTTTTATACCTAGTAGTTCATAAATTTGCTGCCTGCAACAAGGCTCAATTTTTGAAAATTTGAGAGACTTTTAACCTATAGGTGCTGCCTTCTACTGGATAATCCAATCCCAAAGACACTGAGTGTTTTACGTGGAAGATTCTCACCTTTGATGCTCTTCTGCTTTATGTGATCTGCCACTTACTGGAGCAAGGAAGGATTCTGAAGAATGCATTATTACTTACCAGTTCAATTGATTTTTGAGTATTTTACACAAACAAGATGAAAGACACTCAATTCATGATGCCTTAAGAGTGATATTTAATGATGTCTTTGGGAGATAAATGTTTGATGAACGTTTGAATCCCCTCAGGCAGAGGAAGGATTTGAATGGTGGTCTGTTGCTCAGTGACAACTGTTAAAAAGGCTCATAACAGTGATACATTCTTCTCCTCCATCTCCTGATGGTCAATTCAGCACAGAATTTAGTTTGATAGTCTTGCAGAAGCCCTAATCTAGAACATTAAAGATGAGCAATTAAAAAGCTGAAAATAACACAGAATGCAAACATTTCAGATTAATTTGTCAAATTGAGTGGAGGCTCAGCTGCAAAGCCCCTTGTTCTACTCTCCTATTTTATTTGAGGAAGAGCCTGCACTGAAATGCAAAGAGATGCCACTGCCCACTTCACTTCCTTCTGGGGTCAGGTAGGTCGAATTCTAAAAGGCATTTCATTGACTAATTCATTTATCCCGGTCAGACCTGGAGGCTTGTGCCCTCTTGGGAATCTAAATCTGTGTCAGTTGGCCACTACTTGCGAAGAGGAAGGAATATGAACTTTTGCAAAAAACCCAAATGCACAGATCTTGTAACTGTGGAGGAAAACTCCAAACCTAGCTGATGTCTGTATTCACAGGCAGCCTAAAACAGTAACTGGCATATTTTTTTCTCTTGAAAGTCTCTTGGCATCCTAGACTATGGTGCATGTTCGGCTAGTGGCAGAGCAGGCACTCCAAGGTAAGTGTGTCTGGTGATTGGCAGCAGCCATAGCTCTGCATTTTGTAGAATGATAGTTACTCCTAAGATATGTGACAGATCTATTCTGATGGAGACCTGGGATTTAGGGACTGAACTTGAGGAATATGGGGGAGGCCATGACTTCAGGGTGTTGGTTTGTAGGAGTGGAGAGCATGGTAAGAGGGAGACATGCAGCAGGCATTGGTTTTGAAGTCTTTCTGCCAGCTGAAATGCATGTTTGGAGATGAGAGGTACTGCCTGCAATGAGAAGAGAGCAGAAAAGATGGGAATGTAGTGCACAGGATCTGAAAACATCAGCTAAATATAGAGGCATTGCTCCTGTATATGAACCCTACCTGGCAATCAGACCACAGTTGCTGCCACCTCTACTGATTGAGGCAGGACTCACTGCCACTAGTAATGATGGGACTTGAGCTGACTGTTATCCTTCCCTCTGAGGCTTGCATCATGAAGTATACATTATAGTTCAAATCCCATTAGCCAAATTGTACGAGCAATGTGCAACCTGGGGTGTGTTATCAGGATGCAAAAATAGGGAGAAGTTCTATTATCTGTTGTACCTTAGATTTCAGATTCATCCTCAGCAGAATGTGATCACCTGAAGGTTAGACATCTGGTTTCCAAGTGCTTTCTTTGATCAGTAAGGAGAGACAGGCATTTTCAGAGGGTATTTCTTCCCATCTATCATAGTCATATGGGCTTGGATGTGATGAATCACTGCTTGGAGATATCTCTTTCTCTACTGACTGTAGAGGGAGCCTATATGACAAACTTCAATTAGGCACATAGGACTTGATTAATCTTCCCATCGATAGCCATTTAGTGACTTTGGAGGCCCCCAAAGGTTTCTAGGACCTCTGCATGGGGCTCTTAAATGTGACGTAGGTAACACGGTAAAAGTCCAGGAAGGATATCCTGGGGAATGTGACACTAGATAAGTATGTGTGGGCAAAAAACTTCTTTACTGTAAGGGTGAGAGAGCACTGGAGCAAGCTGCACAGGCAGGATGTGGAGTCTCCTTCTCTGGAGGTTTTTGAAACTCATCTGGACATGTTGCTGTGTGACCTGATCTAGGTGGACCTGCTTGAGCAGGGGGATGGGACTAGATGATCTTTAGAGATTCCTTCCAACTCCTACCATTCTATGATTCCATGATTGCTTCATTTCCAGTTACTTAAAGTGAATTGAGAGGAATGCTACCACTGGGGTCTGACCTCATGTCAGATGAAGTCAATGTCAGTCTCTCAGTAGAATATAGCTACAAGTGGATCAGCTCCTAAAGTCTAGATGTTTAAATTGGCCCAGCTTTGTGTGAAGCGTTAAAGCTGGGTACAATTTTGGCTTGTTTCTTGTGGTTTTGTTCCTGCACTGTTTCTAATAATGGGAAGCTTTCCAAAGCATGAATACAACGAGGTTTAAACTTTATTTTTACATTGGAAAAAACCCCACAACCCAACCAAACAAAAATTCCCCAAAAGAATTCTCCTGTCCCTGTCTCCTCTGGCAATGTCGTATTAAAGATTATTATCCATGCTCTGGCACAGTTTATCCCATTGTGTCTTTACTGTTGGTCTCCAGCAAAGAATACCCCAAACTTAAACGTCAGGAGGAGCTGATATTGAGTATGCTGTCCATTGGGAAAATGTAGAGAAAAACCTGCCTGTTGGTTTGTCAAACTCTCACAGAATCTTAAGGGTTGGAAGGGACCTCAAGAGATCATCTAGTCCAACTCCCCTGCCAGAGAGAACTAGTTGCTCTGCTTTTTTAGGGACATGAAATCCAGAGATGCCTCTAAGAACTTGTGTTTGAAAGTGTGAAAAATCACATTTAATAGAGCTCTTAAAATATGATGATTGGGTGGCTGTTTCTTCTGACACCAGCAATCACTTAACCATACAAATTTCTTTCACTATGTGAAAGAAACAGAGAAAAGCAGGTGATAGCTCCCTTTGGGCATCTGAGGAGTTGATAACCTTATTTCTTCAGATGTATTCAGGAATATTACTGTCTCTAATCACTAAATCAGTCACAGAAAAGCAATAAAAAGAAAGTAATCTCAAGGATCTTTGCATGAGTTTGTTTATATCACAGCCTTTAACTTTGTGAAGCATTTTGTGGGCTCGGAATTTGACATGCTTGCTGCAGTTTTCTCATGATTCAGTGTAGCTAAAGAAATAAATTTACAGCAAATGAGAGTAAAGAAGGGAATGCAAGCCAATGTAAAAGGAGACATTTTTCTTCCAGGAAGTTTTTACATTAGCCTTCTGAAAGATTTTGGCTGGAACATGGTTTCTTCTTCTTGAAAAAAGGTCATTTGACACTGGGAGAAATCATACATCTCATGCATTGCTGGTGTCTGAGACTGTTTCATTTGTCTTAGTTACAATTTTCTGTTTGTATGATAGATATTTCCTGAAACTGTGGAGTAGAAGTCAATAGTGTAGCCATTTCGGTTTCCCCACAAGGTGGTACTGTGGTACTGACTATAAAAGTCTTGTTTTGGCTCTGGTTTATTTCTGTAACCCTTCTGCGTATGCCTTGAAGACAGATTTTTGTCTGCTAAGAAGACAATTTTGGTCTTAGAAGCAAATTTCTTAGTGGAATGGTCTTAAGGCTCTTTGTTAGTGTGCCTTCTTTTCCTAGCTTTTTGTCTCATTAAGAGTAGATTTTACTGCAAGTTACAGTTGTCAGAAAAAAACCTACATTATTGCTGTTTGGACTTTTTCACCTTTAATTGCATTTCAAAAATCTAATTGGTCTATTTAAGGCTCCTTTGTTTTCCAACCTACAAGAATAGACCTTGTAAGTTGATCCAGAAATTAATCTCTTTTCCTTTCCCCTTTAGTTACATGTAAGTAAAGAGGCACCTACAATTAATCACAGAAATGAATAAATTAAAAACATTAAATATTCATGAGAATGCAGTTTTCCCCCTCCCCAAAAAACTGACCTAATCACTATCAAGCCCAGAAATGAAACATAATGAAGTACTTAAATCTGCCTCTGTGGCAGTACTTGGGGTTCTTCCTTTTGCTTGTTGAGGTCTGTAGGATCTGTCATGAATGACTCCACATGTTTGTGCATCCACCATCACATTTGAGGACTTGTATAATATCCGTGATTGTGTCTACACTACTACACTACCATATCTTACAGCTTGTGTTAGAAAATGGCATAAGGCTACGGTAGAGACCTCAGCACTAGTATGGGGGTCTGCATGCTCTTAAATGGTCAGCATTGTCTTTGACAGTGCTTTGTCCCAGGTTACTAAGTATTCTGCCAGACAATGGGTTTCACAGTAGCCTTCGCTTTAGAGGGAAGAGAGTTAAGCTGTACTGGTATATGCTGTATGGTCACTGTTGATGTCAGCACCAGAGGACATTGATACTTGATTCATTTTATTCACCAATATGAATGTAACCACTAGGACCCACTGAGACATGCTTGTGCTCAAAGCTGTAGTCATGCACAATCTTTGGTTAAGAGAAGTGGGGGAAGATGACATCAAAATGGACTCCACTTATATAAAATGAAGTTCTTAATGCATATGGAGGCTCATATTAAGCTGTTATTTTTTTTTTTAAAAAGTGCCTTATTTAGTGATATCTAATAGCTTAAAAAAAAAAAAAAAGAAATTATTTAGTTTTCCATAGTGTTTATGGATATTCTTTGAGAGCTGAATATGAATAGTGTCTTTCAAACTTCCTTTTCAAACAACCTCCCACTTCACGTACTTGTGCTTCATGAGAGGCCATGGATTACAACAGGCATCAGGCACGTGGCAGAGACCCCAGTCAAATCCTGAATTAGAGATGCATCCATGTGGCACCGTACAATTCTTTACAGAGACAGAGTGAATGCCTTGAGTCCACAAGCAGCTTAGCAGACCTTGTTTTCCTAGGTCCACAGCCTGCCTTTCATGGCCTCTAGGTCAGAGGACAGAGCTGGCCCTGATGGGGTAAAAACAGGGCTCCTCTTTTTAGGAATATGGGACTTCTCAACACTGAGATGAGGAATTGGGAGGCATGGAAACAACAGATAGGGACTAAAAGAAAAGCTGAAAAGCCACTAGTTCCTTGGCAAGTAACGCTTGCAAAGAAGATCAATGGGGCCTGTTGCCAATATTATGCTTGAGGTAACATGAGAGCAGGATAGGCAGAGCTACACAAAAGACTTCTACTCAGACATACTGTACACACTACAAATGGGAATCCTTTCTATGGACATCAAGTCCCAAGCAAAGAATGACTCTGTATCTTCTCAAAGCATAAAGCTGTGGTCTGAGAAATGCTTGTACTTAATGCTTGGAAAATAACTTAACAGCATCTTCAACTTTTGCCTTTGCTTTTGGAAAATCTCCATCTACTATTGTCAAGAAAGTCTGCTTTACTATTTTCTCCCATTAATAAAAGTCCTCTGAGTCCTGGGACTTCCCTGCAAATGTGCATGCTTAAACCAACACTTTCTCTGAGTTCTTTTAGATTTCTGTTTTTTCTTGATGAAAATAATTAAGAATATTAATTCTACGTGAGAGAAAAGTATATCCAGAGCCCTAGGAAGGTGTTTTGGACCTGTGGGCAATGTGTCAAATATGTTTAAATGAGATCTAACAAAGAAAAAGTATGTGCCATAGAGACACATAGCTCTTGAGACTGCAGGATGGGAGAAATATGCTTGAAGGAATCACACCGAAGTGGTTTGCCACTAGTACATAGATAGGATTGCTGGTAGGGATATTTAGAAACATGGGTATGGTTCTCGTTTCAAGGACTTAGAGTTCATAAAAAAACAGGTGAGAAGAGATTAAATGCTTTTCCAACATCATTTTTCCATGTCAGAATTTGCTGTTGGTGCCACAAGTCATCTTTGCAGGGGGAAAAGTGAGCTACGTAGCTACAAGCAGGAAAGGGAGGTATATGTATGCCCTATAAACTGAGAATCTTGTTTCCCATGACACTGGATCCTGGTAACAATATTTCTTTGTTATAAAAATGCACTCTGGAGATTGAACTGAAACCATACAAGACAATTTTAAGAATCATGCTTCTGAAAGCAGAGGAATATCACACAAAGAGTAGCAGACATTGAAGATATTTGCCCTGTGGCTTCCAGCTTTGGTGTGTGTTCCTAAATGCTCCTTCTCTGAAGGCTAAGAAAACTGTTAAGCTGGACTCACCCCTTCACAGGTCAGGCTTAGCTCACGTGCACTCTGAAACGTCTGCAGACTCTGATGTAAAGTAACCAGAAACCCCACTGCTTTATGAGCCATTTTGGGCTTTAGGGAACCTTTACTAATGCACAGCTTTGGTATTAAGGAAAGAAAATTAAAGGTGGCCAATTTGAGATGGCCACCAAAGGGGATAACAGGATCAAGATTGTAAGAAATCTTTTAAGATGCACTTAAGAGGTAATAGAACTAAGAAAATGACCTTTGAAAGTCTCTTATTTTCCTGTAATGTCTTTGTCAGTTGTTTTTGCAAAGTATGTCTACATGATGCTCCAGGGTGAAGCAGCTGACCCTCAAAGCTTGGGAGTTCATGTACTTTCCTCTTCCACTACTTCTTCATCATTTTTTTTTTTAAGGATTCAAACATATATTCTAGTTACCCACTGAAGAATGGATCCTGGTTTATCTAATAAATGTTATAAATTGCTGGTCTGTTCTATCTGCTCAAAAGAAATGAAAAAGACCTCAGATAAAAGCCTTTCTTTATTAAAGAGACAAAGACATTTTAGATCTCGTTTGGCCTTTATGCCCTACTTTTTCCTCCTCTCTTTATCTAGTGGTGCTTTGCTGATACAGTTCTTATCCTTTTCATCTACTCTAAACATTGTTATTAATTGTACAACTGGCTTTGTACCTCCAGCTTTTTAAGTACTAATCTCACTAAGAACCTGTAGGGCTATATACTTTAGGAACACCCTGCATGTTCCTCACCCGAGTGCACATAGAATCATAGAATGGTAGGAGTTGGGAGGGACCTTTAGAGATCATCCAGGCCAATCCTCCTGCTCAGGCAGGTTCACCTAGATCAGGTCATATAGGAATACATCCAGGTGGGTTTTGAAAGCCTTCAGAAAAGGAGACTCCACACCCTCCCTGGGCAACCTGGCCAGGACTCTCTTGACTCAACAGTAAAATAGTTTTTCCTTATGTTTAAATGCAACTTTTTGTGTTCCAGCTTCATCCCATTACCCCTTGTCCTGTCACTAGATACGACAGAAAAAAAGGGATGCCCCAGCCTCCTGACACCCACCATTTATATACTTATAAATATTAATGAAACTCCCCCTCAGTCTTCTCTTCTCCAGACTAAACAGTCCCAGTTCCTCATCATACTACAATTCCCTCTTAGTGGTCCATTTGGGCCATCCCTTTCTTGCTCTGTTTGTTCCCTGGCCTTCTCATTTCTCCTTGCTGTGCCTTGCTATCTGCAGCCCTTCTTCTCATGTATCAGGAAAACCTCTGTCCTCATTTTCTGAATGATTTGTTTTTTCTTTTTCATTCACCAGGAAGCAAAAAACCAAGGGAAATAGGTGATAAGACTTGGAACTGAGTCCCACCTGTGAGACAGATTCAAGACCTAGGTTGAAATAGTCCAGTGAATGTCCATTTTAACACTACAACCTGCTTTTTGCATCACATCAAATGTTTGACTTAGACTACTGTAATGACCATATTGTCTGGTTTTAAAATCCATAGGTTCTTTAATGGCTTACTTAAATAATCCCCCACTTCAAACAATTATTCCCCTCTTCCCTTGTTCATTAGTAATCCCCTCACGTGCTCTTTGCTATAGTGTTGGTTCATCTTGTGTTTGTCCTAACTAATTTAGATATTAAGTCCTTGGTGACTGACAATGTGTCTATCTATGCAAAGCACACTTAAATAAATAAATTTAATAATAATTAATAATAAATATGCCAGCTGAAAGCTGTGCATCTGAGCTAGCAAGGACGACACTGACATTGATGTATTTCGTTTCAGTGCTCGCTGTTCCCGTGCCATGGCTCCTCGGGAAGCGCTGTTAATGGCTGCTGCAATCTTAGGAGTGTCGAGTCCCCCTTTCACAGTCCTCTCCATTGGAGAGTGGTTCTGCCTTGACCCTGGTCACTCATCAATTTGAAATCCAACCTTTGGCACTACCACTCTCCCAAAAGTGGTCAAAAACCAAAAGGAGTGTATAGAAACTATTTTGAGGGAGAGGGTTGTGCAAATCCCTGACGTCTCCCAAAAATCTCTGTTCACAATGAGTGCCAGTCACTTACAAACACTAAAACTTTTACATCTTTATTCATCCTTCTGTTTGTGGCAAATTATTTTTTCCTCTCTCTCTTCCCCCACCTACTCCCCACCCCCTCCAGTTCCCTATAAGCAAAAGGCTTGCAAAGCAAATAAGCACTTTTGTGAAGCAGGCTCTGTAAACACTCAGGCAGAACCATTGAAGCTGGCAGGAAAGAATTCATGTGGTGTGAGTTAACAATTGTTTAAGATAGAACACTATTTAATCTGTTATTCCTGGTGGATATTACCTTGTAGAAAAAGAATATTATTAGAGATATAATTTTTCAGTCAGTAATAAACCTCAGGAGTGGTCTGTTGGAGAAAGGGGAGAAATGAGCTTCCTGAGCAGAGGTAAACTGGGCAAAATGTGCTCTTCATCTGTCTGCCTGAAGAATTATGACTTCTGATAGAAGCAAAATAGTCAGAATATGTACCATCTCTTTTTTTTTCTTCATCGGGGGAAGAAGGGATGCGTGTACTTTCTAGTCCATCTCAGCTAGAACTGTAATAAAAGTCAGGAAAAGAGTAGCTGAAAAATATGTAGCAAAGGCAGAAGAATTATTTTAATTGCTATGATTATTAATTCATCTGAGCATAGCAGTTTTTATACAAGATGGCAACGTCTAGAATGCATCCACTGCAGCAGCAGTTTTACTGCCATCAGAATGGTGAAGTATTTACTGCCAGGGGTAACATTTGTCACTAGGGTTTTGTTCTCCCAGTTCACCCCTTAGCAAAAGGGATGAGTGCTCATGAGCTTTATTTTCTGTAGCATACTTACATTTTTACATAGGTGTAAAATACAGCTTGGGGGAGGCAGTGGGGTGCTCTGTGGGATTGGAGAGCCACAGACTAGATCACACAGCAGTTGTTTCTCAGGCAAATGATTTTTTTTTCTTACCCTTTACGGCTTCATTGTAACAGAACTTCCAGAGGTCCAGGGAGTACTTTGAATATAAACACTGCAATCTTGAGCTTAATTCAATATTTTTCGAAGCCAGTGGAGAAAGTAATATGATTTGTTCACTGTAATCAGCTAGTGGGTGTCTTTGAAGGTCTGATTGCTTCATGTTCAAATAAAATGCACTGTTACAATCCAGATGGGAGTTAATGATGGCATATATAACTAAGATGGACTCGCTTAGGATGGAGTCTTTTAACTAATCAGAGATAAAAGAAAGCATTATCGATGAGTATGGCTCCTTGGGAACTTGGTGTGAATGAGAAATCCAAACCTTAACTAAATACTGTGGGCATGCAGTGTCAAAGAAAGGATATTGCACAGAGACTACAGAATTTTTGAAATCTGATGCAGATCCTCCTGCATAACCTCTGTGTCTCTCAGTTTCCAGAGTGTGCAGTCGTTTTTCAAATACAACCTACTTTTGTCTCATGTGCTGATGCCAGTATATATGCCCTCCCTGTCGCCCCTCTCCTTCTCCTCAGCCTTTTCCTTAATAACAGCAAAAGTATGGACAGGTCTGGAGTCTTTTATACTTTGTGGTGATGTGTAGTTCAGTATCAGTTTGGGGATATAGTCAGCTGGCTCAGCCATCACTCATGTGCAGCTGTGTTTTGAGCAAAGCGGTGTGTCATTGCTGCATTATTGGCTTTTTAGTCCGTATCGTCCGACTCCACCATGTTCATGGCTGTACATAAACACTGACGAGACCCTGAGAGAGAGTAGTTTCTTGCAGAACTTTGTTTTTATGAAGCTTTTGTTTTTACAAAAGGTGTTTCTCATCAGTATTTATTTCATTCTAACTCTGAAATAATCAACTATTTTAGTGTATTTCTCATGATGACTTGCTCTTCCAAACAGGGCAGCAATACCTGTGAGACCCTTTAATGAGTGACATTTGCATCTTATATTCCCTGTATTGAAGATTCTGTGAGCTTTGTGTGAAGCAGAGAAATGCTACATAATAGTCTCCTAATTTTTGTTTCTCATGACAGCTAAATATCAAGTCAATGGGAATGAGACTCATCTGCCCAAACACAGCTATCTGTAGCTGAGCTAATCACCATCCTTCATTAATTAATGAAGAAAACCAGGCACTTCTGGGATGCAATTTGTTTTATACCAAAGTAGATACCTCAAACATACAAGAGGTATTGAGACCCGGAAGTTTCAAAATTAGTGACCTAATGAGGTCATTGAAATTAGTTCAAGCCAGGGCACAGGCTGTTTAGACTTAGGGGACAACAGATGGCCATTTATAGCTTTACTTAGAGGAATCTCGATAATCAATTTTGCCTTGTTTTGCAGTACTTTACAGGAATCGTATTTTTGATAGTCTGTCTCTTTTTTCCCTCTTTTAGAGAGGAAAGCTAGGATTTGTTTCTTTCCAATTCAAATGAGAATTACATCCATGTGTTTGAAAGTCAGTTCTACCCAGGGACCTCTTAGAATGAATGAACTGAAATGGAAAGGGCTCAAAACAGGACTAACTAGATGCTCTTTTGTGAGCAATACAGGAGGTCAGATTAAATGATTCAGTAGTCCCTTCTAGCCTTAAAATCTGTTTAAAAATGTGAACAAGTTCAATAAAGACGTAACAGCATTTTACAGAAGTTACTCAAACCCCCCTAAGAATTAAACAATAGCCATTAATAGCTTTTTTATGATGTTTTTCCTATATATTTCAAGACCAACAAATCCTACAGAGAGAGATATATTTATCTTTAAATTGATGATGTGATGGGGAAAACAAGTCCTCACTCAAACATTCAGGACTGGTATAGCAAGAAAAGCTTGTTTCCTAGTGTGAGTGCCTCATATGCATTTGCAAGTAGGAAGAACAGTAATTTAGAGATGAGAGGGGGATCTCATTTTAACGTGAATTTTCAAAGTATCACTCTCTGTATTGTTTAGACAACCCTTGGCTCTGGCTGCTGCATACAAATGCACAAGTCAGTGTGTGTGGGCAGTGTGAGTCATTCAATTTTCCTACTATATAATAATAAAAACCCAAATGGAGGTGAAGCCAGCATTTAGGTCTAGAGAAGGAAGCTGTGATAATGCCATGAATCCTTGCACTCAGGGATCAACAGTGATGGCATACAAAGCAGAAACAATGACAGGCAGATTTTTGCTTAACGGATGTTGTTCTGAGCTGCAGACACATTTATTCAATCTTACTTTTATTTTGCAGCTCCTGTACCCTGACTGTTACTTCTAAGAAAACGAGTAGTGCTTTAAAACATGATAACTCAAGCCTATAGGAATTAAACACTTTTGGAAACAAGTTAATTCATCCTGGTTAATATCACAGATTTTTGGCCTTTCTTCCTTCCTTCCTTCCTCTTATTCCCCTCAGTTATATCTGTTTTACATTTTAATGTAATATATTGTACTATAGAGGCAGTAGTTTGAGTTCATGCTAGTGGAAAAGAATAGTAACCCAGAACTGCTGCAATACCATGTGCCTTCTGGGGATCCCCGTAGCCAAATGTGTCTGGAGGACTTCCTTTCGTAGGATATAGCTTCCGCATCATCCCTAGTAAGACACATGATTAAATGTCCTGTAATATAGTTAAATACCCACCCTGCACACACAAACAAGTCTTTAATGACAGAAAAAAAAAAGCTCATTTTATTGTCTTAATATTAACATTATTGCAAAAAGATGGGGCTAAGAGTTGTTCTTACAGATTTTATTTGTGGCAGGGCAGGATTACTTAAAGAAGATCGAGTGTAGAAAGAGAAGATGATTTCAATAGGTTTTTAATAACCATACCATCACATTCAAATTTAGTCTGGTTGGAGATAGATAGATAGACAATGGTTCAGATTAAGAGAATTGAAGAAGATAATTGTCAGAAAGGGAGTATTAAAACGACAGAAAAGGAGTCAAGCCTCTAATTCTGTTCACAGATAGAAAATAGCCATTTCAGTGGCACATAGAATGTTGACATGTTGACTCCAGAGGAACTTGGTGAGGCCATTCACATGAGTAGAATATTAATTCAGATGGCAGAAATCCTGTATGTAAAATGGGCTCAAGAAAGAGTCTCTGCAATGCTCAAGACTCAGGAAATAATATGGGTCTGAAACGCTTTAAGGGTGAAGCCTGATTTTTAGATGTATATAACATACTGAACTACGGACACTGTAAATGCAAGCAAAATAGTGCAGATGGTGATGCTTAGAGATGCAAAGAGAAATGGAAAAGTGCTGATAATGATGCTCTTGCATAACTTTTTCCTCCATGTAAAAAGGCTAGGATGTGGACCTGCTTCTGCAGGGGGGTTGGACTAGATGATCTCTAACTCTACCCTTCTATGGTTCTATGATGTGAATGAGAAGTGTGGGTATGCCATAACAACTTCCTCAGTCCCTTCCCAACCCTACTGGGGTTGGAATACTCTAAATATTCCGATGAGATTTTGTCCAAAATGAAGCACAAATTGTGGGAGGGCTGAAGACTGTTTATTGTTGTTGGAGCAGTAAGATACAAATTAATAAAGAAAGCAGTAGCAACAAAATGCTGCCGGTCACAATTTGTGATATAAAATTAAAGTAGACAGCCCAAAGGAGCTCATGACAATAAGTAAATAACATTTACAAATATGCTGAAGGAAAAAAAAAAGAGACAAAGCAAAAGTGAGAGAAGCAGTCAGTCTCTTGATAGATGACAAGGGTAATAAAAACCAGAGGGATGAGGCTTTGCACAATTCTCTTATCTTTCTGTCCTTGTTCTCACTCATGCATCCTAAGCTGGAAATGGGATCCTCTCATGTCTAATAGGAAGGAACATACAGTATAAAGGAAGCACAGAGAGCAGACACATAGTGCCTTGGCTGCTGCTTGTATGAGCTTATCACCATACAGGAAACACAAAATCTTTAATCCTGTAGCAAAGCTCAGCCCAAATGTCTGGCAAAGCTCACAAAACTGCAAGCAAATCCTGCCTTTCCTGCTAGGTCTTCACATCTGGCCCCTCCAGCTTCCCACAGCACCTCCATCCTGGTATCAATGAACCCATCACAGCCCTGTGTGGGTGCTCCAGGACTACATGGGTCAGGAGACAGCAACTCTCAAGCTTCTTTCTGCCTCTGCTCTAGTTCTTCAACAGAGGGCTCATCTGCCTTTCTTCTACCATATGCCCCTGACTGCTGGTTACGTAAAACTCTTCAACATCTGCTAGAGTTGTGCATCACACAAAAAAATGACATGAATGACTTCCTTCAACTTCCCAGATTCCTTCCTAGTGATGATTCATCTCCCTAGTGTAAGTGAGACTTTTCCAGGGGAAAAAAAAATGCCAAAACAATGCTCCAGTGTTTGTGTTTCCTCGTGGTCCCTCTGGATGCCTTGATGCCAGCTGCCTACTCTGGCAAGCTTTGCCAGGATTCTCATCACAGCATTGTCACGAAGCCTCCTTGCCCAGTCTGCCTTCACCCCCTGCTTTCCCAACATCTCTCTGTTACTACTTTTCTAAGACTCACATATTTCTCAGTGCTGCTTCTCTCTCCTCCCCCCATCTCCCCTCCTTGCTGTCCTTCCCCCCCCACACTTCTGCTTTCCCAGCAGCAGCAGCCCCTGTCTCTGTGTCAGCCCGGCGCCTCTGACTGAGTTCAGTTGTTACCATAAGTCACTGCCGTAACACACAATTACACGGTAATGGATTATGAGTCTGTATTTAGTAATTAAATCTTTGCTTTCCTCCAAGTGGCAGAGTATAAGCAAACCTGAAGTTTTATCTTCCATGGAAGTTTAACGGCTGAGGCAGGGAGCTGCATCTGTGTGGGAAAGAAACTAGAAAGATTTATAGAAGGAAGGTAACGAGAGCTTGACAAATAAAGGAATTATCCCATGGAGGATCCCTGTGCTCCTCAGGGCCAGACCAGTGCTGGCCTCCAGGGCTGTTCAAAAGGGGTCTGCAAACTCATAGTGCTGTGAGAGTGTGACAAATGCAGCCAGAAATGTACCGGCAGCTGAGGTCTCCTCGGGTTTGTGAGCTATTCTAGCCAAAGAAGAGTGAGATGGAAGGCTGAAGGAAATAATTTGAGGAGAATGAAGAAGGTTCGTGGTCTGGCTGCGTGCCGAATGCTGGTGCTGTGTACAGACAGAGTCCAGGGAGGTTGTCCCACCCCAACGAAATGAGTCAGCTGGTGGCTGAGCTTGCTGGGTGGGCTCAGGCAGGGTTGGGTCTCCTGGATGGCCAGGAGAGAACAGGTTGGATATCCTGGTGGATCTGAGCCTGTGGCGACCTTTGGAAAGAAAAGTGCAAAGAGCTGCCTGTAGCCCAGCCAGCCAGTGAGCATGTGGGAGGAGAAGTCTTCCACACTGCCTACACCTGGATCCCTCTCTAGCCGATAGCCTAACATGGCTACCCCGCTCTTACTAATGTAGCAGATTTATTCAGAGCAGATTGCCAGCATTGTGGCCCATGTTAGCCCTAGAAGCCTTCTCAGACAGTGAAATTTAGGAGAGCAGTGAGTGACCCCAGCAGCTGGCTGTTCACGCCTGCTTGGGCTGATGCTCTGTGGCCTCCATCACCTTCAATCAGCACAAAGCTTGGAATAATCAGCAAGCAAAACCTGTAACGTGCTGAAGTAGGTTAACTAATGCAAAACACTTTTCCACTCCTGATGCAATTATGAGCTATTGTTAGTTTGGCATTTAAATAAAGCCATTATTTTTCTTGCCCCCACGTTATTGGGGGGAACCTACAATCGCTTGTATGAAAGCTCTGATTTGATCATGCTTCCATGCTCCTTGACTGTGCTTTCAGCAGGTATTTCATATGTATGCATCATCTCAGTCTTTAGAAAAAAATAAAACAAGAAATAAGTGTGGTCAAATGCGAGGAAGAATTTCATACAGTGAAATTCCCACAGCAATGTTGCTGAGCAGGACCCAGAGCACACACAGCATAAAAAAACCATTCAAGAATAAAATCGTGTCGTGTGTATTATGCAATATAGTAAAGCTAATACCTCTCTTGGAATTTGGAAGGTTTGGATCTCGTGGTTTCTGTGTGTCTAGCATTTTTAGACTTTGTGTTGGGATAGCAATCTTTTCCATTAGTTTGCAAGGTAGTTGCAGGAACAAAGCTCTGCTTTTTGTTTTATTTGTTTACGTTTTATTTGCAGCATTCCTGCTTTACCAGAGGTGTGTTAAATTATTAACAGGTTGTGTCCATGTTCACAGAAATGCTAAATTGAATCCAGTACAATGTGGGCTTATTAAAAGGCTGGCTAACAGATTTGCTTTTCCCACAAAACTCTACACTGTGGTCTTAAATATTCCTTTTCCAATTAGAGCTATTTATTTATTTTGATTTTGAGCAGTCACGGTGAATTCTTGTCACTGGTATTTTTTTTCCACAGAAATGTTCTGTATTTTTGCAGGAGTGGAGCTGCATGTTTAATTGGTTATTTTAACACCTTTTGTGCAATATCTCCATGCTTTAATAGGGCTATAATTTTTAAATGTAGGTCCGTTATTTTCTATGGCACGAACATTGGCAGACTTCTCAAGTGTCTTGCTTCTCACTGGTGTCTCTGATTTCACATTAAAATCCCTCTTGGTCCTTCTTTAGTCCCTGCTGATGACCCTTATTAACCAGAAGGATTTCTAGAGCTGAAAAGCTGATCAGATTAGAAAGAGACATGTTACAAAAACGTGTTTTTGTCGGAATTTAAAGTAACCACCAGGATAAAAAATAAAAAGCCTGCGGTGTTGCACTGGGCTGCATAAAGATATGTATGATTGACCTGCTTCTGCAGGGGGGTTGGACTATGTGATCTCTAAAGATCCTTTCCAACCTTACCATTCTATGATTCTATGCCATAAGTTAGCTGATTTTTTCTAAGTGTTTTTTCTGCTAGGATGGGATGAAGTGTTAAGCAGAAGCATTTAAATTTTGCTCCACTAAAAGGCATCAACCTTCTGCAGTATCCTGCTTACCTAGCACTTGGCCGAGCCTTCATGTGATGGTGACGTGCAAGTCATCTACCTACTTTCCAGATGTGTTTAGGGGAAACTCAGTTGAACTCTTGCCCTCTTTCTATCCTATATGGTAGAAAAAGATCTGAAAGATTGAGAGAGCAATGGCTATCTGGATGGTTGTAAAATACCTCACAGTGATTATGCTGAGTGCATGAGGCCAAACCCTGCATTGGTGTCATATGGTGTCATGCCATGGGTTGGCAAAGGAACTCTGTTCATTGATGCCGATTAGGACCTGACTTTTTGAGTTGTGACTCTTTAGATAGCAGAGTTTCATTGATTTAATCAAAACAACTCGTGTGAATTTACACAGCTTTCCTTGAGTAAAGTCAGCCAAATTTGGGCCAATTATAGTAAGAAAATTCAAATGTTGTATCCTAAAATAAAGAGTGACTGAAAAAGCCTAGGGTTCACAATATGCTTAGCCACTGAATGGGATAATCCCTGGGAAATGCTAAGGACAGAGTACAAACATGGTTGTGTTTAAGTGTGTAAGGAATGAGTATCCAGTATGAATAGGAAAACAATGTTCCACATTGTTCAACACCGGGGAGGTATTTACTGTAATAAATCAGATCAGAATATCTTCAAGAAGGATACTGAAAATGTGAAGCGTTACTGCCCTCATCACAAATCTTTCACCAAGATTTAACAAAGATAGTTTCAAGTCTATAAATAAGCCATAAATTTAGAGATGTGAGAAGCTTGATGTATTTTGATTCTCCAAGAGGAGATTAAGAGGTGAACTGATTATGATTTACACTTTTGTAAGAAAGACATTTGTGGAAATAGGTCTTTAATGCAGTGGAAAAGTCATAATGGCATCCAATAGTCAGAAAATAAGATGGACAAATCAGATGTGTGTTTTTAGTACTGAGAAATTAATCCATAAAACAATTTAACTTGGAATCTGATGGCTTTTCAATTGCCTGATGTCTTTGAATCAATAGTGGATATTTTTTTCTCAAAAATGGGCTATAGCTCACTGAGACATTATAGACTTGATGCAGTTGTTAAAGTTCTGTTCAGGCTAACTGATCATACCAGACCAGACCATACCTCATCTCATCTCGTCATCTCATATCATCTACCCTTGTGGTTTATGAATCTATTATGTCATCTTGGCTAGGTCTACATTTTGATTACTGTTTTCATCTGATCTAAGTTTGGGTATAGAAGCTTTGTGCATAATACTCTATAAAATCAGTGAGAGAATCAGCAACATTTCTTGGGAAAATTTGTGAACTGCTAATTTTTTGGCTTATCCAAAGTCGTGGACATCAACTGTAAATCAAATGCACCTTGAAACATTTGGCAGTCCCTGCTGACATGACTGCTAGGTGGTCAGCTGGCATATGACAACTTGTGGCTGGGTTCAGGATCTACTGTGTCAGCCTATGTAAAGATGCAAAGACTTTTTTGCTCATCCTGGACCCCTAAGAGAGTAGTTCAGGCTGAGCAGAATATACAAAAGGATTTGCATTTCTTCTCTGTTTAACACTTCATTAATTTTAAAGTATGTCCTTTTGCAAACAATACTATAAGGGAGGAGTGGAAATACAGAAGACCAACCTTGGGAGCGTTTTTTTTCTTTGTATCCACTTAAACCAAGAACATAAGTGAGGATTAAGTTATCTGAACAAATAAGACATGAATTGAAGCAAAAAGAAAATACCTCCTTTGCAAAAGTATGTCATTACATTGCACTTGCATTGAAAACACTTGTTTTATTCAAAAGCCTTGTTATAAAACCTTCATGGGAGTGAGGAGATGGCTGAGAAGCAGTCTCCATAAGCCATAATTGGGGAATCATAACAATAATTTTTCTGTTCCTGGAGTCTGCACAATTTCTTTCTCTCATCAAGGATTAAAATAATCAAAATACTACAATCATTGTCAGAGCACGGTTCATACTTTGTAATAAAGCTTGTGGGCTAATCCTGGTGGTGGTATAACTACAGTGAAGTTTATTGAAGTTAGTCCACAGAGGGATTAGATGCTGTTTGTCTCCTTATGCTTCTACTTTCTACTCTGATAAGTTATAAGATTGTTTTAGTCAGATTTTTCAGCTACAGGTGAATTATTGCCTATAATGTTGTTTTTATCACTTCAAGCTGCAACTTAATTTTTATTTTGTTTCAGTAATATCTTTGCCAATTGGCAACAAACTGTGGTGAGTATGATAAGTTTCCATTTAGGCTGCAAATGTGTGATGAATGTATACTCCCAGAGTAATCAGAAGCTGAACTCTGGCAATTATGATTAATGCTGTTTGGAAATAAATTGTGTTAATTTTAAGCTTAATGAAATTCCAATAGTTGATTTTACACTAAAAATTATGCTTGTAAGATCTTGAAGCAGCCCCCATCTGTGATAAATGCATTCACATCACAGTGCTTTTATTTGTGGGGGAATCTCTGCTTCTTTTTCCTGTGGAATGCAATTTATGGATGAAAATGCTACATTCCAGAAGTGTGTAATCCTCCTTTCCAAAAGGCTAATACATGATTTTTGACTTGCCAGTAATCTGTTGCCTAAAGTAAAAAGGAAACATGGGGGGAAAAAAAAATGGGAGTATTTCTAATTCTGAAAGCAATAGTGAAGAGAAGCAATACATTCTTACACCTCGAGCACAGTAATATCTCCTGTGTCATCATGTTACAGAGAGATTACACTTATTTAGATACACTTTATGGGGTTATGAAGAACTGCAAGGCATAGGGCATACTGCTCTAAGCCAAAGATGTAGAGGCACCTAGAGAAGTCAAAGCAATAGCTGTGTACGTTTATGTAAGTCTTTTGATGCTTGAGCAGCTGTGCAAAAGCACAGCACAGAGTGACTTTCCTGGAAAACATGACTCCTCCAAACTGTTCTAGTAGCAGGCTGGAGTGTTTTTGCACCCTCTGAGGACTATCTGCAGGAGGTGAAATGGGCTTTCTGGGGTGGACATGCAAGGATTTGCTTAGCTCTTTCACCATGCAAGGGCACAGAAACCTGCTAGAGTGGGAAATGGTATACAGCCTCTATGCTTGCCATTTATGTGTTACCTTTAGATTGGTAAAGGTAACACTTACCAGCAGTCCTGGCTGACTGGGGAGGTCCCAGTGGACTGGAGGTTGGCAAATGTAACACCCATTGACAAGAAAGGCTGGTAGAAGGACTGGGAACTACAGGCTTGTTAGCCTGACCTTGGTTCTGGGGAAGGTTATGGATGAGCTCATCCTCAATGCCATCATGAGCCACATACAAGCCAATTAAGGGTTCAGGCTCAGCCAGCATGGCTTTCTGAAGGGCAGGTCCTGATTGATTAACATGATCTCCTTCTATGACAAGGTGACCTGTTTAGTGGATGAGGGAAATGCTGTGGATGTGGTCTACCTGAACTTTATTTACACAGTCTCCCACAGCACCCTCCTGGAGAAACTGGCTGCCCATGGCTTGGATGGACCTATTCTTTGTTGGGTGGAAAGCTGGCTGGATGGCTGGACCTGGAGAGTAGGTGGAAAATGGAGTTAAATCCAGTTGTTGGCTGGTCATTGGTGGTATTCCCCAGAGTTCAGTGCTGGGACCTGTTTTAACATCTTTATCAATGATCTTAATGAGGGAACCAAAGGCACCCTCAGTCAATTTACAGGCGACACCAAGCTGGGGGGGACTGTGGATCTGCTTGAGGGCAGGAAGGCTCTTCAGAGGGACCTGGACAGGTTGGAGTGATGGACTGAGCCCAATTGCATGAGGTTCAACAAGGCTAAATGCTGGGTCCTGCATTTGGGCCTCAACAACCCAATGGCAAGGAAGCTGGTGATGGGTCTGGAGAACAAGTGTGATGAGGAGCACCTGAGGGACCTGGGGTTGTGTAGCCTGGAGAATAGGAGGCTGAGGGGAGACATGATCACTCTCTAGAGCATGCCAGATATGCTGGAAGGGGAATGTTAGCTCACCACAGCAGGATAGCAATGAATGGTTCTTCTGTCTTTTGCAGGAATAGGATTTTTCCCAGGACCTTGGAAATCCAGTCATTAGTGTATGGACAGTGAGATTTACAGCTGCTTGAGACTGTGTATTTTCTTGTCTATATAAATATCCCATGGTTTTGACCTAAGCAGGATCTAGTTCTATTTTTGTAACACCTTTCTTGTGGCAATTGTAGTAGTTATTCAGTAGTTGATTGTATAAAGCTCACCTCAATGAACAGCAAAACAGTATCTGTGGGACCAGCATATTAACTATCCCGTTGTTTGGGTACTCTCAGTCAAATGTGTCTCTTCTTTGCCTGTGACGCAGTTTCCACACTCTTAACGGTTACTTTAAAGGCTATTGAGCATCCCCTACTTTGGGAGCATTCTTTACTTTTCTTGCTCCCATGTTCTCTTTGTCTCAAGATCTGGACAATTCTGTCAGTTGGTGTTTGCTCCCTTTTACATTTCTCTTTGAAAAGAAGAGAAGGACTTGAAATTTAAATCATCAAACACATGATTTTGGCAATATGAAAAACTTGATCTAACAAACTGTCTGTAGAACAAAAAATAAATTCATTGCAGTAAGAAGATGAAGTTTTGTGTCACAGTGGAAATGTTCTGTAAAAGCTGTGACAAGGATGAGCAGCATTTGTTTTGTTTGTTCTCATGTTTCATAGTTTCACGGACTGCAATGCCAAAAAGGCCTATTAGGATCATCTAATCTGGACCTCTCCTGCATAAATAGAATTTCACCCAGTAATTTCTATGTCAAACCTGATCATTTCTTTCTCCAAAGATGTATTCTTTCAGCAGCTTTGTGCTTCTTAATGGTTATTGATTTAAGCATCTTCTATCCTGCTCTTAAAAATGCTTTGTTTAGGAGGAGAAAAAGTACATTTTGTTTCTTGTCTGGACAAAATAAGCTTCTTTACACAGCTTGGCATTTCTCTCCTTTTGTCTGTAACAAGAAACTTCTGCACAACAGCTTAGGGCATTTCAGGGAATATTCTCAATTGTCAGTGGAAAAACACTATTGATTTCAGGTAATAATTACAGAAAGAAAAAATAAAAAGGAAAACAAGAGCAGAGAAAATGTGATACCTGGCATATGTTTAGCAGATTCAGCAGCTTCACTCACTTCTCTAATTGTTTATAGACTGAAGAACAAGTTGACAGCAATCACTCACTTCTTCCAAAATAATTGTATTGTCCATGTCACTTTTTCTTATCCTCCCAAAACAGTTTGAAGAGCCGACTCCCTGAAATATTTATTTCTCAGTCAAAAGAATGGGGAAAGCCAGTGACAGTGGCATGGCATGAATTTAAGTGCATTTGAGGAACAAGAAAGATGAACTGGAAACTTTCTGAGTACCCATTCTTATTATTAGAGTACTGGGATGGAGGGCTACAAGCTGTTCAGGAGGGAAATACAAAGGAGGTGAAGAAGTGTTGAACTGTATTTGAGGGAGAGAGGTTTGATTGTGTAGCCCTTACAGTTGGTAGTGATGTAGTGGAGATCCTCTTGGTAATGATTAGGGAGAGGGAAAATAAAGATGTAGTGGGTGTCTACTGCTGATAATCCAGCTAGGACTGATGAGTTATTCTAAGGCAATGGGGAAAAATTTCTGGATTGGTAGCCCTTGTCCCTAGGGGAGATTTCAACCTCCCAGTCATCAGCTGGAAATGTCATATTGCTGGATATAAAGAGCTTCCTGATAGACATAAGGAAAGAAGTGGGCAAAGACTCTCCCTTGTGTACCATGGGCTTTGCCTAAGGAGCCACAAAGTGTGTGCACCACTTAGACTGACTTTTTAGAAGGTTTTATGAATGCTAGAGTCACACTGTTCCCATGAAGTACTGTATATGCCTGCAATATGTTAAACCCTTGCATACACTGGTAAAGGCAGGAGTGGAAGTTAGGAAACATCTTTCCTAACAAAGGCCCAGGAATGGTAGGACCAAGCTAATAGGACCAAGCAGTTGGTAGGACCAACTGCTTCAAGAGTTGGAATATTTCAGATCTGAGTTGTGGATTGCTGATTATTTGTGCTGCTGGTTCCTGATCCCTTGTAGACTGGAGTCCCTCTGACAAGAAGGAGGAAGAGGCGAGGAGGTCCACAGCTCTAGCTAAATATTCTGAAGAAGACTATAAAGAATAGAAATGGAAAATGTACATTTTGAATATCAGAGGCTTTTATACAGCCATACATTTTCATACAAACATATATTTTCATACAATTCTCTATATTTCAGCTCTCAAATGGCATAATTTTCCAAACTAACCCTCTCTAGAGTTAGGGAAAAGAAGTTATAAACCCAAAGGAACAGCAACATAAACAATGCATGTGGACAGCTATACTGCTTATGTTGACCTTTGGTTTTACTTACAAATGGGAAGGGAAAAGGAACATAAGAGGTAGTAGATGGCATGAGACATTCATGAGACATACTGTTCTCCATTCTTCATTGCTTATTTCACATGTCCTGGAAAGGATGCCACAAGTTTGGTAGGACCTGATAACCAGGAGTACTCTACAGCAGAGGAGCCTATGCTAAGTGTCAGCACTGCATTTGCCATTGAGCATCAGTACATGAGCTGTCACATTATGAGGTGAGTGCTGTTCTGCAGATTTGTACCCAACAAACAACATGAGAGCAAATGGTTGCTGGTAAATACATCTCAAATTTCAATAAATAAGTTCGCAAATACTTGCTACATTTAGAATTTGATGCAAATTGTATAAAGAGTTTGCTGCAAACGATGGCCTAATATCAAATTTTATTTCCCTGGAAGAGTCTAGTTAAGTAATAAACTACAAACTTCCAGTGCAAATGGCTTTCAAATGTCAGCAGAGCTCTCAGAATGAGTTCATTTGTTTTCATTCTGGGGCCGTCTGTTGTTATTTCTAATATGTACTTCTTAGCTTTCACCTTTGATCTTTGCAGTTTCCAGGTTTTAAAACTTTTATAGCTCATGATTAAATGTTTTAGTGATGTCAGTGAAAGGATGTTATCCCTTTCAGTGCCTTAGTGGGAGCTTATTATTAATTTACTACGCTGAGAACTACAAATAAATAAGCCATAAGTATATATTATAGAGAGAAAGATTTGTCTCCATAGTTAGAGGTTGTGACTAACTTTGTGTTTAAAAGTTGATTAAAATGTGCTCCCTCACAGCAAAGTTCTCTAAAACCAGAGCAAGATGCCTTAATACATCACACATGAAATCCTGGAGGTTAATTTATGATGCAAGCTTTGAGGATACGCAAAACAAGGCTGGACTGGAGTGCAGCAGCAGTATTTTATCTCTCTGCATAGTCACCTTTTTTCTGTTTTTTTTTTTTTTTTTCTTTAAGTGAATGCTCAAAACAATTTCCTTGAGTACTGCAAAATTTATGCATGTAAACTAAAGCAGAATGAGTCACTCTTGCAGCAGTGACTGGGGCACAAAATAATTGGTGGGATAGCAGTTAGCACTCGATCTTTCTCTCTATCTGCCACTTCCCACACTTCATTATAAACTAGTCGTATTCCTGAAATGAAAAACATACTCTCCAGGGAGGGACAAAGCAAAAGAAAGTGGCGTTTATCTGTCTATCAACTTTTCATTGTTCTTGCTTAGTTCCAGTCTTCACTAGAGCATATTTCAATATTCCTTTGTCACTAGCTGATATTCTCATTCACGTCACAGTGCAAACTTAATGCTGCTTATTTTTTTTTGGCCAAAGCTCTGTAGTCTACAGGCAGTGAGAAGGAGCAGACACCTAGAAGGTGCTCTTGTTTCATCTTAAAATATATGAAAGAAATACATCAGCTGACTCATGTCTGAAGGGTGCCACTTCCTAAAAGGAGGTTGGAGTGTCTGGCTTGGATGCACACAGCTGCTATAAGTGTGACAACTATTGGGATCACTGGCATTTAAACACAAAACTCTGGAGCTCAGATCCTCCATCACTCAGAGTAAAGCATCATTCTTCTGTTATGCCCTTTGGTGTGCCATTATTTGACCAGTGTGAGCAGTTCTGGCTCTCTGTCAAGATGGACATAGAGGAGCTAGAAGAGATGTAAAGAAGGGCAAGTAGAGTCATTGCATGGGGCAGCTGCCTCATGAGGAGATAACAGATGTGGGATACTTCAGCTGGAGAGGAAGAAGTTGAGGAGGGATAGAACTGAGGCTTCCAAAGTCACCAAAGAACTAGACAGGGTAAAGGCAGAATTGCTGCTGTTCACCAAACCCTCCGCTGGTGGATCTAGAGGGCAGTAGCAGAGGCAGGAATGTACCTTTTGACATGCCTGCAGCAGCAGCTTTGGGTGCTGGGGGTACATGAAGAGACCATAGAAAGCATTGGATTGTGGGTTCTCCTTAGTAGTGTCGCTCTTCTAGTGCAAGCCAGAGGCATGATGCTGGACTAGGCTGATTACTGGTGAGATCCAGCGGTGCCTGTCTTAACATTTCACTCCTCTGTGTAAGAAATGAAGAGTAGCTGTGCTCTAATTTCTATTTCTTGGCATCAGTCCCTGGCTGGGTGCTCTGGAAGTAGCTACCTCTGATGTTGGTTTGACTTTCTGGAACCGCAAGGGTCCACCAAGAGCTCTGTCTTTACTAGTAAGGTTTTGTTCATCAGCCTAAATGACCTGGGAGAGAGCAAGTTCTCTCTCCTCCTAATGAAATCAATGCGAATTACAGGCACTGAGTGTATTCCAGCAGGTGTTCAGCATCCCACAAGGTCAGGCACTTGGTTAATAGACTGAAGCTGTATAAAATGGTGTATGCTATTAGGAGCCAAGGGAAAAATCAAAAGGTAGAAAAGGACATTGGGCAGAGCTGTCAATTACATATTGGAACAAGAAAAGAGAGAAACTGTCTGAGGCACTTAGAGAAGACGGGTTTAGAAAAATAGGAAAAAAAGTGCTAATGTTTATTGCTAGCAAATTTATTCTACCTTTCAGAATACTGAGTGGTTTTGGTAATGAAAAAAAAAAAGTGCAGCTTCAAATATATAAAAGAATCCCTAGTGCACAGTCACAATGCTCAGTGATGCTGCATCCTAACTTGCATCCAAATTGGAATATACTCAGTCTCAGGTTAGCCTTACTTATTTAGGTAAAGGTGACTTGTTTAGAATATCTACCTGCATAAAATAAGCAAGTCCCAAACATCTGGTCAACTCAGGTCAAAACAACAGTCCATAAAGCTTTGGAAATGACTAAATCAACTTCATGAAGTTGCTAACCTCCATTTGACCATTCACCACACATATTTACTAAACTTAATTCACAGCATCCATACAAGCGGTTGTCTCGCAGTAGAGTAATTAAATGAGCTTGTCATACTTTTAACTTTGCAACTGGGTGTAGCATTCAATAAATAATACCAATCTCATACCACAAATTGACTCTAACGCAAACAGATACAAAAATCAAGTCTGTTCAGAAAAGGCTATTAGCCACATAATGGAAACAATAACTGAGTTAGGATTGCTCAGCTAATCAGCACATGTTTTATTATCCTATTGCTTTTTCCTCCAGGTCCTAAGAGAACAAATCAGAGGTTAAGTTACCAAGTTCAGTTTAATTTATCTTCAGCAAAAAGCTTCACCTCTGAAGGACTGTGAAGACCCATGCTGTGCCTCAGAGTCTGAGGGAGGCTGCGCATCCTCTGTAGGTGACAGCTCAATGCCGTCAGTAGCGTGCTGAGGTGGAAGGCTGCTGGCAATATTGTTCTCTGAGAATCAATTACACAGGAAATGCTGGCAATTAGTAACGCAAACCCTGTGATATTGCTATAGTTTTGCTATAATTTGTTTGCCAACACATTAGTGTTGGTAAATCTATAGTTCCTTCTTTAAAAGTGTCTGAGAGACTTGTCTGCCTCTTCGGAACTGTAGTGGTGGGCATTGCTCTGACCTCCTGCATGGGGGGAGGATGTTTTCCACCCATCTCAAACCCAATGGATCAAGAAGAATCTTCCTCAGATCTTCTTCCTTTTTAACTCTTCATAGTAGTCTCTGCCTTGTGCTGGCGGAATGTGGCTTTATAGTTTCTCAAGATCAGGCAAGTATTCCTTTCTCATATTTGATTACTGAGTCTGTGAACACTTCAGGGCATGCAATATCCATTGCCCTAGCACAATGGTTTTCTCACTTGTGCTGAGGCTGCTGGGTGCTTCTGCAATAGGAAAAAGATGATATTTTTCCAGTTTTCTAATCAACTGATATTGCATTCTGGTATCAGAACTCCCCTGAAGTAACTGTTCATCCTTCTGATACCTAATTGCATTTATCAACTCGGTATGAAACCTATTGCTACCTGGAGCTTTGTCTTCCTTTATCCAAATATTTCCTCACAACTATTTTCATAATCTGCAAAAGGACCTACAAAATATATCCTCACAGGAGGCACTGTTAGTATTCTTCTTAACAAATACAGAGAGAAAAGTCATTGAGTTTTTGTGTTACATTCAAAATTACCGTTAATGTGAAGGAATATATTTTTTTCAGTACACAAATCCCATGCAGCACTAAGGCTTGTGAGATAAAAATTGTTTATATATTATTAAGTTCATGCTGTTTCGTACTAAAGAATCATTTTGGTAATATTTTTCTTGGAAAATCAATTATATATGAAATTGTATAGCAATTTAG
This sequence comes from Urocolius indicus, assembly GCA_013401255.1. Taxonomy (NCBI): domain Eukaryota; kingdom Metazoa; phylum Chordata; class Aves; order Coliiformes; family Coliidae; genus Urocolius; species Urocolius indicus. Next base: position 108,289 of record WBNH01003877.1, read on the forward strand.
TAACATAAACCCAGGTAATAATATAATTAAAAAGAAAATACTTGCTGCACAGGGTATTTTGTATGCATCTTAATTACGTACCTTTGCTTGCTGACTTGTATTATGTTCATAACCTTTGGGTAGGTTTAGCATCAGGTGGATAGGAAAAAAAAATAGGAACTGATACCATAGTTAGACTTTAGTTGTAATTTGCAAAAAAGATGAGTACCTAGATCTTTACTGCCAGTGGCACTGTGAATTAGGAAAATGCATATAAAAAATATTCCTTGACGTGTAAATCTTAAATGATAGTGTGGCAAATCAGACCTTAGGGTCTAATTGACCATATTTTAGGCCTCAGTGGTCCAAGTGGTGTAAATAGATTGACTTTAGCAGAGTCAAATTCCAGATATTTCTCCACAGAGTCATCTTTGGATGATATCCTTTGTTTTATTGCTCATTTGAATGAAAAAGACTTTTGGAATTATTCTCCCCAAATATCTTACAACTGTAGACATGTACAGAGAGAGATTCAATTTTTCTTCTTTTATCAAAAGTAATTTCTTTGCATTCTATATCAGAAAGATCCTCTTTTCGCTTGGGCTGGCTGTTTTATTAAGAGCCGAAGATGATGGAAATCACCACAGCCATTCTCGATGTTACTGAAGCAAATGAGACGAGACTTACCCAAGTAGCCAAGTGAGGATCTCAGGCTGATAAATCAATATTTGTCAAAGCATTTACAGACTTTTGGAGTCTTTAATTAGCTGTTACATGTTGAGGATTCAGTTCAGTGAAGACAAACAGGCTGTATTCCCTTCAAAAACTGGATGAGTTTTACCACAGTTCTAACTTGAGGGTTTGTTCTGTGTTGCAAAACAAATCAAGAACACTGTGATTATAGCTCTCCATTAATCACTTTCTGCATCGCTTCCTCACCATTCTTAACAAGTGTTTTTCTCTAGGACTTTTAAATTAAGTCCAAAATCCCTCAAGAGGACATGTCTCCACTACTCAGAGAGCTTGGGCACTTTTTTTTAAGAGGAATGCCTCTTAAAAGTCAGGTAAACTTGATTTATAAAGCATTATAAGAGGTAGCCTATTGTTCAGGGATATTATGATTGTTGTTTAAGACCAGTCATTAATAAAGCACCACACAGATGCTTGCTCACCCCTCTCTGCTGTGGGATGGGGAAGAGAAAAGATAGCAAAGGGCCCTGTGCTTTTTCTGTTGTAGGTATTGCAAGAGAACGCCTCTTTTCTCTACTAGTCTCATTTTGAGTCTCCAAGTCTCTTTGATTTCGCACTTTTTGTCTTCACTAAGTATAGTCTATCAACCTTAATATCCACCTCCAGCAGTTCTATTTGACTCTATTTTTAAGTGGATATTATTGAATTTTCTTCCTTTTTCTATAGTCCATATTTGTGTACTTTCATCTATGGATATTTCTCCTTTTTTAAGGTCACATAACTGATGCTTTTCTTTCCATTTTTTGGATCTTTTCAGTCAGCATTAAAGTGATCGATCATTAAAATCGGTAAAGGATCTCAAATTGAGTCAATAGGAAAGGAGACTGGAATGAAAATAACTCAGTACCACAACATTTTGGGTAGGTCAATTTCCTTCCAGATTGTCACCTACAATGCAACATCTCTGTATGTACTTTTGTAATCCTTTCCAGTACATGATAAGAAGAGGTTGGGATTACTTAGCCAAGTGCATATGCTTAATGACATAAAGAATGACCCCTACCATCATGCAAAAAGGAGAGGTGCTGAATTTGATAAACAGTAGTTCTTCCTCTTTAAATCTCTACTTTGATTCCACAGCCTATTAGAAAAAGAACCTAGGAACTGACTTTTGGTTAAAGTAACCAGATATATAAAAATATTCTTTACCTCTTTGTAGCCACAGTCAATAATTCATATTTATAGATAATAGAAAAGCTCTACATACCACATACACACACGTATAGCAAATTGTTTATGTAGAAAACCTGCAAAAACATAAACTTGCCTTTTGGCTAGAAGAAAAGTAATTCATTTTTCTGACCCAGAGGAAAGAAGAAAGAATGAATGCAAGGAAGCCAGATACCGGGAAATCATTTTAAACCCTGGCGAATCATTCTTCAGGTGCCACTGCGTAAGAAGAGTATGCTGATCACTTGTTTCTCTGACCTAAATTAGAATGCCAACAAAATTCACCTGTGTGCCCCCATTTTCTGTCTGCATGAGGGAACAGGAATTGAATGTGAAAGTGGTTCTCCACTTTCAGGTGGTTGGAGACCCCAGTGTGAAATCACAAAATTAGGTAAATATGATAGATTGATGCTAAGGACATGTAGGGTGAATGTGATATTCTAGTTTATACATGAGATAACCAGATATATTAATAAGGGAAATTGAAAATCATTTATACATGCCAACATCAGCAGGCGTCTCAGCAAAACTGCTGGTAAGAGGTCACAGCTCATCTGCTGCTGAGAGGACCAGCGGCCAGGCTAAAAATTATTCATTTTCAGATATTGTTTAGGTACTTTGTTCACTGTGGAGGCAGAAGACTTTCTTTTCCTTCTTTTTTTTTTTTGTTTCAGTAGGCAGAAGCAATAAATCAGCTAGTTTAAGAAGACCCAGCTAGCCCAACACAGATCGATTTCATGGGGAAGTCGATGGGCTGCTAATAGAATTACAACTACCTGTCAAAATAGGGAAAACATATCTGTGACAGTGACAAAGGGCAAATCAATTGAAGAAGTGTTGTAGGCTCTCTTTTTCCTTTTTTTTTTTTTTTTGCTTTTGAGACATGGATGTAAAGTACATGTATGTCTTCCAAAGCCTGCAGCTGGGAGAAGTAGCAATATGTTTATCCCTTTACAAGAGTCACCAGTCCTGCGATACTGAATTCTGTGGTCATTTTATTTCTGCTGCAATCACTAGGCTGCTCCCACGAGACAAAGCTAAAGAGCCACATCCAGAGCTATTTGAGCAGTTTCTCATGTATTATGAAAGCTGTTTAAATAAGTTTTATTAACAGCTGTAATAATTTGCTCCAGGTGAAATACCTTGGCATATTTTGTTTACCACAAACTGTTGTTTTTTCAATTACACACACGAGCTTGCCAGTTTCAGGTGGTTTTTAGTGTTTGTACAGCTCAAGCAGAAAATCAGTTACAACAATGTTGTTGGCTCAGAAATTATTTTATAATTAGACAAAAATTGAGTTATTGAACAGCAGAAAGTTGCCATTGTGCTGCAAGACTTCTCTGCTGTCTGTATTGCATGTATATAACCTGTGCCCTTAGTACATTACATATCTACATTAGAGATCAGAAAAGGCAGTTAAAAATATAACTAACATATGTACATACTTATTGATGCAACACTTTGTGATGGCCCTGCAGATGTTATGGTTGAGTACTGAAATTGGGAAGTATTTACCAAGTCATGCCAGCACAGACTTCTGCTCTGCTGGTACAGCTTCAAAATAATGAAGAAATACTGTAGAAAAATAAGTAGGGTGACAATCCTTATTCTCCCCTCACTGCAGCCATTCCTGGGTCAAAAGTTGCCCCTGGCTGTCTGCAGAGAAGACCATGTATCTTTATGAATTTTGTATACATACGTGAAGGACAACTTGGAACAAAACTGTAATCAAAAGTAATTATCTGGAAATTTTCCTCTAATCCCATTACTTGGTTATATAAACCAAAGAAGTGTAAGTCCTTTTGTTTCATTTATTAGAGTGCACCAGTTTGGACAACCATTTGGTGCCAGAAAACTGTAACTGCCCAAATTAAACCCACAGATTTATTCTCCAAAATTTACTCATGTAGTTTCCTTTGAAGATATTTATATACACACAAATGCATATATACATGTGTATGCCACACATTTACAAAAGTAATGAAAGCAACATTGAGAGCTATACTGCCTTGTTAAATAACCTGAAGGACGGTTAGGATGATGTATTTTGCAGTGCTACCTGTGTACAGGCCCAAATTAGGATGATTGGAAGTATCTTGTACAACTCAACAGGGCAAACTCCCTTAAAGTCAATGGAATTTACATTGAAATAAATGATAACACACCCCTTCACTCCCAATGAGAACAGGATTTCATGCAGTGCATTTAAAGCAGACTGTAAGAGGAGTCAGGGTCAAAATCCTCAGACCTGAATATCTTGCTTTTCTTGCATTTCTTTGCTTGCTTTGCCTATATAAAATCAGTGCCCAGCTGTGCTCTTTATCATATACTGCAACTTCTGTTGACTTTGTTGGGTCCTTCAGGCTTACATAAGCATGGCAACAACATCTCTGGAGGCAGAACTGTGTTTTAAATTCTTTGGAGCAAGGAATAAACTATAACATTAATCTTTTTGTAGAACATTCTATGCATTTTTAACACTGTGATTTTTAATAGATAGTAATAATAGCAATTTTGAAGTACCCTGCAGATTCTAGTAAAGGACTTTCCTGCAGAAACACTATCCCCTGCTGCTAGTTTGCAAATCTTCTAATTCATTGCCACATGGAGTGTCCTATGCATGCAACATTTTTTTTTTAACTTCAAAACAGATAAAGCTGTATATTTTACCAACAAAGGTTTCCCAACAGCATGTAACCATGTCTCCTGTGTGGGACTATAGCTACTTAAAATCATTTCCAAATAATGGTAGTTGATACTTTAAAGAACATGAATAAGTCATTTATTTAAATGAAGCATTTAGATTAGCCATCTGTGATTCAAAACTTATAGATCCACACTAAACCAGTATATTTTTCCTGAATAGAGTTTTCATGATTTGGGTTATTCAGCAAGTCACAGTATTCCTCAGAAAGTCACATCATGCTTCAGTTACGTATATCTGTAAGAAGTGTCTTTCTGTGCCTGGAATGATGTGGATATGGATCTTTGTGGTGTATAGACCTTGGGACCCCAGTGGGGAGTGGCCCAGCTCCTACAGCAGGGAAAACAACGGGGAAGCTCTTGCTAAAGCTCTGAGAACAAAGGGTATGAAGTTAGATCCAAGTGCTGAGTGATGACAGAGTGAAGTGTCTCTCCGCCATAGACCACAGCTCTTTCTGGAGCCTTACTCACTTCAAAAGTGGTCGGAAAACTCCAGGAAAGAGGACAGATGTTCCTGTTAGTTTCAGATATAAAAACATGAGTAGCCAAAAAGGGTTCCACGAAAGCTTTGTGATGAAACTCAGCATAGAGCCAGTGGCTAGGGCTTTGTTACAATGCCTTCAGAGTGCATCTGTTTTATGTAGCCCAATATGAGTCACGTATGCCACTTTAACTTTGATCTATGTTTATAAAGCAAGGCTTAAAACTCAAAGCCTTAGGTGAGATACTTGCCATGAGCTTTTAATGTCTCACAAATAAAATAGCTCGAGGCAGGGTTTGTCTCTCCAGAAGTGCCAGGAAACTCAGCTGTATGTATCTGAGGAAAATGTATGGGAGAATGCGTTATGGAAACACTGGATCTTAAAATACAAGCACAACAAATATCCTACCACTACATGTCTGTGCCTTAAAAACTTGGCACCGTTGTGCTGGGTTGTACCTGGGAGACAGATCTACTGGAGACAGAATGTGTAAGCACTGCTTTCTGCTCAGCACTGAATCACTCTCGCCGTTGTGTTTGGCCCACTTTTGTAAACTATGTGTTTTAATATGCATTATGGACACTCCACTAACAAAGGTATTCACTTTTCTTAAATAGAATTTCAGTGAAATGTGTCTTGAGGGGATATATGACCCTTTTAAGGCAGAAGCAACTGTTAGTTACTATAGAAGCCTAGAAAATATTTGTTCCATGCTCTCTTAAGCATGCAGCCTGAATGCCTCGCAAACACAATGTCACCGTTGTAAATTAAGCAGAGACAAAGTGCCTGACTGTCATATTCTACCATTCCAGTTTGATATACAGAGTCCTGTGAACTCCAGGGCTTTTCAGTAGCATCATGTCAGTGTAACACAGTGGAAAATCAGTTCTGAGGGCTATTCTTGCTTGTTTTGTTTGTGTTTTTAAGAAGAAGTTATGCTTCTACCTCTTTTGAGGATTGAGCTTGCTACATACTGTTTTAAAAGTGCTAATATTTTAATGCTGTGTGTTAACATCTATAGCTTATACTGAAAATAGTCTAAAATAGCAAGGGAAAAAAACCCTGAATCAGGTCTTAAAAGACATTTTTGGAGCCCATTCTTGAACCATTCAAGCCACTGAGTGATTAAAGGAGCATCTGACCCTCATAGGTACTCAACACTTGCAGGGCAGATTTTAAAGGATCGAAAGAGCTCCATGTTTCCTCATCATTGGTGTTTGAAAGGTGGCCTAGCATGACCTTAAATGTTAAATAACATAAAATATATCTGAAGGGTTTTAGATGTCTTATCTGCTCATTCAGTTTTTGGTAGTTTCATTGCATTTTTCAATTGAGAAAACAATTAAAGAAGGTGAAAGAAAATGAGGAAAACATTAATTCACAATGATATTGCCCAGTTTTAGTGCTACTTACTATGCAAAAAAACCTCATCCCATGGAAATAAAATTTAAAACAAACAACAAAAGGATCAAAATTTAAGCAAAGTAAAAACTCTTCCTCCAAAAAATTCCCCAAAGGCAAAGTTGTTCCGAAGAATACAATTTAAGGCCTACCCACAATACGGAACATTTATCTTCTATAAAGCTTTCACTCGAATTCATTAGTTCTTTCATAGAGTTATAAACTGCATGAACTCTCCTGTGCAGGAATCAACGCTGTTACAGAGTTCTTGAGCAGATGTGATACAAGAGACTCTTTTGATTTTGGTGTTTTTTTTAAACTCAAAGAGTAATGACACTGCAATATCGTGTGGTGAAGGAGCAATAATTTGATAAGCATTGTCTTTCCATTAGATTAGAGCAATTAATCTGATTCTAATTTAGCTGGAACATTACCATACTGGAATCCCTAGAGCCCGATGAATAATCTCTAAACACATTGACACACTCAGCAGACAAACATTATCTCCACTCATACTGTTATTCCATATGGTCTCCTCCCATTCTGATGGAGGGCGTCCTGCTGTTTCAATCAAATAAATGTCAATTATCTGAGATAGATTCTTTAGTTCATGAGCACAGGCTTACAATTCGGGAACAGCGGCTGTGGAACAATTGTCTGCACTTCTCCCTTGATTGCCGCTGCCTCCTTTTTCAGCTGCAGACCTTGCTGGATTGTTGTTGAACTTTGTTGAGTCATACACGTTTTCAAAGGCTCTCTCTTGGAAATCGTAGACACAGAAACTCACTTGTACCTGGGGAGAAAGCAGAAAAACATAGAAGAAATAGCAGTAGGATGGTCTTTTATTGTATTTACTGACCTAGCAGGGTGCCAAAACTCTATGTTTAGACTGCTTAGATGATGTTAAGGCTGTTTAGATGATATGATAGAGTTTACTCTTCCATAATTTTGACCACTGCTACAAAGACCAAAGCTTATCCAAAATATCCCTTTGGCATGGTAACCAGACTGTGTGGTGTCTTTGCCTAGTGCAAGTCTTGTGTCTCCTATGGTGTCTAACACTGAGGGAGCCATGTGTGATTCATAGAATCATCACAGTTGGAAAAGACCTTTAGGATCATCAAGTCCAACCACTAACCTCACTAAACCATCACTAAACTAAACCATATCCCTCAGCATCTTATCTATGTGTCTTTTTAATATCTCCATGGATGGTGATTCCATCCTGGGCAGCCCCTTCCAGTGCTGAACAACCCTCTCGGTGAAAAGGTTTTTCTAACATCCAATCTAAAACTCTTCTGGTGCAACTTAAGTCCATTTCCTCATGTCCTATCATTCATCACTGGAATGAAGAGATTGATCTCCACCTCACTACAACTCCCTTTCAGGTCATTATAGAAAGTGATCATATCTCCTCTGTCTTGTTACCTCTAGTACAAACATCCTCAGCTCCCTTAGCTGCTCCTCACCAGCTTCATTGCCCATCTCTGGACGTCCTGCAGGACTTCTATGTCCTTCTTGTAGTGAGGGGCCCAGGGACATAATATTGAAGCTGTGGTCTCACCAGCGCTGAGTACATGAGTACAATCATCTCCTTGATCTTGCTGGTCACACTGTTTCTGATACAAGCCAGGATGCCATTTACCTTCTCAGCTACCTGGACACACAGAATCACAGAATGGTAGGGATGGGAAAGGACCTTTAGAGATCATCTAGTCCAAACCTCCTGCTAAAGCAGATCCACCTAGATTAGATCATGCAGGAACATGTCCATATAGGTTCTGAAGACCTCTAGAGAAGGAGCCTCCACATGCTCCCTGGGCAGCCTGTGCCAGGACTCCCTCACCCTTGGTGACACTGCTGGCTCCTGTTCAGCTGGAGGTTGATTAACACCCCCAGGTCCTTTTCTGCCAGACAGAATTCTGGCTTGCTTACTGTTTAATGCAATCAGTAAACAGAGCACCCAAGTTAAACCCATCTCAGTGGAGATTTGAACACAGAACTTTGTAGGTGAAATTAATTATACGATATGACTCCTGTTACGGTCAAAGCTGGATGTGCCCTGTTAGGCAAATGCACCCAGCGGGAAGGAGAGATGGAGGTGGAGGAATTTGTTAGACTGTTTTCATTTCAGCTTTCATTTTGTTTGGATGCATAAAGTAGTGTAGTGGAAGATACTCTTTCTTCATCAAAACACCTTAAATATAATGTGTGAGATAACCTTATCACACCTGCTCTGAGGTGTGTGACATTAGCTGGTTGGTCATAGTTGTTTGTTTAGAGATGCCAATGTAGAGAAGGTGTCAATGCATTTGAGTTGGGAAGATCATTTGGAAATCAGACATGGACCAAATTTTAAAATTTGAAAATTATGCAGTATTTGAATGATACTTGGTATTCAGCCTGACCTAAATTACATGGCCATTGCAAGAGGAGTTTGCTGAATTTGACCTGTGATCTGTGTGAAAAACTATTCTTTTGATCATGTGTGTGAGGGACTGTGCTGCATTCCTTGGGCTGAGAAAAACTTTGGTTTGAATAAATCCTTTTAGTAGTCTAGTAGTCTGAGATAGTGAGTACGGTGTGAATGGCTCCAGCATTTTAAAATCATGTCTGTGAAAGTGGCCTATTTTGACTCAGTTAGGTATAGTATACCTGCTCTTTCCAGCTATCCTCTCACTTACCTTCCTCACCAACTTCTCTTTAGCATCCATCACAATGATCTGAGATTCTGTAATATCTTACTGCTTAGAAAAAGTCTTATTTTTCAAGATGTTGGCTACCTTCCTATCTTCCTACCATCAAATAGACTCCCAGATACTTAAATACCTGAGGAACAAATTCATTCATCCCTTTTCTACTGGTTGTTCCTCTGCTCTGGCACATGTAGCTAGAAACACAGAGAATGAGAATCTGTCAATAAAGTAGGGTGGTCTGTGTGCAGCAGTTATCACTTAGCAGTTATCAGTTTACAGTTATCACTTTGACAGAAGATAGGGCTTTCAAGCAGAGCCATGGGGTTATCGGTTTTTATGCTAGAATTTTAGGCTATCTGTAACTGTGTATTAGAGAAATAGTGTCACTTACTTTAGATTTGGACATTCTGTCACCATTAATGTGCCAATAAAGGCTTTGCTTGAGGACACAGAGATACAACACACTTCTGTTAATGTTGTTCAATAAAGCTATTAATACGATCAATTTGATTTGAAATGTCTCTTGTCTTGTAAAGAATCAGATCATTAACTTTAACAATGTCAGAGAGTTCTGACTATCATATTCTACTAAATTAACATCCAAGGAATCACAAAAAGCCAATTTTGTACAATGGAAAGTATTAATGTTCCATACTAGACAGTATTAATATGCTGCTGGATGTAAATAAACTGAACAACCTTCAAATGTTTCAGGAAAGATGTAGGTTTGCACTAGTACATGACATAAAAAAAGGAGCAGCAAAGAGACATGACACAGAGAGGAAAACAATAATGATTCCTGAACTGAAAGTATGAGATAAAGAAAAATGGTACCGAACACCTGAAATTCACTCTTAATCATATGTTACATGCTGTTGAGAGACAAGAAGTGGGGTCAGAAAGTGCACAAACTCTACAGGTACCTCTGTATTCCTAGTTCAAATATGGAGGGTATCTCTGAAGCACAAATCTTAATCTTTTCCATTTACAGTACTTCAGTTAACATTGCAGACAGGTCTTGGAGTACACGAAAGTCAACTGAAAGATGTGGTCTCAGCTTGCACCATTCTGTTGATTCACACTGCTCGCTTGTGTGTGCATAGCAGTGAAATGCACTGGGAACTTCCTCCTCTGCCTCACATGTACGTTCTCACCTTAATATACTCTGCCTATATGAAATATTGACCAAGCCAATAGCAGTTGTCCCAGTTACATTTGAGAGAGTCATGATTTTAAGTCTGTTTTTGAAAACACCTGCAATTGCTCTTGTAGTTTGAACTGGCTGTTCCAACAGCTGAATTTAGTAATAACATAAGGCAGAGCCTAGTGTGGGCATTGTGAGTACAGAAGGGGGAACTAAGGGGATAATGAGAACTGAACATGTTATTTTTGAACTCCTATGGATGTGCAGTGCTTTGGGTTTTTATTATCCGTGCTCTGGTTCTCTGCCTAAAATAAACTCACACAGCAATAATACTGGGAACTGACTGCTTGAGTGTCAAGTCTGCTGAAAAGGATCAGATGGGTGCCAAACTGAGTAGGAGTTGACAGTGCACCCTCGCTGAAAGGGAGACAGATGCATGCAGGACAGTCACAAAGATGACAGAACTGCAGTGCTTCACAGTGGTGTCAGTTCATACAATGACAAGGAGCAACAGCCAAAGTCTGCATTCAGGTTTGTCATTAGGGAAAAAGCTTTTGCTCTAAGTAGGGTAGGCTACTTAGAAAGAATGTGTAATCTGTGCTATTGGATGTTTGCCCATAGCTGGGCAGAGCTGATGTAGTGCTTGTGGTGGCCTTGATTCAAGCAGGGTGTTGAACAGTGTGACCTCTGGAAGTCATTTCCAACCAACATTGTTATGACTGTAGAAGTCTGTGAACCAGACTTCAGTGAGTGTTAGGGGAGTGACACAAGAACTAGAACTGTTAATTGGAACATTTGGCCCAACCTAGCTTTGCAGAAGTACCTTAAGCTATATGTCTCACTGGGGCACCAAAAGTCTGTAGCAGTTACCTCTTTGCATCTAAGATTTCTTAGCAAGTAGAGGGGTAAAACCAAGGCAGAGAAAATAGAGGGAGAGCCTTTGAGAGCCTGACTTACCTTTGCTGAGAGGAAAGGAAGGAATGGTATTTGCTTCTTGAATGAAGCTCCTCATTCTCCCACCCAGAAGTAACTGCTGCTCTGCACATTTCCAGCTGTAGTGACAGAAATGGCTGGTTTTCACCCTGGCAGCCTTCTGCCTGAGGCAGCTGCCTACATCACTTCACCTTGATGACTAGCTCTCTTCAGGACTTGCAAACTTGCTCCAGGGAACAGAGCAGCTGCACTCAAAATACTGAGCAGACGTCTTCACCTCTACCTCAATACTGAAGGCTTGTCTGTTGTTCCCTGTGGGATGACTCGGTGGTACAAGTTAGGAGCAGAGGCAGGTGTCAACATGGCCTTAGTCAGAAATCTAAGTTTTCACAGCTTTACTGAGATATTGGGAGATAAAGCCACAAGCTGGCCTCAGAAATGTCACACATATGGAGTGGCAACTAGATGTGACCCACAGAGGCACAGCTGAGCAGGTGTCTGCTAAAAAAGCAGCTGCCTGGGTGATGGCTTTTCTTCACTGCCTATGTCAGTTTTTTCATTCAAATTCAATGGGATTGGTGGCATTAACATCACTGACTACACTGTTTCTGCCCTAATTTTGAAACTTAAAGTTTTATAATTAAAACACTTTCATTTCTCAATACTCTTTAAAAAAATTAATTTTTATTGGCACTACTTTTGGTTGATATCACAATTCAGGTTATTTTTCTTAGAAAACAATGTTATTGAGTTCCTTGCTGATACTTTTAGCAATGCAAAAGAAGCTTCCTGTGTTGTGGGACTGAAGAAGCAGGCTCCATTCACGACACAGCAGTCTGTTAGAGAGTGGTAAAGATGACCTATGGCTCTAAGAGTCTAAATAGACTTTTTCCTCTGACCTAATTTCAAGATGTGACAAAATTACTAGGTGTTCTATGTATACAAAGTCAGAAATACACTGGGAGCTGAATACTGTCAACAATACCAGAAAAGCCTGATGTTAGCTCTATTGCAACATAGCAGAGCTCTGCTTTCATGGTGCATTAATTCAACACCTGCAGGTACTCTCTTTCCTTGCTGAAATTACAGGCTATCTAGCAAGTAGGTAAAGGCTTTGGACTGGGGTTTGAAGTAAAGTCATGCAATCTTTATTGATCTGCACAGGGTCAAATCCTAATAGTGTGATGTAAGATACAGGTGCTTCCTCAAAATAAACAAAGAATGAAACAGCTGAGGTGGTTTACTGACCTGTCCAGTTTTTAGAGTTCTTCACCTTTAGCCAGTCACTTTTAAATTCAAAATCAGGGTGCTGGAAAATTATCAGTATTCAAGTCTGTTTATCAGTTGAAAGTATAATTTAAAAGCCACCTCAGCCTCTCAAAAAAGGATTTCGAAGAACAGGACCACGTAAACCAGAGGAAAAACAAACCAAAGGCTTTGCTGTGTGCATTAATACATTAAATTATAAACATTAGAGAAGCCTAATTTAGTTTGAAAGTAGGCAATTGACAGCACTGTTTAACTGTTGGGCTATTGAACAATTCTGGTTTCTGTGCTGGTAGGATGAGCTAGAAGTAACAGAGTCTGTAAGGGAGGTCGTGGATAACAAAGATATTTGTTTCAGTATCTTGAGTAAATGTTTAACCGTCATAATGATACTGCTGTGGGGCACATTAATACACTCCAGCAGGCAATGTGTTATTGCTGTTTCTTTGGTTGTCCTCATATGGCTGTTGTGTTATAAGGTCTCTGCCCTGCAGAGTAGAAAACAGGGAAGTTTCTGAGCTCAGCAAGGAGCGAGAGCTGCTACCTGATACCAAGGGGGATCCTCCTCCTGTGGCTGGAGTAGTGGTACTGCAGGGTTCCTGCGGTGCCTCGTACTGCACTGACTTATGTCTCTTGGCTGGTTTCTCGCCTTCAGGCAGACAGCAGCTCTCAAGGTACTGTGCCTCACCAGGGCTTTGAACTGAGAGCTGCTGAATCACTGGCAGCTGGCGCTTGGTGGTATCTGGTCTCTTTGGTGGAAGATCATGCTGAACTCCTGCTGGTGTTTGCAGTGAGCCAAAAGTCTTGATGCTGTTATCAGTGGAGAGGTGTATATAGCTTCATCTACTGTTCCACTCAGAGTATCGAACAACTTGCATGGATTTAATGAGGACTGGTTGTACATTGTAAATACAGGACATAAAAAGCCAGACTATAAGAGCATTGAAGGGACTTGTGACATATGACTCTCCATCTCTCTTTCCTGTCCCTGATGGCTGTCAAAAGGAGATGTCTAGGAAAGAGCATAAAAACAGTGTTACATGATATATGATACTTCCCTTGGTACTATCCCTGCTTCCAATTGATTGCAACTCAGACACTTCCTGACCTGGATATGTTTCTTTAAATTTAAAGCATGAAAGTATTTCTGGTCTGTGAACTTGCCCTGCCTCTCTTTGAATCCATTCAAGCTTTTAGCATCTGCAACATCCTGCGGCACAGAGTTCATCAAGTGTGTGCGCTTTGTTAAGGTCACAGCCTCAGAGGTCAGGCTAACTCCTCGTGTCAACAGGATTCAGTCCCGTGTTGCCATCACAGCAGGACTGAGCTCCAAAACCAGCTCTTCTTCTGTACCCTCTTTCTGTACCTGTTAATACATGTTAATATTGATTAATGCACTCGTCACATATGGTGTAGGCACTTGTCTTACTCCCCATTCACCCAGGATACACATTAATCAACAGTACAGCATGGTATGGTATGTCATGTCTCATTGCTTAAACATTTTCCTACTCCCTTATGTTGTTATTAAATTGAAGAAAACGAAGTACTCAGGCAGAAGTAATAGATCAGTATAACTGGATTTGTCTTAATACACCCCAGATGGATTTGCCCAGAAGAGTTTAGTGGAAAATCCTTTTCGACAAAGAAAAACTTTTTGACGACTTATATTGCTGAAGATTACTTGCTGCAACTGCAGTAAAAAACTAAAATGTCCGTTTGTTTTGTTGCAGTGTCTTCCACAAGATAAAGACATCTTCTTTCCCTTTCCTCCCTCATTAAAAGAAAAAATAGATTACTGGCTTCAGAAAGATGGTATTTCAGCTTCCCAACTTTTAATTTCCCAAATGATGTCCTGTTAATAGGTTATGGGCTAAGTGCAAGTCTTCTGTAACTTAGTTCAGTTGAGGCCAATGATGGCAGTACTCAGTTTCCCTGCTGTCACCAGAAGTCAGGTGCCAGCTCTCTGTGAATGACTGTAGTGAATATGGAGGGATGGGTGTCTCCCAAGAAAGATTTATTTTACCCTGTGGTAGGCATTTAAAATCAACCCCTAGAGATGATTTTCCTACTCTATCGATTAGAGGTTATTGATTCCTTGCAAACTAGCTTAGACTTCATATATCCTCTGGGAAAAGTTGGCCCCTGGGACCTGAAGCTTAGAGAACAAAGAAGTGTGATGTAGAGTTATTTCAGCTGTATTTGGTATAACAGGCTTCAAATATATAAGAGTTCCCATTCAGTAGAAGTGAAAAATAGGAAAACCCTCAAGTTTTCATAGAATATAATGCACAGAACACAAGACAAAAGGGGTTGTGGGGCAAACAGAAGGTCTTCCCAGTGTGAATGGTTACTAGTGTGAAATGGTCCGTTACAGGCTATAGAACTAGTTTGTATATCTAATTGATCAGTAAATCAATATTATTGCTGCTATTGTGTAAAATAGGGACCTACTCACCAAAAGAGGAAGTGGCAGAAACTATCCTCTAATCATAATATTTATTTAGGGTGTCAGTAATAATAACAAAAGAGCTGAAGGTGATCAGCAGAGGTTTTGCACTCTGTTCTGTGCTGTCTGATCTGCCTCTAGGGTACATAAAGTCCCTTTTGTTTCAGAGATTATGGAAACAACTGTGTCTTTTGTTATTTAACAAAATCCTGAGCTCACACACAGCCTAGTAATTACATGCTGTATTTTAATGTGCTGCCACAAAATGACCAGATGATTGTTGCTAATGCAGTCTTTACCATTCGGCTTTGTCACTTCTGAATGCAAGTTCCATGGTCCCTTAACAGAGTTTTTGAATTCTGTTAAAAAATACTGTCAAATAAGCCCACTCCTTCCCTTTTTTTCTTTTTTTTTTGCATCTTCTAGTTGTGTGAAGAACATCATCTATATGCCTTGCAGATTATTGGTACTATACGAACGCCAGGTGGAAATGATGATGTTGTTACATGGACTGCATATCAGCTACTGTGAAATAATGGATACAGTCAGACCTTACGAGCGTTGCAAATGTAGATTGTGATGTGAAGAGTAACTCCAGAATACCTTTGATGCAGCAAGTACTTTGATGCATAATTGAGAGCTCTTTCATGGAATGATACTTTCCAGGGTGTTTATGCAGTGCCTTACATCTTTAAGCAACTATATAAACAATAAATAATCCTCCTCATCAGTGTCACTACATCCTATTGAATAAGTCCCCAGGGCACTATAAATAAAGGTTATCCTGCAGCCATCAATAACAAACAGAAGAAGGATTTCACTGACTTTTATGAAGTTTTCAGTAGTGTTTTGACTTGATTAAGCTTTTCTGATAGTGTAGTGTTTGCCTGTCTGCCTGAGATACTCAAAGGCAAGCAAGTTTATTAGGTTCACAATTCTCACAAGCCTCTGAAGGACTTTAAGATCTTGTCGGGTTGTCTGGCAACTTCACTGCAATCCACTGTTCTCCAGGGTACATTTGAAACTGCTCGTTTTGAAACCTGTGTGATGACTGTCCCTAGGCACGTGTATGAGGCGGGAACAGGACAACCTGCTCTTGCTCTAACCAAGGATTACTTGCTCCAGTTCACAGCAGCCTGTATGGCTTTTAGCCACCTCAGAGTATCAGGTAGTATAAATGTGTATCTGACTATCCTTTCCTACTTAGGCACACAATATATCTAGAGAAGTATACAAGCCCTTATCGATATGTAATATGCACAGCTCCAAATGTTTAACTATTACTCGTTATAAGGTCCCCATGAGGTAAGAAACTACTGTAATTGTAATTTTACAGGTAAGAAACTGAGGGTCAGTGGCAAGATTGTTAAAGGTACTTTTGTATCTTTTTGGTATATGTAGAATGATGGTCTCTGAATGATAGCAAAACTCTTCCTGGTTTCTTCCTGTTTCCTCCTTCTTCTGTCTCTTCTTATTCTTCTGGCTGGTGGTGGTGCAAGAAGTGGGAAGAGAGAGAGAAGCAACCATGAGGATTCCAAGGTCAATGAGGAAAGAGAGGAGTAGGTTTGCTGGAGCAGAGACTCCCCTGCATTCTACAGAGAGGACTGATGAAGCTGACATTTGTATTTTGCTAAAGACCTCTCATCAGGGGCAGTGACTCACTTCATTAAAGACCCTGTGCCAGGGGCAGTGACTATGGCCGGAGGAGGCTATGTCCTGTGTGAGGAACCCCATATCCACAGAAGCTATAACTGTGGGGAAGAACCCACATCAAAGAAGCTAATTAAAATTATGCCCAGAAGAGGCCATGTCCTGAGGGAGGGACCCTGTATCTGCAGAAACTGCAACTGTGGCGAACAATCCACTCCAGAGATATTCACTAAGGACTGTGTCCTGTGTGAGGGACCCCATATCAGCGGAAGCTGCAGCTGCTGGGAACAATCCACACCAGAGAGGTTCATTAAGGACTGTGTCCTGGGGAAGTGACTCCATACCGGAGCAGGGGAAGAATGCCAGGAGTTGTCCTCATCTGAGAAGAGAGACGTGGCAGAGCCCATCTGTGAGAGACTGACCACATCCCCCATTCCCTGCCCTCCTGAGCTGTTGTGGAGGGAGGAGGTAGAGATATCGGGAGCAGTGAGCTGGGCCCGGGAAGAAAGGAGGGATTGGGGAGGGAGATCTTAAAGTGCTGGTTGTAATTTTCTCATCATCCTACTCCCTTTTTGCTTTTGTTCTGTTCTGTTTCTTGTAGGTAGTAGAATAATCTTTCCTGTTTTGCTCTCTAAGTCTAGACTGTTCCAGTCGAGACTGGAGACTGTTTTGCCCAGAATTGTAATTGGCAGTGAGCCCTCCCTGCCCTTGTCTCAATCCACAACAACCTTGGTTATCTTTTTTTCTCCCGTTTGGTTGGAACCTTTGCCATCCTAACGAGGGTGGTGGTGAATGGGGGTACTGAGCGAGAGACTGTTGTACTTCATTTCTGGTTGGGCCAAACCACGACAACTTGCTAATGAAAGAGATGAGAACTGACTACCTTTGGTGAGCAGCTTTTGGCTTCAGAGTAAGGAGTGATAGAAAACGTGAGTGCAGTTTTCAAGAATGAATAAGGAACTCTATGCTCAAGCCATGTGGACCCCTTGAGTCCCTGAATGGTTTTGGAAAAGGGAATTAAGGGGCGAGAGTCAAATGAAATGGGTGAGGCTTTGCTGCCACAAACCTCTTTCAGAGTTTGCTGCTTCTGTGACAATGATTAGTGAAATTGCCTTGGTTTTCAGACTGCTCAATTTAAATGAGCTAAAGTTAGTTATTTGCTTTGAAAAGCCACAGGAGCTTTTCAGTGGCAATCCTGGCAACGACCACAGCAGCCATAGCAAGACAGGTTAAAATCTACTTCTGCAAATGGCACCACTGGCTCCTAAACTGTCTTCCAGTTACTTTGCAGATCAGTCTCACTGACAAAAACACCTTGAATCCTGTGCATTTAAAAAAAAAAACACATTGACATTTCACATTTAAGAGTGGGAGGGCAGAAAGGCAGTGCGTCCTTCACTCACCCAGAACAGAAGCTTACGGTGCACAGTGCAGAGTTTGCTGTTAGCAGGATAAGACTCAAATCAGAGCTGATCCAGTTGGAAAGATTAGTTTGGCATAAGTTAATGAGCAGTGCTGACATTTTGAGATCATCAGTTTATGTGCAACAGGGAGCTGCATGTAATGTGATCAAGCCACATTAATTTAGGCTAAAATGATAGAATCATAGGGTGGTATGGGTTGGAAGGGACCTTTAGAGCTCTAGTCCAACCCCCTTGCAGAAGCAGGTTCACCTAGATCAGGTCACACAGGAATGTGTCCAAACAGGTCTTGAAGGTCTCGAAGGAAGGAGCCTCCACACCCTCCCTGGGCAGTCTGTGCCAGTGGACCTCATTTTCAGCACATCTGGTACAGCAGAATTATACTCAGTTAACGAGTTCCTGTGTGACCTACTCTAGGTGGTCCTGCTCTGGCAGGGGGGTTGGACTGGATGATCTTTCCAGCCCTTGAGATTCTGTGATTATGTGAACCAACCTGCACAGCAGGTCCTCTACATATCTGTGGGAACTCCTGTTCCATTTAGTGGAAGTCTTTTTAGTCAGATTATGTGACAGGATAGGGTTTTGGTGTCATACATGGTGCTGGGATGATTCTTCCTGGTGATCACCCTCTCTTATCCCTCTGCATGCTCTGGATGAGCCGTAGCCAGTCAGCAGGAACCCTCTATCTTTTTTTTCCCTTTTCCTACCTCTCTGCCTAACAAGAGTCTTCCATACCCCCGCAGCTATACAGGAAAAGAGATTTGCCTTTCATTCCTCTTCCTGAGTAAAAACAGAGGAATGAAATAAAAAATTTCTAGAAGACCAAATAATTTCTTTGTCATATTTGCAAATATTTTTAATCTATCCTGATTTCCATACTTATTCCTATGATTCACTCACTCACTGGTGATGAAGCCCCTTGTTACATAAGAAGTAAGTGATGGTTTGGCTTTTTAGACTCTCTTGCCCCAAGTCAATGAACTGCCTATATCATACAACACAAGGACTAAGCTCACCATCTCACTGTGTGTGTTAACAATGTGACTGAAATGGTACCCATTCATGAGAGCAAAGGAATCAACAAAATAGCCTGTGCAGGAACTTGACGGATATGAACTCCTTCCATGACCTTTATAACATGAAAATCTGATACTTCTGAGAGAAATAACCCTAAATGTTTCATGAACAATGTAAGAGGCATAACTTTTCAAGGGCTCCAAACATCAGCCAGTCCCATTGCCTTTTATTACCTCTGAAGGAGAATTTAACAGTAGGCTTTTACTTCTAAATTGATAATATTTTTTTAAAGAGAAAACAAAGCCAAACATGAACAGAAACACTATGTCTAAAAATGTCCTGATCTTTTGCAACAGCAAAGACCTCCTATGCTTTAACAGAGGCCCATGTTGGGCCGTTATGCTGCATTATTTTGTCATGCTTTATCTCTCTCTGTTTAAACTAAATCCCAAAGCTACTGTTGGGTCGATTTCTGGTAGAGCAGAAGTGGCATAAAGCCAGTTGGTCTTGGTTCAGAAAATATGTTCCCTCTGTAACAGTGTCTTTTTAAGAAAAAACACTATCAGTACAGCAATCAGTAAACCCTCATTTGTCAAGGTAGACGCAATAGTCACACAAGAGTCTATTCATGTGTAAGAAACCCACCTGATTTTCATAACACCTTCATAATAGACTGTGGATATTTTTTGGTTTTAATTTTATGGCAGCGTGACTCTGCTGTCTATACATACAACGTAGCGCTCTTTGTACAGACAAAGTGGAAATGACATGTATCAAACTACACTGGCTCATTGAGCCTTGGTTTTGATGACCTTATGCCTTTTCGGTCTTCTGGTTTAACCGTGATACTTTTATTGTTGGCTTTGAAGCAGTTAAATGTAGTCTGAAAGCTTTTTCTTATTTCCTGCTTCTTCTTTCTTTTTTTTTTTTCCCTCATTTTTTCCTTCTCATTGTAAAATACTGTGTCAAGGACAAACAGGTTATGGTTTTGAGGGTTTTTTTTTTTAACTCTTTTCTATTACTATTTTTATTACAAAGCAACCCTGTAGACCTTTTAATTCTCTTGATTGTTTAAAGAGGCTTCATGAAAACATGACATATCAGATGTGGAGATAGGCATAATTGAGTGCAAAATTCTTTTTTGCCAGGACTCTGCTATAGTAAGATCCTAAGGAATTCAACAAAAAGGAAAGGGTCAGCAAGGGTTTAGTGGAATTTGATAGGAGGCCCCATACAAATATCCAGATGAAACTATAGCCAATTATTCTGTGCTGAATATTATGCCTTGATGAAAATAAAATACCTGAGTTTAATCTTTCATTCAGGGTAAAGATTTGTGGTATAATGACCTGATTTAGCTGAAAAAAGGAAAAAATAAGTAAGTCTGACAGCTGAGAACAGAAGGGGGATTAATCTCAAAAGTTGCTAGTCTTTGTTTCCCATCCTTTCATTATTGTGCAATCAGACCTAGGAAAGCTGCCCTGAAACAGCTCCAATTGCATTGCTCGGAGTAAGAAGGAGGCACACTGGAGAGAGATTTTCCATTATTTACAGACAGAGGAACTGACAATAAAACAGAGGGAAATGGAGCCAGTCAGTCCTCCTCTTGGTCTGCCTGGGGCTCAGGGCAGATGCAGGCTCATGGTGCCTGCATTCATCACCAGGCACACCAAAGGCAGCTGCAGGTAGCTGTGACAGGGTGGGGTGTCTCACAAGGTGCAATAAGCCCACTGAATGTGTAATTAACCCACGTTCAGTCTTACATTTTACCCTTAGTGTGCCTGATGAGAAGATGGGAGATGGTGCTGTGGCATATGTTAAGAGTGCTGTCAATTCTTCTGATCTCTTTGATGGAGACTCTTATTGGCATGTGACAGGATGCCAGCTCTCATTCCACATGTGAACATTTACAACAACCAGCTCCACTAGGCACCACTAATTGCCAGTGGTTGCTGCAAGTCAGGTTGCTGTGCAACTACTAGCTCCAGCTGACGGGAATTGCACTTGAAAGTCCCACAACATACTTTGTAGTTGTTACACCAGCTGTTATAATTACTGCTTGAGTTATCACACTTTCAGTAATCACCATGTTAAAGTAGAAAAGGGCAGAAAACTTTCTGTAAGTATGTGAGAAGCAAGAGAAACACCAGGGAGAAAACTGTGTTCATTATTAAAAGAAAATAAAATAAACTGCCAAAAGATGAGAGTAAGATGGTTGACATGTTTAGTGGGTGTTTTTTGTTTGCTTTATTTCAATCTTTCCTGAAGTGATTAGCTTCGCTCATAAATTTAACAAATCTAACTTCAGTATAAAATTACAAGAAAGGAGACAGACAGTGCAGAGAACATTTAGCTCTTGGATGCTTTCAGAAAGGAAATTTCTAAGGAAATAATGTGAAGGCTGACAGAAGCAGCCTTAGAGCTATAAGTGATATCTTTGATAATTCTTGGAAGATGCACAGGCTTCCAGAAGACTGGAAATGAGAAACCATGGTGTCTGCCTTTGAAAGGTGACATGAGGAACTAGCTATTCATAGAGTTAAATCACAGAATCACAGAATCTGAAGGGTTGGAAGAGACCTTGAAAGATTATCCAGTCCAACCCTCTGCCAGAGCAGGACCACCTAGAGTAGGTCACACAGGAACTCGTCCAGTTGAGTTTGAATGTCTCCAGAGAAGGAGACTCCACAACCCATCTGGGCAGCACCTTGCAGTGCTCCATCACCCTTAGTTTTGGTTTCTGGAATAATATTTGAACAAATTTTGTACTATTTTTAAACACCTGAAAGATAATAAAGTTAACAGCCATTTATGGATTTACCAGAACAAATTACATCAGTCATCTAATTTCTTTCTGGAGCTAAATAACAACTGACCTTAGAGATAGCAAAGAAACAGGCAATGACATGCTGCTTTCTCTTGATATTATCTCTCGTGACATTTTATCAACTAACTGAGAAAGCACTCTACAGATATAATTATCATAAGACTAGTGTGACACTGTTTAGAAAATTGTATTTAGAAAGTAGTTATGAGATGCTCACTATCACTTTTCAGTTTGTCCATGAACTTTCAGATGATTCCAACATTCAAAGAACACACTATAAGACAAGATTAAACTTCAGAAAGACTTTGATAAGTTAAAGATGCAATGTAAGGCAGCACAATGTAGCTGAATAAGAAGAATTTCAAGATATTAGGCTTGGACAGGAATAATCTTCTCACATCAATACAGTGAGGGAATAAAAGGCTGGAGAACTGAGTATTCTGCTCATTGGCGAATAAGAGGTTAGTCCAAATCTCCTGTCACAGCGAATTACATGCTCAACAGGATTAAAAAAATGTAATTTTGTTGTGAATTGATAGGATGGTTACACAGTATTACCTATAGGATATGGGAAATCATCTGCTTTATTAAGTTTTGGTAAAGACTCATTTGGAATATAATGCCCAGTTTTGGGTACTAACTTTTGAGAAATGCCAGGCTCAACTGGAGAGATTGCTGAAAACAGTAATTGTAGGAGTAGGTAATGTGATTTATGAAGAAAGGCTTAAGAAATTTAGATGGTTAAGTAAAGAAAGGACAATATTAGTGTTTGCACAACTTAAAGGAATGGGGAAATTGTTCCCTTCATGTTCTGTTGATGGAACAAGAAATCGCAGGCTTTAATTGGAACAATGAAGATTCACGTCAAAAGTAGGAATAATGTAATGAGAACAAAGACAGGAAAACTGTAGCACAGGCTGTGAAAGGTTGTGGGATATCTGCCTGAGGAACTCCTTTGCCAGGAGTGGCTTGGGCATGGTTCGGTGGGGGAACAATGAAATGTACTCTTGAGGTCAGTTTCAGTCTAATTTTCTGTAACTTTTCACTGAGTATTTTTATAATCCTTTCAAAGTTTCACAAGTCTGTGACCCTGTGGGAAGCCTGCACTGGAACAGGTTCATGGTAGGACCTGTGAACCCATGGGCAGAGAGGAGCCCATGCTGGATAAGGTTTGCTGTCAGCTCTCGTGATCCCATGGGGGACCCACACTGGAGCAGTCTGTTCCTGAAGGACTGCACTCTGTGGGAAGGATACACACTGGAGCAGTTCACAAAGAATTGTAGTATGTGCCAAGGACTCACTTTTGAGAAGTTCATAGAGGACTTTTTTCCATATGAGGGACCTCATCCATGCTGAAGCAGAGGAATTGTGTGAGGAGTCCTTCCTCAGAGAGGAAAGGAGTGGCAAAAACAATGAACTGACCACAACCTCCCTTCTCCTTGTCCCTGCACCATTGATGGGGAGGCAATGGAGACTAGAGAAGAAGAAAGGGTTGAAGGAAGGTACTTTAAAATTCAATTTTTTGTTTCTCATTTCCCTACTCTGTTTTGATTGCTAATAAATCAGACTAATTCTCCCCAAGTTGAGACTGTTTTGCCTGTGATGGTATTTTCTGAGTGATCCCCCTGTCCTTATCTCAATTCACAAGACATTTGTTATATTTTCCCTCTTTGGTCCAGCTTAGAAGGGCAAGTGATTGAGCAGTTTTGATGGGCACCTAGTACCCAGCCCAGTACTCACCACAAAAACATACACTATTTTAGAAAACCTCAGTCTCTGATTCATCCTGAGACACCCGATTACCTTAAACTAGGCTCTACAGCAAAATGGTGCATGAAATTGGTTGCCACCTTGATAAGTGTTGCCTTTGCTGGCTGTAGTTCAGCTTCCAAAAGAAAACTTTGTCTTCATTGTAACCTTCTTACTCTTACAGTTGTAGGCTATGAATACATTGGCACCTAACTTGTGATCCAAAAGGTTTTCCTTTTAATAAGTTTTCCTGTTAAATATTGGGGTTGTAAGGTCAGGTTCCAAACACTTGGGAGTTTTTTTCTATTGCATCAGGAGACCCTGAGCTCTGTTATTAGGGTTGTTGCTTTTGGCTTGTAATTGCAATCAAAGCTGAATAATTAAAAAAAGCAGCAGTGGTTCAAAATGATTGCCAGTTGTAATTACAAACCAAAATCAACAATCCTACAGACTACTTGCACCGTCTGCTTCTCTCTGCTCACTGTAACTATGCTTCCCCCATTTCCCCTTCTCACTCAACATTGGACACTTTCCACTTACTGCTTGACCCTCTTGCAGGGCATCAGAGCTGCGATCTTACCAGGGCTGTTGTTAGCAGGATGTCTCCTGTTACAAGCATTCTGCCCACGTATATGGGGTTTGTCATCTCTTATCCCAAGAACCTGTCAAATGAAGAATGCCTCTTGTTGAAGGAAACATCAGGTAGACTACTGAATTGATTAAAAAACTTCTATTGCAGTTTGTTAAACTGACAGCTGGAAAATTGATTCTCAGTTAACTGTTCTAATTTCTATTACTGTGTATCTAACGCTTTCTTGAAAAGAATTTAGATTTCTCATTTAATAACTGGAATATAATTTTTTTTTTGCCCTATATGTCATATCCTGGATTTGCATAATGAGATTTGAAAGCATGTCTAGAGGTAAAGAACCCCTTAAATAACCTAGATTATGTTGGAGGAGACAAGGAGACATTAACATATAGAAGCCAGAAGAGTGTGACAAATAGCTTTTTCATGGCTGTTAAATATTCTGCAAGTTTACAGTATCATCTAATATGACATTTCTTCATGGGGTACAGAGGCAAAACAATTATAGTTTTGGACATTACAAACAAATGTGCCCAAAGTATAAATACAGAAGAAGCAGAAAGTGAGATAGTTTGGAATCTTGTTATTCACATGGGTCAGAGGCCACAGTGTAACCTCTTTCAGCTGCCCAAGTATCCCATTCTTAGGCCAGTATCTAGTTATAGATTCAATTATATGGGAAAACAAGAAATGGTAATGTTTTCCAGTGATTTTTTTCACTAACTCTGGTGATATAAGAGCGAGTATATACTTTTTAATCACGTTAAAGTTATTGCAGAAATGTTTAGGAGAATGATGGTACTGGAAAACCTCCTGGATTTTCTGACACTCACCCCCATGGATTTCAGTACTGATTATGGAGAAGCTGCTCACTAGTCAAAATTCCCCTGTCAGGGAAAAAAAAAAGGAAATAAAAGGCTTGTTGTTCAATATAACCTGTGGAGATACAGGACTTTCCTTGTAACCTCTTCAAAATGAAGCAGCAAATAACCAGAACCCAAATACAAGGCTGCAGGTAGTACTGAAAAATCAGTTTCTTAAGATGAACTACAGAACTGAGATGATGATGATGAGGTGAAAGGAACTTCATCTCCTGTGGTGTATAGAATTTGATGGCATCTTTTGTAGTCTTTTGTGAAATTTCTGACGTTACTATTGGAAGTTGGAAACTGACCAAACACCAGTCAGACTATGAATATGCCTATAATCAGACCAGAAAAATTGGTCTATATTTAGTGAATGCAATTAAGTGTATTTCAGCTGTGCCACCTTCCTGTTGTGAAAACAAACAAAAAAAGAAATAAATACAATATTTTCTTAGGATTAAACATTATTATTAAACATTATTTGCTTTGCCTTTTATTATGCACTGGGAATTTGTACTTTAGTTTAAAAATGCCATATTAGAGAAATGGATTAATAATTTTAATAGCACAGTAGAGAACGACCTATTTGACATGTTCTGTGGTACTTTGTATTCATGCAGTTGCATAGTGGAGTGTTTTCTTTAGTGTTTGCCTTTGTGGGAAGAAGTCAAGAGGGGTGTGCTGTGCTTGTGGGAACGCAGTGTTCTTTTCTGTGTGCTTTATATTTGATGTGATGGGGAAGAAACAACAATAATGAGGTTACATTTGATAATTTTGCATTAATGATGAACAGGAGCCCACATACTTTCAAAATAAACCTGATTGAAATTCATTCTAGTTGTCTCCCATTAATCTTAATTGTAATTCCATCTTTCACTTTAATAGGTTGTGAAATTTTAGGAAGCTGTGTTATTGTTCTCATATACTTGGTTAATTTTTAGTTCACAAAGTTCTTCTGACTTTTACATCTGGAAAGGAAGGCCAACATTTCTATATTCTGTATGGATGTTTATATGCCAAGCAACATTTATCTGATTCAAAGCAGTCAGAGAAAATGCAGAAACTTCTGTTTAAGGGCAGACTTCTTTACCTGAGACAAATTTGGCAGAAGGCTTCTTTTTGTAGTTTAGCTTTAAAAACAAAAATGTATGTATCAATCCACAAGGAACAGGGTATTAGTAAAACAAACTGACCATATAGCACATGCATTGCTTCAGAAAGCTGTGCTCACTTTTTTTCAATGCCAAGTCTTCCTTCAGCAGTACCTGAGAGGACAAAAATCTCAACCTTTCAGCTTCCACTGACTTCAAGGAGAGTCAAATGTTCTCCACACCTTGCAGGACTGAATCCTTTGTAAACTTGCTTGTGATTAATATATGTTATGAATATCTATTAAGTGTTACAGTAGGTTGATAACACCCAGCCATATCACTCATTTATTAAAAGAAACTGTCCAGTCACAGTCGGAACAGGAAGGTGAGAGAGCAACTCAGCTGCAGTTAGATTGATGATACTTCTAAAAATTGTCCAAGCATGTGTGCAAGAACCTGTCAAAACAAGAGTTTAATAAATGAGAAAGTGAAGGACAGGTAACTTTCCCAATATACAAAAGTTGTGCACATGCATGTGCATGCTCCATTGGTTCCCCCCTCCCTAACAGGTAAACAATACAGAAACAGAGTCTGACATTTTTGAGCTAGATTGTCTGGAAAAGAAATTTGCCAAGTCAGTTATTACTAGGGTTACAGCAGCATGTAACATGGTATCACTGAAGATCACTTTTGCATCAGCAAATTTCCAGCAAACTCAGTGATAGTCTCTTCCCTGTCCCAAAAACTACTTTGTTCTTTTGAGCAGCATCAGCAATAGCAGAGTTTGCTCTCTGGAAGGAGAAGTAGCTCCTGCAAAGGGGATAGGGAAGGTGGGGGAGAGGAAGCAGAGGAAGATGCAGAACCCGGGGATCAGAGAGCATTTGATGGAGTTGCCTACCCCAGGCAGAAACACCCTTCCTCTGCAGCAACAGTGTCAGTCCCTGATTTCATGGGAAATTTACACTTTTTAGAGGTCTATTGCCCAAGTTAGTTGCTGATTTTGCCTTTATTGGAAGGTACCCCTGCTTACACCAAAACTGGTGATGTACCATGGTACTGTAAAACTGTATAGGAATTGTGAGATATCAAAGCATTTTTCTCCCTATTAATAACCTGGAAGTGTTTTGATGGGTCTTTGTTAAACTAGAGGAACAAAGTTTGAAAAAGGATGTGCCTAATATAAGGAATGAAAGCTACCTTTAGGCACTTCAATGATGTGGAACAGATACCGTAATTTTAATTCTAGTCTTTGATTGTGTTAAGTCTCAGACAGCAAAATAAAAAGCACTTAGAAATGGCACCCAAACAGAAAAGGGCTGTTGGCTGAGTAGTTCTTAGTGCCTGAGCACTCCATTAAGAGAGTCTATTTCGTGCAGTCATCTGCTCAAGTTGCTCTCTCATAGCTACAGAAATTATTCTGTTCATGATTGCAGTAGGGGGCTTGACACAGTCCACAGTTCTAATAAATTGCTACAATAGTTCTTTATCAGTGAGTTTTATTCATTACTGACGTCTTGTTTCCACAGTGTAATTCATGTGTAAAGCTCCTGATAGGTTACTGAGTAAATATCTGGGAGTTCAACCTCTTCTGTATTCCACGTTGTCATTTTGACATTTTTAGTACTTACACAATTGCAGCTCTGACATCATTTCTTAGTAAGTGGGCTATGGGTTCTCTATGGTAACATTCTGGATTGCTGTTTTTTTGGGGTGTCGTGGTTTAGGCCCATCAGGGAACAAAAGACCACGATTAGCCTCAAGTACCGAAGACTTAAGGATTGCTAAAGGGCAGGGAGGGCTTAATTGCCGCTTACGGTGCAGGACAAAACAGACCAGGCTACTCGGCTTGGGGAAGAAAAAAAACCAGAAAACAATTTAATACCAACTAAAACA
>WBNH01003877.1:136668-307582 GCA_013401255.1 Urocolius indicus
GACTGTGGGGTCCGCATGGTCGCCTCCATCTTGTACCACTCTTACACCTCCTGCCTGGCACCTCAAATTCCCGTCCCTAAATAGTGATCGCAGAGGCACCAGATTGGCCCAGCCAGGCCGGGGGGTGGGTCTGAACCCAGGAGTCGGGGGAGAGTCTAAAAAAAACTCTTACCGGGTCTTCACTGCAACCCGCTCCCCCTGTTACTAAGCAAAAGCAACTCCTTGCTAAACCATGACATGGGGTTCCAGAGTTTTATTGGAATCAAATTGCAAAGACTGGGCAAACTTTCTTTGCTATAAGTTCTGTTCCTGAAATTGTGGTTGGTATTTGGTATTTGATACATGGTTGACTGAAGATGCTATTCTCCAGAAGTTTGTGATTACTTGTGCTTTGGTGTATGCACATTAAGTAATCACCCTAGAAGCTGGCTGGCTAACCTTGGTATTTACTCCTCTTTGAAAGGGGAAGGATGTTGACAGGGACTTAAAGGCAGTCAAATATCTCTGTTGTCATTACCACTCATGCATCCCCTCCCTGTCTAATGACAAGGAGCTCCATTTCAGCACAGGTCCTTGGTCCTGGCTGAGGCATGTTGGAAGTAGTTCTGTTTCCTTCTGTCTTGTCTTCCTGATAGGATTTAATGGAGAGATCCCATCCCTATGTTCCTGTCAGGTCCTCATCCTCATTCCCAAAAAATCTTCCTGGATTGACTCTAGGTCTGACTTGTTCATCTTTTCGGATGGTCAGCAGCTGGTTGGCAGCTGTCACAGTCACCAGGCTTCTCAGATGTGGTGGGTCAGCATCCTGGTAGGTTCTGTGGTCTCCTCAGCTCCCAAGGGCTCCTCTTCCCTCAGGGATGGCCCAGCTCCCTCAACAGTAGGATTTTCTGCCTTAGTTGGCTCAGACAGCTGGTCATTATATAATGACCTCTTTGAATCACCTGCCCTAAGTCTCATTGACAGGAGCAGGAGCCTTTGATGATTTGATAAATCCAAAATAGATGAGGGTCATTTCACGGTCATGGTCAGGTTGGCTAGGAACATCTGCTCCATCTAATGGCATTTGGTGCCTTCTATGGGAAGGTGGATTTGTCTGGGCATGTGAAATATTTAAAGAGTGTGAGTCATCAACATCTGAAAGGACTTTAGTGCCCTCATGTTGTGTGCTTGGCATTGACTTTAAATGTAAGCGAAGACGATATGCTGAGCCATATTGGAAACACTCACACTGTTGTGCCCGCAGAAGCATCAGAATATCTCAGCAATCACTTTTCATGGCTCAGTTTGCCCCTCTGAGAGTGAGGAATAATAACTTATTATCAAGTTCTGTGTGATATGAATAATGTGCAGTTCTTTCCTGTTCCCTGCATAATTTATCCTGAAATTGCACTGTGATTTCTGCTGGACACTTTAATGCATGGGAAATTAAGAGTGTTTCTGTGCAATGGAAAAAGAACCCCAAAACAAACCAACAGCCCTCAAAAAACCTAAATTAATTGTTTAATAATTTATCTTGATGGAAGAGGTACACGGATAGGAAAAGAGTTAACCTGTCAGGGAAAATAGTAGTAAAGAAGAACAATCAAGGTGAAGTAATCACCACAGTACCTGAATGCTTGTTCAAATTCCAAAAGTCTGCATCAAGTCTCATCCTTCTCCTGGCAGGATAGAGGTCACAGTGTGTCACTTTCTGTCATCTTGGCATAAACTGCATAATATGAGTTAAGAAATGTAATGAGAAAAAAATGTCTGAAATCCAAGTTTGGGGAAAGTGCCATTCGTAAGGAAAGTATCTTGTTCAGGAAAATTACTCCTATTCATGAAAGATTTAAGGCAACCCTAGATAGATTTTTAGTGTAGGTTACATAGGAGGCCATACAATATAGTTTCCTAAACTGAACAAACTTTGCATTCATCAATAGAGATTTCTTGGCACGTAAGTGGTATTCAGGGGGGCACAAGGGAGGGGAAAGGCAGACCGGAACAGAGGTGAAGAATGAGGGGAGCTTGGCGCTGATACAAATGATACCAAAAATGCTGATTTAGGGAGGAAAAATGTAAATCACTTGTAATGTCTTTTGAAGAAAGGTGCCCAAGTTAAAGTTGCCTTGAAGGCATATGACCCAGCCTGACATTGCTTTGGCAGCAGAATGTGAAGGGTGTGTAGGTAGAGATGAAATGTCCTTTGATGAAGCATGCTCACAAACAGTTTTTCTGACAATGACAGCAGCACCAGTACCTTTGAAGATCCAGTTACTTTTTCTGTCTCTGGACAAAGAGAATCAGGATAATTTATTAGCTATGAAGCAAAATGGATCTCGTTTTCCACGCATGGGCATATTTTATCCCTTAATTTCTCCAAAATCAGATAACGTAGTGCTGAGCAGATAACCAGTTCAAAGCCTTGTTTGTTTCCTGGGACAGGATCAGATACTGAATCTTTACTTTGAAATCACATATCCAGTTTGGGACTGAAATGGCAAATAATTCAAAATATTGACTTGACCGTGAAGTGACATCTGTGCTCGGGATCTACTGAGCCTGAGGGCTGTCTGTACCTTGTAGGCTATACAAGACCACATCACATACAGTCTTTCTGGTTCTTACTCCTCCTCTGACTCTTCTCAACCCTGGATTTCTCCAGCATGGGCAGGAGAAAACCTCATTTCTGCACCATAATACAGGGCTGTGCTTCTTAACAGATGCTAGTGGGTGCTTATCAGTTCAGGTACTTTTTATGCTCACCTAGCTATATATTTTTGATCTCTCTTCTCTTATAATAGACAGCAATTTATTTTTTTGCCTCTTTTTTCTTTTTTCAGTCCTGTGGAATATATCACTATACAGCATCACAGAATGGGTTGAGATGGAAGGGACTTTAAAGATCATCTAGTTCCAACCCCACTGCCATGGGCAGGGGCACCTTCCACCAGACCAGGTTGCTCAAAGCCCCATCCAGTGTAGCCTTGAACACTTCCAGGGATGAGGCATCCACAATCTCTTGGGGCAACCTGTTCCAGTGCCTCATGTATAAATATATGTATGAGTTTCTGTACATCTGGGATGTAAGCATATAGCAGAAGCAATATTTTTTCCTCTATATTCTGCTCAGTTTTCACAGCACAACAGCATCTGCATAGCGCTGCAGATTCTCTCTCTCTTCTCAAGCCACATGTGAGGTCAAGGAGCCCATGGCACCATGCTGCTAGCACAAAGAGAGCCTTTGCTGCTGGGGAAGCAGGGCCTGGCCCTCTGGCTGAACCATGCCCTGCAGTTTTGCCTTTGTTAAGTGCTCATTCCTATTTTTTAAATGCAGAGTTTGCCAATGTTAAATGCTCTGAGGTATTGCTAGACCTGATCAAGATCTGTTATAGAGGCCTGAACTAGGACCTAGACTGAAGGATGTTTGTCCCATTTTAAGCTGAACTATGACTGGATTGAAAACATGGTGGTTCAGCTCCCACCTGCAGGCTGTTTTCATTTCTGAGATCTGTGTCCCGCTGCACACGCTCAGATCTTCAAAGGCTGAAAAGCAGCTGCCAGTGTTGGATGGGTTGATTATATTCTGCAGCAGCAGTTCCAGCCTGAAGAGCTTTAATTTTTCCCAGTGCTCTTTTGTGCAGATTGAAAGCTTCGTGGACTATCATCACCACCCGTGGATGTGAGAGCTGAAGAATTAGAAACGGGGTCTTTACAGAGGCTACCTGGTTCCTACTGGGAGAACAAGGTAATTTCAAGCTGGAGGAAAGAGTCTTGCTAGCTGCTCTGGGGAGCTGCTCCAGACTTTCACAGGTTGCTGCAAAAGGTGAAGTCTGGGCCTCGCGGCAGTCATCCTGAAGGGCAGGACTCTGGTTTGATTTCATCTTACCAGAATTACAAGTGTTCTCTTCACTAACTCAGACAATTCCACACTACCAAGTTTACCTGTGAGCGAAGGGCTCTCAGGAGAGGCTTAAGCCTGCTACCTGCCGAGGCAGAGTTTTGGCTTTTTGGATCTATGCTTTGCAGTCTTCATGTGCTGCATTCTGGGTAAAACTGACCCCTAAGGAGGTAACCCGAAGTCCAGGCACAACTTACCTCTTTATTTAACCTTGTACTGACCAGTTACATTGAAATAAATCAAATCCCCCCTGACTTCTACTTTCCAATATGTGTTTTTTAAAAAACCCAGATTAACTGAGAACTTTTCTGTTTTGCAGAAGCCTTATTAACTTTTCATAGGCTCTACATTCTTGGCTCAGAAATGTATTTTCTTTCTGAAAAATTTTGTGACTTGTAATAATGAAGGAACAGCCTGCCCCAAGCAGAGAAATTCAGCAGCGGTGAATACTCATTAAAAATTGGTCCCTGAAAAAGAAAGGTTAATAACTTCTGACCTGGACATATCAACTAGGAAGCTTACTAGTATCATTTGCTTAGTCTGAGATAGAAACAATTTCTTTATTTATAGGTGTTGGAGATTTTGGGAGATGTCCAGGGCTTCATTGTCAATTTAACCTTACTATTTAATGTACACGGTATGTGGGCATCTCTTCCGTATTTTGCAATGGATGCAGTCTAAGATTCATAATATATCACTTTCACAAGCAATTTAGCACAGCATAAGGGAGGAAATGTAGCTGTACTGTCTTAGTACTTATTTTCTAATAAAATTCTAATAGATTTTAAGTTAATGACACAGAAGATGACATTTATGTCCTAAGTCGTCTTTTTTTATCTGCAGCAGCACAATGAAGCAGGAAGTTACAAGACCAGATGATAAGGTAATGCACTCCTAGCCTGTGTACAATAAAGTACCCTTATAAAAAGCTGGCTTGCCTTTGACGTTTAACTAATGTCTCACCGTGAGATTGTACCTGGCGGGCCAGAGTCAGTAAAGCTGGTGAGGTTTTCCTTCACTAGAGATTGATTTGCTCCTTAGTTGAAAGAAGATCTGCTTTAACCTCCCAACAAGGATTATCAGGCTTTTTTAAAGAGAAAGGCAAGGAAAACAACAATCATTTTCTTTTTTTCTTCCTGTGGTTAATATAGGAGGAAGATTAAAAAGACTCCCCTGTTGATAAGATCTAACCATTTATGCTCCTGTGTGATGAAAGGTGAATACCTATTTAAGATTTATTTAGTATTTTGTCATCTATAATGAATCTAAAGGGCACAACAATTTGTCTTAACATTCTGTAATGCAATGAATTTCATTTTAACAAATAACTGTATAAATAACACATTTACTAAGCCCTTTGGTTGACTGATCTTGTGCTTGAGCTGTAAAACATTTATAATTGATAACAGAGTGAAGCTGAAATAGCAGAATGGATTCTTTCTGTATAGAAGAATCAAAGAAGAGTGTAAGTTGCTTTGTAGCTACGTGTGCATGTTTCTGTAAAACTTGCTGTGTGTCTATGCAAGGTCTTTCTTCGTGCTCCTCAAAGTAACTACAAGTATTACCACTGATTTCTTTGGACGTGACATTGGACAGTATCTAGTTTGAAATGGAGTCTCTTCAAGTTCTTTAAAATTTACATGAAGCAAGCATCACAATATTTAGTTTGAAATGTCATAATGCTCTCCGATCTCCACACTTAGAAAGAAGAATTTTCTGATGCTTTGGTTCTCTTTTTTTATTACTAGCTAATCCTGCCACTTGGCATGAAAGATGATCGTCTCTGTAAGACAGAAGTAAAAGAATATTTTGGGTGTATTTGGTGTTTATAGGATTGTGCAACCAATCAAAAAAACTTGTGAGATCTTAGTGCTATCACCCATAGCTTTCACTTCAGTACTCAACAGCTGTGCTTTAACAGAATGGAAGTGATCTTTGAGTAGGCTTTTGTCGTTTTTTTTTTTAGTTTCTCAGATCGTTTGTTGAAAACTGAGAAACAGTAGATTAGTAAGAGCATGAGAATGCAGGATAAAAGTGTGGTCAGCAGAAGGATTAGTCATGATCATAGCAAAGCATCTCTCTTCTGGGCTATGCCTACCTATAAAATAGGTCTACATGTAGAAGATCTGAGATTTAGTTTCTGGTGGAGACGATATGCTGTCTTCAGCAGTTCAGTTTGACTGTGTTGTAAGCTAGAGGGAAGGAGCACAGGCACTAGGCTATGGTGTATAAATTTTCCCTTTGAGGGGAAGCTCTTGAGGACTGAAAAAGGCACTGTTCATATGTCAGTGACTTTATTTGAGTAAAACAGGTCAGTGTGTTCTTATTTAGCCTGAGATATCTGAAGAAAATCTAGTACTGTTACTTACCTTTAGTTAAATAATTTTTGAGTGTGTGATACTAAAATAATTCAGCAACATTCATACTGATCCCTGAGGACGGTACATCTGTCATATTATCTGACTTGTTTTTTTTACCTCTTTGTGAAGATTAAAGTAGTTACATCCATTCCTGTTTGTCTCAGCAGACCATTAGAAATCCATTGAAGTAGTTCTGATGTAGATCTTTAGTTTCTGAGACCTGATGTTAGGTGTCTACATTATAGACTCTGCCTATTAAGTCCATCTTTTCTGTGACACACTCTGAATTTGAACTCATTTAGAGTTTCACTTCCAATAAAATCTTCTCAGAAGTAAAACACATGAAGAGGAGCTGGAGTTACAGTGCTGGAGCAGAGGGAGTGAGAGTCTTCCATGGTGGATTCTAGATAGTCCTCTAAGCGTCTTCTGCTCTGCTCCTCTACATATTCTCAGATGATGTGTATGTACTTGTGAGAAACAACAGATTGAACGCACTAGCCAGGAGGTCGCTCACCTTATCTAAAAGTTTTTGTTCCCTAATGTCAGCTACAATTCCTTGCCTGCATCTGTGCAGTATTTCTTTTTAAAGGAAAATAATAGATGAGTGACCAGCTGAAAAAGTGTTAAGATTTTCTCAGGTTATGTTCAAAGCTCTTCAGATGTTTAAAGGAAATAATCAGAATTCAGAGTGTATATTAAATTATCAACTATTTAATAAGTGTGCTACTTCCCAGCTGGGATCCTTCTGGTTCATTCATTCATCTTCAACTGGTGTAATTAAAGACGAAAGGTGTAACACTGATGATCCTTCTCTAGAGATCTCATCAGTTTAATTCTAGAACTATCAATGGGAAGGGAACATCATATAAATTGCTGAAATTTAATTGGACACCTGCTGGAGGTCAAGCAAAACAACCAAGGTCTACTGAAAATCGGGATTGCCTTCAGTAATTCAGTAATTTGGTAGGAGGGAATTTGGCAAGGCAAAGCAATCTTTGTCTCCTCTCTGTTAAAACCAAACTAGATTTGGCTAGCAAAGAAAACACTAGGAAAGAAGTGGAAAAGAAGAAGAGCAGAGAGGAATGTACTTAAAATCTCATCATTAGAACCAATATCTTCATGCATGCAGCAAGTGAATCAAAAACTGCAGCGTCAGGATTGCATTAAATAGTTTCTTACTGGTGCAACAAGAGTGTGCAGAACTATTTCTGGTGTAGCACAGCTTCCTTATGTAACCTTCTACTCAGAAAGTGTGCCATAGCTGATGAGTGAAAGAAGAGTATTTGCTTTTCCCAATTTTACTTTTAAATCATGTCAGTGTATTTTGATGTATTAAAGTAATTAAAAAAAGAGACTTACTCTCTTTTAAAATACTTTTCATCTGGTGCTGTCAAAAAGAATTTTTCATTGTGGTGATATCACCAAACCGACTCGATCTGTTTATAACTGTTATTTCAATTGCCATTTCCATAAATGTATACGACTGCCCTAAGGGTGTCTATATTTGATACAGAGGGTGTCTCAGGAATCTCGGAGCAATCTCCCAAACTAATTAAGTGTGCTATAATTACAGCATAAAGAGCTGTGTTGCTAATACTAAAGGTTCAAAAATTCTGAGTCAGGCCTCATAATTTGAGACTGGCCCCCAAATGTGAATATTTGCTTTTAAAAAGGGTATATAATGCTTTAGCTTTGCTTTTAACATTTGAACTCACCCTGCTCCTTGCCACAGCTTGTGTGTGTGTGTGTGTGTGTATGTGCACATTTGTAATGCTGCTGTAACTCTACCAATAATGGTACCTCTTCACCATATGTTTAGGATAAGTCAGTGCTGGTTCCTGCTCTTGTTCCAGTCTTACCTTTAAGCCACTGCAGAAACTGTTACTCCACAGATCCTCTTGTAGCATCCTCATGCTATTGATTCTTTGAGAATGGAACAAATGATAGTGTTTTGTGCTCTTCTTATGAAGCCTGGAAAGGGAAAGAGACAGGAAAAAGGAACAGAGGGAGTTTTCCATATGGAGGAAGAGATGTCTTCAAGACACACCTGGACATGTTCCTATGCGACCTGATTTAGGTGGACCTGTTTCTGCAGGGAGGTTGGACTAGATCTCTAAAGGTCCCTTCCAACCCCACCATTCTATGATTCTAGGGATATCTTGAGCTTACAGGCTCTTTTTGCTTCTACTGTTGTGGTTTAACACCATACAGCTGCTAGCTGACTTCCCCCAAGTCAGAATGGGGGAGAGAATCAGAAGAGTAAAAGTGAGAAAACTTGTAGGTTGAGATAAAGACAGTTTAATAGGTACAACAAAACTGGTATGTGCAAGCAAAGCAAAACAAGGAAACCATTCAGTACTTCTCCTTGGCAGGCAGGTGTTCAGCCATCTTCAGGAATGCAGGGCTCCATCACGTGTAACAGTGACTCAGGAAGACAAATGTCATCACTCCACGTGCCCTGCACTACCACCACCCCACCAACTCCCTCCTTCTTCCCACTGCTTTATATACTAAGTATGATGTCCTACGGTCTGGAATAGTCCTTTTGGCAGCTGAGGTCAGCTGTCCCAGTTATGTCCCTTCCCATCTTCTTGTGACCTTCCAATCCACTCTCTGTTGGAGTGGGATGAGAAGCAGAAAAGGTTTTAACTTGCAGCAAGCACTGCTCAGTGATAGTATGAACATCTCTGAATTATTAACACTATTTCTAGCACAGCCCCAAAACATAGTCCCATACTAGGTACTATGAAGAAAATTAACTCTATACCAGCTAAAATCATCACAGTTACTCAGGTGTGAATTTAATATCCCTATTTTCTTTTTCCCCAGAGATAAGAAGTACATGGTGAAAGCAAGTTCTGAAATGCCAGCACAATATCTGGATTCATCTAGAGATAAAACCCAGGACCTTCCTTGTGCTGTCCACAGGACAAAGCTAAGATTTGGTGGCAATTGTTTGAGTCCAGGTACTACAGGATTTATTAGGCAGTATTTTGTCTCTGTCAATGTTATATTCAAGTTCAGTATGTACAAAATATGCCCAGCTATGACACTAGTGGGTATAATGTCAGTCTTCCAGACAAAACAGAATGGAGAAACCTCTGCTTGAGTAGCAGACCAATGCAGGAGTACTCACTAGTTATCAGATTTCTGACAGATGTTTGAGGTTCTTTATTGCCTGAGCAATAAGGAGCCTGAAGCCTGGAACTTCACCTCATTAAGATGAAAAAATATTTCACCTGGAAGCACCATATTGTTACTTATGTTTATTGTTTTTTCAGGATGCAGCTGTCAAGTATTAGCAGTAAGTCTTCATCATATGGACCAAACACCATTCCTGTTTCATCAGTCTCCTATAGAATTATACAGGGATACTACATAATTCCTCCAGGTTCAGCCAACCATAACGCCTCAAAACATAAACCACATTCACAGGATCACAGAATCACAGAATGGTAGGGTTGGAAGGGACCTCTAGAGATCATCTAGTCTGAACCCTTGCTAAAACAAGTTCCCCTTGGTCAGTTCACACAGGAATGTGTCCAGGAGGGTTTTGAAACCCTCTGTCCTGGGTTTGGCCGGGATAGAATTAACTCTCCCCAGCTGCAGCTGGGGGGTGTGGCCAGGCTGTTCAATCCCATGTGACATCATGCTCGGGATATAAGGGCAGGAGCTGGGCTGGAGCAGGGCTGCAAC
This sequence comes from Urocolius indicus, assembly GCA_013401255.1. NCBI lineage: Eukaryota > Metazoa > Chordata > Aves > Coliiformes > Coliidae > Urocolius > Urocolius indicus. The sequence goes on from WBNH01003877.1 coordinate 146,605, forward strand.
CAGTGTAGTGACTGCAGTTCTGCTGGCGGGCTGAGCGTCGGGCTGAGCGCAGTGAGCAGTTACATTGGGCATTGCTCCTTTTTTCTTTGGCCATCACTGTAACTGCTTACTCATTGTGGGGTTCTATTAAACTGTCCTTATCTCAACCCAGAAAGTTCTACAACTCTCTCTTGATTCTCCTCCCCATCCTGCTGAGTTGGGGAGGAGTAACTGGGTGATTTGGTCATTGTTCAGTTAAGGCTAAACCACCACAACTTCTCAAAAAAGAGACTTCACAACATCTCAAGTTGCCATGTACAAGTGAAGCTTCCTGTGTTCTAGCTTGTGTCTGTTGTCCCTAGTGCTGTCACTGGGCACTACAGAAAAACGGACTTACTCCCCATCCTCTTGAAAAAGCTGCTACTAACTCTATTTTTCTTATTGAACACAGCCGAGCAGTGAGAACTGTGTGTTGGCATATTAATGCGAGTGGGACAACTGTATTGCTAAGCCATAGCTGCATGGGCTGTGACTAAACCTTTCCTGTTAAAATTCCTCACTTTCAGAAATTTCCCTTATACCGAGAGCATCAGATATGTTTGTCCTTGAAAGGACACAGTTCTTCCCTCCAGTTTTCATACATTTCCCTAGAACTCCTTCCTCTTCATTGTACTCGGGTATTTCAGTGTTGCGATGTATAGCGTCAGCTCAGTTCAACACAGCTATTGAGTTATTGTACTGGTTAATATAGTGAAATTTATACAAGCTTAATCACATTTATTATCCCTGACAACAATGCAGATGTTCTGAATGCTAAGTGAATTTTTTATAAAGAATATAATTAATTTTTCTGGCCCTGCCTAAAAATGCTTAGTGGTCAGTTCTGCCACTGAAATGTGTTTCATAATATGTAAATCTGACATTTTGGGAAGTAATTAAAAATAAAGTTGCTGTAGTTTTAAATTCAGCTAATATCTGTATTGCTCCCATCTAAAGTGGTACTAGGCTAAGTGCTTGAACTAATCGATTTTTAAAAGGGTTTGGTTAGTGATCTCAGGGGAAATAAGGTAGGTTGTATGAAAACATATTAATTATCGAGCCTTCTTTTTTAATGATGCATGCCCTTTTTAGAGTACAATATATTGATGTAGCAACTTCTTCAACTTAAATCATCCAACAAGCCTCCCTAGTTTTATCTCATCTGTCTTGATTGTTTGCTATATTTATTACAGAATGAAAATAAGATTTTAGATTTTTAATTATTTGCTATAAAGGATTCCAGGGTAGCTCAATGAATTAACCTCTTTGGGGAAAGCATACGGCTTCAGCCAATTTTTGCTGACTGGGAAATCTGTCTTTCTTGAAGATTGATATTATTTCCCTTTCAGTATGTCATATTTTGCTCTCAGGTGTACAGAAAGCTTATTCATGGAAAAGCTTTTACTCTTCTAATAATATTTTTAATCCATTTTAGAATTTGCCTGTTTGGAAGAATCAATATTTTAGGAATTTTCTTATATAAAACCCATAAAGCTGTTGTGTTTAATGCAGAGATAAAGGCTCCTAACTCCCAGATTGGAGTGAAAGATGAGATTATCTGGTGCAGAGAGGTTGGGGTTTTACCTGCAGAATGCAGGGCAAGGCTGGAACAACTTCTGATGGGGCAAAGTTGTTCCTGACAGGCAGCTCCTTTGCTGACTACTTGCAGTCAAGGTGAGGCACAACAGAAGCTGCTCTGCAGACGTGAAGATGGGATGTCAGGATTTAGTGTGGGGATGGCATGGATGACTAGCAAAGGGCACAGCCTGCTGATCTGAGTGCAATAGGATGTGTAGCAAGTCAGAGCACTGAGGTGGAGCTGCCTACACCTTTCTCCTCCAGTGAGCACAAAAAGGGCACTGAGCATCTAAAAGCTTCAGTTTACTGGAACACATTTTGAGTACAATAGTATTGAAACTGAGATAATCAAAGTCTGCTACGGAAGGATAAAAATTGAAAGCTTTGAAAACAACTGTTTCTCTTAACCATTTTTTCTTGAAGGGCATGTCCTTTCCTCCAGCTCTGCTCTCAATTTAGTAACTTCCCAGGTTACAGCAAACGCTATGTAAAAAGTCTGGTCTTGGGTCTGACCCCTTGTCATGAGTCTTCTCCTGCTCTTCAGGGTTTCTGTTTTCCCCACTCTGGGATTCAGAAGGTGAGGGTGCTTGGGGGCAGATAACTACTGCAGACAGTTGATGCAAAGAGCACCTTCTCAACACTGATCAAATGAACAGTCTTCCCCTCTACCTTAATACAGCATGAAAGACAACAGTCAGTGAGTCATGGACCAATAGATAAATCAGAATCATAGAATAATTCAGGTTGGAAAAGACCCTTAAAATCATTAAGTCCTACTGTAAACCTAACACTGTCAAGTTCACCATTAAACTGTGTCTCTAAGTGCCCCATCTGCATGTCTTCTAAATATCTTCAGGGATTGGGGCTCCAGCACTTTGCTGGGCAGACTGTTCCAATGCTTTCCTCTTGTTCTAGAACTTTTTACTTGGGAGAAGAGACTAACCCTCATGTCACTACAGCCTCCTTTCAGGTATTTGTAGAGAGTGACCATATCTCCTCTCAGCCTCTTCTTCTCCAGGCTAAACACTTCCAGCTCCCTCAGCTGCTCCTCATCAGACTTGTTCTCCAGATCCTTTAACATCTTCGCTGCTCATCTCTGAACACAGACCAGCACCTCAATGTCCTTCTTGTAGTGAGGGGCCCGAAATTGAACACAGTATTCAAGGTGCGGCCCCACATATAGAGATCAGCTTTCCTGTTTTGTGTAGTGTAATCTGCAATAAGAATTTAAGGGTGTGTTTTGGTAATACCATTTCTTCAAACTCACTCACTAAAGTAAGATTTTATGTTTTTTTTTTTTCTTTTTTTTTTGTGTGTGTAGGAGGACACATTTCAGAATATTAGTTTATCAATATCTTCACTGCTAGGTGGGACCTTGTGCTATCTTTGTGACAAATTAAACCACTACTTACACAGGTAAGACAATATCAGGCAGACATTTCAAGTATTTCTAATGATCTTTGCAGCGAAGAAAGAGAATCTTGTGTCATGGAGTCAAATGCTTTACAAATTATCAGAGAATGTAGCTTTCAGTTAAAAGAAAGTTCTTAAGTGAGTAGGATTGTCTCAGCTGCTGATTAGACAACAAAGTTATGTTTGTGTTCAGATAACCAAACTCTGAGGTGTTTGCCCAAGCTTAGCGAGGTGGTGTCTGGAGAGTGGAGTACCCAGAAAATACCTGAAGATGCCTATATTATCAGTCCTATTTTTAATGGCAGGATGTAAACGACAAGGAATGTGTGTTTCAAAAGGCTGTTGTGGTATTTTTGTCAGCACAGGAGATCTTGTGCCTCCTTTTCCCATTACACTCTGACTGTGTCTGTTTCCTTTCGCTGTCTCTGAAGCCAGTCTGACCCCTTGATGAGACATTTTGGCTTATTCAACAGGCAGAAAATTATCTCCCTTTTTTGCTTGCTGAGTGGGCTGAATTGACTCATCAAACTGTTGGAGCTAGCACAAAGGAAGTGGTAAGTACACACAGCTGGGAGAGAGAAAAAGGGGAAAGCTGAACCAAATTTTTAGTGGTAGGAAGCTGTTAGACCAGCTCAGCACTCTTGTGAAAACTCATTCTCAGTGAAGAACTCCTGTGTCATATTCACTCTGCCTCTGGTCTGGTGAAACCTGAATATGTTGGCTGCTAAGCCTGGGGGTTTTGCAGAAGGTTTTGCCAGATGAAAGGCCATTTGATTTAAGTGGGTCCCTTGGTGGAGATGTCATTGGCAATGAATACAGACGGATTGGAGCTAATTACTGAGTCTTGGTGCATAAGCCTGTAGTTCTTATATGTATTTTTATAAATGTAAAACTGGCTATAATTTGTTGACTCTTGCAAAAGATTTTTCCATTTGCACTTCAAAAACATTCATGGAACTCCAGGAGTTTTTGTTAAAACTACAGATGTATCCACTTACTGTATCTGTTAGTCACATGAACAGGATGGGAATGCCTCTGAATCTGCAATGCTAAATAATGTGAGACTTACTGAGAAGAACGCTTGCTGGAAAAATATGAAGCCACAGAGAAATAAGCATATTGGAGAGGTTTATTTTTGTCACTATAGATGAATGCTATCGTGATTATTTTCAAGTTTTATAGTGTTCAGCAGCCACTATAAAAAACCCAGAGCAGCAGATTTTCAAAATAAGTCAATTTATGTCTAGATATTAAGGAACAGGACAATTATATTCAATACCCTCACATATAGTTCTTCTGGGAAGTTTTCAAACATGGTCAATGCTAAGACTTAATGCTCATCAGAAAACCTGGCTGAAGCACTCATATCATATTGAACAATCTCCATGCAGAACTAGGACAAAATTTACTGTTTACCACAATAGAACAAATGATACATCCAGATTCTGGATGGAATAGCTCAAAACAATAACAAAGACTTCAGTAAGGTCTTTGACAGTCTCTCAGAACATCCTCCTTGAGAAACTGGCTGTCAATGGTTTGGCTAGACCTACTCTTGAGATGAATGGAAAACTGTCTGGAATTCAGGCCCAGAGAGTGGTAATGGAGTTAAATCCAGTTGGCAGTCGGTCACCAGTGGTGTTCCCCAGGGCTCTGTGCTAGGGCCTGTTTTGTTTAGCACCTTTATCAATGATCTTAATGAGGAGGTTGTGTGCACTCTCAGTAAATTAACAGATTCCACCAATCTGGGTGGGTGTGTACAACTGCTGTAGGGCAGGAAGGATCTTCAGAGGGACCTGGGCAGGCTGGAATGATGGGACAAGGCCAATCACATGAAGTTCAACAAGGCTAAGTGCTGAGTCCTGCACTTGGGCCAAAACAACTCCAGGTAATGCTACAGTCTTGGGGTAGAGTGGCTGGAAAGCTGCCCAAAGGAAAAGGACCTGGGAGTGTTAATAGCTAGCTGAACATGAGCCAGCAGTGTGCCCAGGTAGCCAAGAAGGCCAATGACATTCTGGACTGTATCAGAATTAGTGTGACCAGCAGGACCAAGCAAGTGATTGTTCCCCTGTACTCGGTGCTGATGAGGCTGCATCTTGAATATCATGTCCAGTTCTGGACTCCTCATTACAGGAAGATCATTGAGGTGCTGGAGCATGTCCAGAGATGGAAAATGAACCTGGTGAAGGGTCTGGAGAACAAATCTGATGAGGAGCCACTGAGGGAGCTGGGGGTGTTTAGTCTGGAGAAGAGGAGGCTGAGAGGAGACATGATCACTCTCCACAACTACCCGAAGGGGAATTGTAGTGAGATGGGGATTGATCTCTCTTGTAATGAATGATAGGACCAGAGGAAATGAGCCCCATCTGTGCCAGGGGAGACTGGACAATAGGAAGAACTCTTCCAGCAGGAGGGTTGTTAAGCATTAGAATGGGCTGCCCAGGGAGGTGGTAGAGTCATCATCCCTAGAGAAGTGCTGAGGGATATGGTTTAGTTTAGGGATGGGCCTGGCAGTAGGAGGTTAGTGGCAGGACTTCAAGATCTTAAAGGTCTTTTCCAACAGTAATGATTCTGGGGTTCTGTGACTTGAGTGACCTTCAGTGAAATGTTTCATTTCCCTGAAAGGAGCTCAAAGAATGACAAAGTATCAAAGATCGAGTCATGGATCAAATGTAAGTGCTTTAAGAAGGATTTTTGAGTTCAGTCCCAAGGAGACATTTATAAATACTTTTCTTTGTGGTTGGATTCTACCTGAGCAAGTGAGATGCTTACCATCTGACTTGCAAAAATGATACAGGTTTTTGAAACTGTAAATTGACAGGAGATGACTCTGAGAAACTTACGTAATCTTCATACAAGATTGTTGTTACTGCTGTAATTTATTACAAGTTTCTTACATGGATAAATTGATAGAAGAAAGTGGGAAAATAAAGGAAAAGAAAAGCAACGGAACTATTAGTAAGCAGGGGGTGAGCTTAGCCTGGCCACAAATAGAAAACATGAAGTAGCAATACAAGAAGTGTGGGCCAAAATATGAAGATGTTAGAACTGCTAACGTGCAGGATGAAATTGCATATTACAGAGAGAAGAGTGATGGCCATGGCTGGAAAAGTGAAAGATGAGAAAGGTCCAAATGATCAGAAAAGTCAGAATCAAAGAATTTACCTTTACTCAGTATTTTGCCATGTGATAAACTCTAAATGAAGAGAAAAAAAAATCCCAAGTCAAACAACAGAGACAGTGACTAAAACATTTTCAGAGTCACAATGATTTTGGAGAAAGATTATAAAAGCCATTATGTAGGCAACGGACCATCAAGGATTGGATTTGGTGATATCTGTGCATTCGGTATTGATTTTAGAAAGGTAAATAGCACTGGTAATGTATTTAATTAACTAAATCTTAACTTCTACAGGATAGATTAGAGAATAAAATCTGTGAAAAAGTCCACCACTACCTTACTTCTAAGAGTAGTCTTTCTAGTTTTTACCCTGAGTAAAGTGCTGGTCATTACCAAATACTGATGCTATTTAAAGCTTGATTTTGCATGAAGGGAAAATGATTTGAGAACAGCGCATAATAGAAAATTGCTCCCAATTGAAGGGCCCTGCTGCCTTTCAGTCTAAATGAAAGGACAGACAAAGGAAACTTTGCAGAGTTCTCAGTCTGAATGGGAGAAAATCTGTTTCAATGAAGGGGATTTGGTCAGGTTCCCTACAGGCCATTTTCCATGTTGGGCTTAGGTTCACTGCAGGGGGTACCCTAAGAATGTCAAATAGCCTACATGGAACCATAACTTCTAGAAGTCAGCTAATCCAATCCACTCTCAAAACATGATCAGCTAGAGCAGGTTGATCAGGACTTTGTGCAGTCAAGTTCTGAATATCTCCAGGGAAAGAGATCCCCACAACCTCTCTGGAAAACCCTCCCAGCAATGGAAATTTCTGTCCCTTAGGCTTATCTTCTTAAGGCTAAACAAATCCAGTTCTCTGTCTCTCCTCCTCCATCATGTGATCCAGATGACAAAGAAACATCCTGCAAAGACAGAGATCTTGGAGCTCAGAAAACGTAGGGATAAGCCATACATTTCCAAATGTCAAGCTGAAGTAAATATTGCAAAATATATTAGAAAAAAAGAAGTTGGAGGTCATTATTTTCACTGTGTATGGAGGTGAGCAAAGAAAATAAAATCAAGGCTCACTAGGCACAAGAGGATATTAAGATTACAAAAATCTTGATGTTATGCTCCAAAGTCACTTTAATATTCTATATTGTTTTTCTGTATAGATTAACCTAGCACCATTACTGAGGTGAATAAGTAAGAGGAGGTGGATATGGAAAGGACTTTTCAATTTCCAAAGTGAAACAATTGAATAATTTCAAGGCAATAGGTAATTGCTATTGCAGAATTGTGAAAAGAGCAACCCATAGAATCACAGATACAGTATCTACTTTTTCAACATTTTTCTAGGTTTTGAAGTGGTTCTATATATGATCAGTTTATGGGGAAAGGAAGCAGAGAAACCTACACCTGTAGAGTTATCCAGAGAAACTGGATAAAATGTCACAAAATGTTATCATAACAGAAAACTCTGCAAGACTATCCTCTCGCCTTCTTTACTATAATGAATTCTTTCATAGACATGGGAAATATAGTATACTTAACTAAAAAAAATTACAGTAAAGTAGTATATATACATTTCATATTAATTAAAACTGATAATGAGGATGGTAAAAGTCCCCCAACCTATCAGGAGAGGAACTGGCAGAAAAAGGAGATAATATTATTCAGGTTATAGGGTAGACAGAGTTTAACATTAGACATCTTCTGGAGAAACTCTTGGAATAGATCCCTTACAATCTTTTCATTAATGTCTGTGTTAAACTCAATGTTTAGAGAACAAACATTTTGTTGATCGTAAAAATTAATGCAGAAGAGGATCCTAATCAAACAGAGGCTAGACCTTGAGAACTGTGATCACAGAAATGGAATGGAATTAAATGTTTTAAATGTGAGGGTTTCATATGAAGTTTTTCTGCTGTGATTTGAGGTCTCACCATTAATATATGCAGAAGAATATTTTTTGCTTCATCAAAGAATGATACAAGTAGCAGAAATGATGTAATGCTACAGGAAGAAAATTCATTTCTGGGATATGTCCACTGAGTAACTGCTAAAAGAGGGAGAAGAGAGTCGATGCAAGCAGATGAACATTTTCCCTATTGTGACCTGTGTTTAAGAAAGATAGTTGAAGCCAGAAAAGCTGCAGAAAAAGGCTGGGAAGATGACTAGTGGAGTGGAGAGCAAACAAAAAGACCTTGTCTTTTATAGTCAAGCAAATTGAAGACTGAGAAAGTATTTAGCATACGACTGTACTGCTTGAACATGTAGTTGTCTGTGACTGCTGGAAATGAGACTCTTCCAGTCAGATATTCCTACATCTGCTGATTTTGGTTTCTTTACTACTCACCGTGGAATTTCTCTTAAAATGCAGCAGCTATTCAGAGACTAGACATGGGGAATTAAAAGAATTTAAGTGAAATAGCATGTGCCTAGATGCTTTCATCCTGTCTTGAACTGCCATTAGATGCATTTAAGGGGAAAAAGCTGTGGAAAATTTGTAAAGTGAAATCCTGGCTTCAGTGAAGACAATGGTGATACTGAATGGCTATAGTTTCCCCCAGCAGTATACCTTGTTTGAAAAAGACTAGCTTGGAGACAGTAGTTCATTTTTTTACAGTCATCTGATCTCTCCATTGTTCACATTCTTTGTTCAAATTTAGAAGTGTTAACATAACTGGTTTTGAAAGAATAAAAAGATGAGATTATAAAAGACTAATATTCCTGGAATGAAGAAATCAGGACAAGTCCTGGTTTTGGGGTTTTTTTTTGTTTTTTTTTGTTTTTTTTTAATCTGAAAAAGTAATTAACCTACAAGTTCTTAAACACACTTTCTTTGGAATGAAACGTTCTTAGATTATGGGAGAGAGGAGGGCTGTAATTTTGCTCTGTCTTTCACTGTCACTCAATAAATTTCCAAGATTATTGGAAGCAGGTTCACACAAGACTCTGCTATTTGTCTTTTGAAATATGCACGAACTCTTAGGACAGTTCATCTAAATCACTTTGAAACACCCAGCAGGCTGGTACTGTAATGCAAACAGAATTATTTTCTAAATCAGTCAGAAAAACCCATTCTTTAAAATATATGTTACAGTACTGGAGGCAAAAAAGCTCTCTGTTTTGTTATATAACAATGACAATAACTCAATTTAAGTGTATAATGACCCAAGTCAGCAGTCCACAGCAACAAAAATTTAATAGGAAACTTATCTAGTTTGCTGACATGTTCTTCTCCAGCAGCCATTATATGCTCTTCAGTATACAAAACAATTGGCTCTAATCTTTAATATTGCTAAGCAGCAGGAGGCAAATAAGCATTTTAGCACAGCTTTGCTTTTTACAAGCAGCATTTAATATATTCACGTGCTCTTCGGCACAGAGCCATATGTCAAATGTTCCTGAAGTTTGGTCACTAGAACAGACTCTTAGAGTAAAAGTCTGTCTGTGCTCCTGTGATATCCTTTAAAATGGATCGGATGTCACTGTGTTGTGAAGGCAGAAGACTTTAGCATCGGTCTCCTTTGGGAACAGTGTGGTTTCTGACTATCTCCCGATGTAGATTAAAGTCATGGTAAAATGAATGGGCTCAAGAGAACCATTGTAAAGAAAATCACTCTATTACATAAAACCCCAAATGTAATTTCCTCCTTGTTTGTTTCACTACTTTTGTATATATTGCATTTAAAGAGTACAGACTAATGTTCATATTGACTAGCATTAGTTTATGATATGGAACATTATTCTTGAGGTAGTAGTGCTGAGACAAGGCTGGTAACAGATGAATAAGCTGTCAGAAGCAAACTGTATTTATATCTCAGTCAAGTGTGTTCAAAATCCATTCATTGTGTTCATTTAAATGCCATTTTATACATTTAATGTTTTACGAGGCAATTCTAGTAATATTGCAGTGCTTTAAAGGTATATATTGCCCTCTGTGAAAGAAAGGTGGAAACCAGCATGCAAAGAAACTACGCTTTGCATGAAATGCAAGATGTTATACAGAAGACACTGCCCAAGTCAGGAGTCCAATCTCTTGACTAATTTTTCGTTCAAAAAGCTCTGCAGCAGATGTGTCTCACACACATCCTTGTACTCAGGTCCATAAAAATCTTCCAATACCCTTTAGTACAGTTAAGGTCAACAATAAAGGAGGAGGAATCCCTAGAAGAGAAATGGAAGAGTATGTGTTGTAAAAGGAGATGTGATGAAGGAGGCATTTGAGGGATGCGAACAAGAAAGACGGGAAAATTTGCAAGAAATGGAGAGTGAAGCTGTTTGTATATGCTCATGGAGGTCCAACCTCTACTGAGTTACACCATGTTTGCTATGGGATAGTCACACACGTGGACAGTAACTGTCCCTTACCTGACATGTGAGGTGTTTTACTTCAAATCTTTATTTTCCTTCAAACATTTGTAAGGTAACTATACCACTCAGTCTAATCTCACTTTATTCTAATGGAGAAAAATAGGTAATTTTAAGACAAGACCAGTTTCCAGTATGTACTTCAGGATGGCGTGTACTGGGACATAGAAGTATCTGATTCTCTCTGTAAAGCCCTGGGGTTGTTTTGTTTTATTTTGCTTTAGGTTTTATTTTCATTCTGTGCATGAGAAATAGATTCTGATGGTATGGATATTTTCTGTCAGAGATGTCATTACAAGACACATCCTCTGTCCAGTCAGTGTAGGCATGGAGCCATCCTCCCATGCATAATGATATGGTTTTGTGTGTGTGTGTGTGTGTGTGTGTGTGTTAAGAGCCATCAGTGTTCTGTTGTGATGGCTCGGTTTGTCTTCTCTTTCTCTTAATTGCTCAGCTAGCAGAATGACTTCAAAAGGTTTGTGTTTATGCAGCCAGTGATGAAAGGAACAGAAAACCAGGAAAAATCATCCTGTGGAAAGAGAATTTTTGGAATTTCATACCATTATATTATGTTAATGCCTTTTTTTTTTTCAGTGGCTGCTGACAACTTCCTATTTAGCATTGCCAATCTTTTCTAGTGTTTCTTTTCTACAGAACTTGTGGGCTTTCTTTTTATTTTGTTTTTTAACTAGTAAATAGTCACCTGACACCTTGTGAAATGTGACCTGAGGACTAAGGAAGCTGAAAGAAAGTGTCATGCAAGGATACTATTTGACCACGCTGCTCCAGCAGCTTTCACTTGGTTCAGGACATTGAATGGCCAAAGCTAGTTTAGAAGAATGAAAGACAAAAAAAAGGAAAGGAAAAAAGAGAAAAGGGGAAGAGGTCACAGACAACCAGGGCTGCTGAAATTGAGAAGAAGGGACTGTGTGTACTGAGGGAATGTGCCTACATAGAGAAGACGAACCTCTCATTTTGTCAGCAGCATGTTGCTCCCGATTTTACCTGAGGATAAATGAGTATAGCCAGGCCTCTGAACCTTTGAAGAAATAAAAAAGAAGTGGTGATGACCTAGGAATGATGACATTTACTCAGCAGCTGGTCCAGGCAGGTGGGTTTCACTGCATACAGTCTTGAGGTATGGCTTGCCTCACTCTGCTGACATTGAGGACACTGGGGGTTTATAGGACTTGAGGAAGAGCTGCTCAGGTGGTTATTCAGTTTTAGCTGTGTGAGCAGAAGGAAATTTAGAAACTGAACCTGATGTTTTGCATCAGGTTTATCCTAAAAGTTAAATGTGTGAAAGAAAGAAGTTTTAGAGGTTACAATGATGTTTTTATGAAACCAGTGCCACTGAGTTTCCTTTGACTACTTTTCTGATTCCTAGTTGGAGACCCTTAGAGGTTTGAAAAATGCTCTGGTAAAGCATTTCTGCTTCTAAAATACAGTGTTATGTTCACACTACATCCTTGAGTTGGCCTTAGGTCTTCCTGTCTGTGATTAGGAAGGAAACTTGTTTTACATGCACTAAAACGCCTCAGGAGAAGTTATCACTCTTTCTCCATTTCTCTACCATGAAGCTGCTTTTATTCCAATTAAAATGTATTTGGATTTTCAGAAATATTTAACACTTTTTACTTGCTTTTCTTTTTCCTAAAGGACAATAACAGGGTCCAATAGCCCTGAAGAGAAGGTGAGACTGTGTTTGTCAGAGAGCTGTGAGCTATCAGATGGTAAATTGTGAACTCACCTTGTCTCACTAAGGAAACTGACAGTGTCAGCATCTCCTTTTCCTCCTTGTAGCAATCACTGTAAAGCAAAACCATTTTTGAAGCACGGGGAAAGAAAAATTCTCATTAGAGAAAGTCTTACTGGTCTTATCACTGCTGACCTCAGGACTGGACACTGAATTTTACCAGCCAATAGGAACATCCCTAGTTCCTTTAAGAAAAACTGGGCTTATCAAAATGTCTGTCATGGAGCGAAACCATAGGCTCAGAGAATCTGATATTGTTTATTTCTCTTAGAACTCATTCATTATGTTTCCCATTCTTTTTGGATTTCAAAGGCTTATTTAAAAAAAATTGAGCAGTTCTAAAGCAAACACATGGGACATCTGGTGGATTGTGCATCTGTCCTCAGACAATAGTGGGTGATTGGACATTCTCCAAGATGGTATTATGCTATAGGCTGTGCTTTGTCTTGTGTATTACTAGAGATTTCAGACTCTCTCATTTTTGTAGCAGTGTCTTCATTTAGAGATGTTTTGCTTTCTAACTTTGCCCTTAGCATCCTTCAGGAAATTTTATCCATGTTATCATATGAACAAAGACTTTAAAATGAAAATATACTCTAAAGCCAGAATCATAGAATCACAGAATCATCCTGCAGTTGATTCAAATAGCTGTGCATGGAGTTTCCCCCATGCAGAATCATTTGAAGGTTCAGAACCCAAGTCCGTAATATCTAAAAAGACAGAGATTGGAGAAGACTAAATGATTATATAATGATGATTAAACACCAAAGCCTTTCTCTAATACAGAAATGAGGTATGACCTAATTACTACTGTTTGCTAGTAAAGATTGATCCATTTATCATTTCACTCTCTGTAATGGTTAAAACTTTTTCCCTGGATTTTTAGTGGAACTTTTGAAATCTTTTCAAACTTTTATGTTTAAGGAACAAGCCACATCACTTCTTGGAACTTAAGCAGTCAAAGTAAATTAGGATGGCCAAAGAAGTTATTCTGCCACAACTACCTTTGTGCTTTTAGTCCACCTCAGCACAATGTAAAATACCAAAAGTTTAAGGCTGAACCTTAAGCTTTGAACCAAAGTTCAAATTGAACTAAAGTTCATTTTATTTCACTGAGTAGTAAGTCAGCAGCTGTGACCAGAATGCACCAAAAACATTCATATTACAGACTAGGTTGTCTCAGTTGACAGGGTGGCTCATAAAACCATCAAAATTTGGTCATGCTACATCAAGTGCCAAAGTTTCAGCATTCTTTGCTGTCCTGGGAAGAACAGGGGAAAATTGCATTTAGCTCCTTGGGATGTCCCATGTGCAATGAAATCAATGTGGATACACATCTTTCCTCACGTGGTTATGAAGGTCTTTTTAGGTGTCAGTCCTAGAGCAATAGCATTGGCACAATGTGCATAGCAGTTGGATTAAATGATACACTCATGTTTTTAAGACAAGACATTTGTTTTAAAAAATGATACAGAATAGACAGGAAGGCCTTTGATAGCCATGCTAGGATTCCTTTCTTGGGACAACTGTCTCATGCCACTAGTGTCTGTGATTCAGGTAGAGTTTGGAGAGATTTTTTTTTTAACTATTTATCCAGACAGTTATAGGAGAAGAGGATTATAAACAAATAGATCAGATGATTTACCTCAAGAGTGTGCTCCCAACATGGTAGTCAGCACATATGAAATGTGCTTACTGTAATTCCACCAGCAGACTCGGAACTTATTCCATGAGACAAATATTGAGATCAGCTTTTGCTGCTCCTATGGAGCTGTAGTGTCTGATCATGTCTGTTGAACTCACAAATTGGTAAGGTGTAACAGAGTAACTGGCAAACTGCAATTACAGGTTTTGAAATTCCTCAGGGAATTTTCCAAGGGAAATTTCTGATCAAAACTTTATTAGGAGAGTTTTACCTCTTTTCATAGCTTTTGAAATCTTCAATAAAAATGGTTACTGCTAACACTGATAGTGAAGGCATATAAAAAAAAAAATCATTATTTTCTTCAGTATTGCTCCTTTTTATTCTTAATTTGTCTGAACTCAAGCAAGGATAAATGTTTGGACTTGTCCATACCAAAAGTATATTGTTTTGTGTAGTAACTGTTCCTAGATGATCTGAGTTTTTGCTAACAATTGTAGTAAATATGTTAGTTTCATTTTTTTTTCTGAAATGAGAAATGAATGGACCGATAAAAATGTAAAAGCTTAAGTAGGACAAGTGTAGAAATGATTCAGCTCATTGCAGAATTGTTTTCCTTGCTAGGCTTGGTATTATTAAAGCAGGAAGAGCAAGGCTGCAGACTTCTTTGCTGGTAGTCTAGTAGGAATGTATCCTTTCTTCACAGGCAAGCCAGGAGTTTTGTCCCTTTTGCCTTTTCTCTTCTATTCTGTCATTTCTACTCCCTTGACCTTTACCTCTGTTGATGCTGGAGTGTTCTCAACAGAATTTTAGAAGATGTTCTGTTTAACTTTCTTAACTTGAACCTTTTAACTTGAATTTTAAATAGAAGATGTTCACTGTTAGGTCTTTAGTCCTCTGGAGAGATGAAATTCATTGCTCCATAAACTTATACAACTGCAGACACATAAGGAGCTTTCTTCTCCTCTTTTCATGCTATAGATGTTATGATTTTGCAATACACTCTTTGTACTGCAGCTACAGAAACCTCCTTTTATTTACCTTAATTTTTCCAAGAGATCTTTGCAACAAATATTTTATATCCTCAGAGAAGACCTCTAGATCCAGTGATTTGCTTATGTTATTCTCTTTTACCCTGCCATTATATTGTGTGAGGTCTCAGAGAGTTTCATAGTTCCCAGATCCTGTTGTGCCTCACATACTCGTTATGCTGCAGGGGGCATCCCTGTCCCTTCTGTGTCTCTCTATTCAAAGGAAAACCAAGAAAGCAGACATGACATGTGTGATCAAGTCTCCTGATCTGGATGATCAGAAGACTGGGACTGCAGGACACGTTGTAAAGAGTCTTTTGCCTCCAATCTAGAAATAGTCTCTTTGGATTGAGTCTAAATATGCGTTTTATTGAAGTGAGTGAACTATTCTTGTGTTCTCCAAAGATGAGAGAAGGAATGAGGAAAATAGCAGTGAGTTCCAGCGTTGCAGTAGATCAGTTGGGCTACTGCAGGAGAGGTCTATTTCATTCATCACCTGCAAGATAATGATGTGAAAAGACTGTCTTTCTGTTAAATCGTAATGTCTGTTTGTTAAAGAAATTATTTATAGTGTTTCTCCAACTGTAGCTACAATTCCTCTTCACTGATGTGAGGACTGACTTTCAGAGGCCTCCCACAGATTCTTTCTCCTTGCAAACATATACTTCTTACCCCTTTTCATCTAGGCTAAACATAAGGGAAAAGGCCAAACTTTTGTAGATGTCTCTATCAGTCAGACACATGCACAATGAGACAGTGGGAACATGCAATGAAAAAGAAGAAAGGGCATCTGTTTTAAAGATAATTGATATTCATGCATTTTAAATGTACAGTCTGTAAAGGACTGATTTAGCATGTTATAGAGTATTAACCATTTTCCCCTCAACCCCTTCCTCCTGTTCTGATTGTATTTTGCATGTTGAATTCAGTATTCAGTTATGCACAGCGGTACAGAAGCAAATTTTCCTGTTTCTAATTGCATGACTTGATTCAGTTCCTCTTGGAATAGCATTTAGATTCAGTTGAATGTGCAGTTTATGCTGCATGTTTAACATAAAATACCTGAAAATTTAGCTCCACATATATATATATATTTATATGAGTATTTGCTGAGGTTTGCAATGATTACATCCTTGACTCTCAAATGCTGGCAAGTACAAAAGAAGTAATTGTATAATTTATGTTTGTTAGCATCCTTGCATTTATTTTTTTGTAAGAAATACAAGACAGCGAGCAATTCAAGGGAAAAAAAAAGTATTGCATTAGTAGAGAACAGGAGGTCACTGATGACAGTTTAGAACCAAATTTCAAACATGACAGAGAATAGAGTATTTTAGATCATTTTTTTTCCTTTTCTTTCAAAATCTATCAAGTCAAAGAAGCCTGATGCTCAGAAAAAAAACCAAAACCAAACATTAAGATATCTAAGTATCTCCTGTAGAGTGTCTAAGAATAGCCATTTCTTATAATATTTTATTATATCTTATCTTTTTGTATAAAAAAAAAATTAGAAACTGCCTCTCTGAGCAGTCTGTTCCAGTGCTTGATAACAGTTTCAGTGAGGAAGTTCTTTCTGATATCCAACCTCCCCTGGCGCAACTTGAGGCAATTTCTCCTTGTCCTATAATTTGTTATTTGGGAGAAGAGATTGGCCTCCACCTTGCTAAAACCTCCTGTAAGGTAGCTGTAGAGAGTGTTCATGTCTCCTCTCAGCCTCCTGTTTTCCAGACTAAACAACCCCAATTCCCTCAGCCGCTCCTCACCAGATTTGTCCTTTCAGACCCTTCACCAACTTTGCTGCCTGTCTCTGGACACATTCCAGCACTTCATTGTCCCTCTTGTAGTGAGGGGCGCAGAACTGGACGCAGCACTTGAGGTGTAGCCTCACCAGTGCCGAGTAGAAGGGAACAATCCCTTCTCTGGTACTGCTGGTCACACTATTTCTGATACAAGCCAAGATGCCACTGGCCTTCTTGGCCACCTGGGCACAGTGCTGGTTCATATCCGGCAGGCTGTCAATTAATGTCCCCAAGTCCTTTTCCTCTGTGCATCTTTCCAGCTCCTCTGTCCCAAGCCTGTAGCCTTGCCTGGGGTTGCTTTGGGCCAAGTGCAGGACCCAGCACTTGGCCTTGTTAAACTTCATTTAATTAGCCTCGACCCATCATTCCAGCCTGCCCAGATTCCTCTGATGTGCACTCCTGCCCTCAAACAGGTCTATGCACCCATGCCAATTTGTGTCATCAACAAACTGACTAAAGGTGCACTTGATCCTCTCATCCAGATCATTGATAAAGGTTTTAAATTGAACAAGCCCCAGCACTGAGCCCTGGGGAACACCACTGGTGATCAGTTGTCATTTGATTTTATCTCCATTCACCACCACTCTCTGGGCCTGGCCATCCTTTCCACCCAACAAAGAGTGCCCATCCGAGTCGTCGACAGCTAGTTTCTCCAGGAGGATGCTGTGGGAAAGGCTTTACTAAAGTCAAAGTAGAGGAGATCTTTCCCTCATCCACTACGTGAGTCACTTTAGCATAGAAGGAGATCACATTAGTCAAGCCTTTCATAAAGCCATGTTGACTGTGTCTAAACCCTTGGTTATCCTGTATGTGCCTTGTGATAGCACTGAGGATGATCTACTCCATAACCTTCCCTGGTGCTGAGGTCAGTCTGATAGGCCTAAAAAATATGCTTCTTTGAGCCCTTGTAGATGAGTGTCACATTTGCCATCCACCAGTCCTCTGGGACCTTCCCAGTGAGCCAGGACCTCTGGTAGATGATGGAAAGTGTCTCAGTAAGTACTTCCACCAGCTCCCTCAATACCCTCAGGTATTGATATACCCATCTGGCCCCATGAACTTATGTGAGCCAAGATGCAGCAGCAGGTCACACACCATATTCCCATGCACTAAGAGGAATTTGTTCTGTCCTTTGCCCTGTGTAGATATTTAGAAATATCTAAATGATGGGTGTCAGGAGGTTGGGGCAGCACTTTTTTCTATAGTAGATAGCAAGGGGTAAGTATCTAAGTAGATAGAAGGACAAGGGGTAATGGGATGAAGCTGCAACACAAAAAGTTCCACTTAAATATAAGAAAAAACTATTTCACTATGAGGGTGAGGGAGCCCTGGCACAGGCTGCCCAGGGATGGTGTGGAGGCTCCTTCCTTGAAGGTTTTCAAGACCCGCTTGGACATGTTCCTGTATGACCTGATCTAGGTGAACCTCCTTGAGCAGGGGAGTTGGACCAGATGATCTCTAAAAGTCCCTTTCAATCCCTACTATGATTCTGTGATTCTGGCTCAGGGGACTGGGTACCCAGAGAATAATTGCTTTTTACCGTTGAAGGCTGAGGCGAAGAAGGCATTAAGTACCTCAGTCCTTTTCCTCATCCTTGGTCACTGTGTGTCCTGGGTTTGGCCAGGATAGAGTTCACTCTCCCCAGCTGCTGCTGGGGAGCGCGGCCGGGATGTTCAATCCCATGTGACATCATGCTCGGGATATAAAGGCAGTAGTTGGGGCGGGATGGTGCTGCGGCCAGTGTGGGAGCTGTGGTTCTGCGCCGGGCTGAGCGCGGTGAGCAGTTACACTGGGCATTGCTTGTTTTTCTTTGTCCTTTCGCCATCATTGTAGCTGCCTGCTCTTTGTGGAATTCTATTAAACTGTCCTTATCTCAACCCAGAAAGTTCTAGAATCTCTTGATTCTCCTTCCCCATCCTGCTGAGCTGGGGAGGAGTAACTGGGTGGCTTGGTCATTATTCAGTCAGGGCTAAACCACCACGGTGTTTTTTTTGGCGCCCAATGTGGGGCTTGAGAATTGTGAGGAGTTTGAGATAAGGATTGTGATTGGGAGCAGTAATGGGCAAAACGTAGACTGAACAGTGTTAGAACAGAGTGATTATGGAGAATATTGGTTTGTTGTAATATGTGGTGAAAGTATAATGGTGGATTGTGTGTAAATTTTCCATGTTCGTTGGTGTAGTGATGTTACATTTTCATTTTGGGTGTGATGAGTTATTTTTTTCTGTTGTTGTGATTTAAAGTTGCAGAATTGCAGCAGCAAAAGGGAGAGAGAATGTGAAAACATCTTCGCAGACACCAAGGTCAGTGGAGAAGGAGGGGAGGAGGGTGCCCAGGCACTGAGAAGGCAGCTCCCCTGTGATATGTGGTGAGGCCCATGGTGAAGCAGGTTGTCCCACTGCANCTACCCCTTTAATCCATTACAGTATGAAGATTCTCTTTAGCCTTCCTTTTCTTGTTAATATATTTATAGAAACTTTTCCTATTGTCTTTTGCAGCAGTGGCTAGTTTAAATAGCATCTGTGCCTCGGCCCTTCTAATTTTCTCCTTACATTACCTCAAAACCTCCTTGTAGTCCTCCTGAGCTGCCTGACCCTTCTTCCAAAGGTCATAATCTTTCTTTCATTCTCCTGAGCTCTAGTACAAGCTCCATGTTCAGTTAGGATGGTCTTCTGCCCCGCTGGTTCATCTTCTTGCACATGTGGACAGATTGACCCTGAGCCTTTAATATTTCTTTCTTGAAGAATGTCCAGCCTTCCTGGACTCCTTTGTCCTTCATGACTGCTTCCTAAAGGACTCTGGCAACCGGCTTCCTTAACCAGTCAAAATCTACCCAAGGTAGCAATTCTGTTGACCCTCCTCCTTGTTTCTCTGAGAATCAGGAACTCAATCATTTCGTGATCACTCTGCCCAAGACATCCTCCAGCCATCAAATCTCTCAGAAATCCTTATATGCTAAGTCTTGGCACGTGTGTAAATGTTCTCACAGTTACTGAGGGATGTTGCTTCAAGAGAAGAGTTGTGAGGAGAGCAGCTGCAGCTGCTGGCAGCGTCTTGGAGCCATGGGATGCTGACACAGCTCCTGCTTTTGGCTTCTTGCTCTTCCTTCCTAGGGGAAGAGTGCTGCAGTGGTGCACTGCAGAGATGCACGTTTACAGTTGCTTGTTATGACCAGGGCAGCATGGGGCAGGCAGAGCATTCCTGTTAATCTGGCCAATGCCCTTTTTATAGGGTGAAATCCTATCCTTCTGAAATCAGTGGGATATTTGCCATCACAGGGTGAGGGTTTCTCCCAGAAATTCCTCATTGTAATCCGAGATCAGCAGACAGGCATCACTGGGAGTGTAGAAAAAAATTCCTCAACTTGCTCTAGTATGTTCCTGCTAGGCCAAATTTTCTACTTTCTTGTATGTGAAGTGTAATTTTTCACTATGCCTGAGGCCTGGCAACCTGGGAATTGGGACTACCTGCTTTCTCTATCCCTCTAGGCCTCAGCTAAAATTGCAGGAGGGAGTCTTTGACTCGGGCTGCTCCAGAAGGCTGTGTAATGGGGAGATAAACTGTAACTGATGTTTCACCTCCTGTTTTTCTTCCCCAAATCCTTTCCTCCCTGCTTGGTTATTTGTTTACAGGATGAGAATGATACAGGAGGTCTATTCCCTCTCTTCTTCCCCTGGCAATGAGGCTTCTCTCCCCCTTGGTGCAAGCAAGAGGGCTGCAGGGTAGGCAGACAATAAAGGAAAAAGGACAGGGTTTTCAAGCACAGTGAAGCCCATCTGTTGTTTCTCAGATTAGAACTGAGCCCATAATAGTTGTCTGACAATTTCCAAGTTGGATTTATAAATCTGCCCTTATAAGAGGATGAGTTATAAACGCACTGTGCAATTTATAGATCCTGCCAGCAAATCTTAACTGCAAACTCTTTATTTATACACTCTCCTTTCAAACAGTGATTTTTTAAAGTTTGATTTCTACTAAAGTGTTTCAGTACATGGTAAATCAGAGAAAATATTTCTATGTCCTAAACAGGATTAACAAATCTTACATCAGATCTGCACATCCTACAGCAGATCTACAAATCGTACCAATAAATCCAAAATGAAACCTCACCCTTTTCTTTTCCTTTGGCTTACAAATCTTGATTTTTCAGGTGGTTGGTAAGGAAGAGATTTATAAAGTAAGAATCTAAAGCTCAACTGTCAGCATGATCAACTCTGAGAGATCTGGCTCTTGCATCTTATCTGAGTGCTTTGATTTACAAGCTGTAGTCAGGCTCTCTCTATGGCAGATTTTCTTGAAAGTTGTTTATTATGAGATCTACAAAAGGTTAAAGTCTCTGTATGCCATAGTTTGACTGGCCCAGCAGTGTTATGGAAAAGGTGATACCTAATCAGATTGCAGCTGGCAAAAGTGCCCTGCATAACATTTGGTTGTCAGAGAAAACAAATAGCAGCTGAGCAATAAATTCTCTAAATGTTAATAAGCTGAGATCCCTGACTCTTTCTTCTTGTATGTATCTGTAAGGCACAATGCACACCTTCAACAGCTACAAGAACAGAAGCGTAGGTGCTCATGCTGCTTTGCACTTGGTTAAGTCCCATTAGAGGTAAGATTAAACATAAATTATAGGCTTTACTGAATATGGATGGACTTAAAAACATGTTTCAGCTTGTATTTTAGAACATCACTGAAGAGGATTGTAGCTGATTCTTTTTCAGATTTGTGACCAGATTTTCATTCTAACATGTCAATACCTGGCTTTGAAATTCACACAAATAAAAATGCCAGACAATTAAAACTATGGAATTACAGAATGCATTCTGGAAGCTGAAATCAATGTAATAACCCGTCTCCATCTGAGAGGGGAAAAAAAAAACTTCACCAACAATTGGAAGCAGCTTCAGTGACAAAAGAATATTTAATTTACAAGATATTTATGTGAATTTGTTTCTACTTGACAGATTAGCTCCCACTAATGAGATAAGTAATTTAAAAATCACTTCCTATACTCTAGAGTGATCACTTTAAGTGCCCATTTTTTTCTTTATCGATAGTCAAGCTTTTCTTTATCTCATCTAACATGTTTTCCTTCTACCTACTCTTCACCTCCTCTTTATTGATTTAATACCAAGAATCTTTTTTTTATTAAAGAGCTTGGCAAATAGTGCATAAGAAGCTTGCGTCACTGCTACTGTTTGAATTTGCTCACTGACATGTGCCTTGTCGCTCAGAGATTGCTTTCATTACCGTTTGAACACCTTGAGAGGTTCTGGGCCCTCTGCAGCCAGAAGACACACAGGTAACCAAGTTATAACACAAAGTCCAGACACATGTTAATATTCCTGTCTCTTTAATAAAGTTAATCAATATTTGCATAAAATCAACTGCAAATGCTTGACTGTGGTTTAGGGGTTCAAAAAGCTAAGTGAGGGTGGAAAATAAGTGAGCCTATGCAAATAAAATTGGAAGCTGGTTTAATAGTATAAAAAGAGATTATTTTAGTTTTCCGAATGATCTGCCTAATATGATCATTTTGCCTACTTTTGAAGCAATTATTTCCTCTTGTTAAAAATTAATTAGGACCATCTATTTTACACCCTGATGTACTTATATCAAGTAGGCATGTACCTGCCAAATACAAATGATACCAGCTGTAGCTGCTGGAAAGGTGTTTAACTGGGGCCAAATGTCATTGGATGATTACTTGATTAGTCTAATATTCCCTCCAAGGCACAAAACTGGCTGGGGGATAGCCAGTCAATACTGCTCTTTACTTTGACCTCGACACCCCTGGTACTGCTTAGTACTTTCACATTAAGTTCAAGACCAACTTGACGTGTTGCAGCAGAATCCGTGTAAAAACAGAAAGTCCATTGATTTTTTTCTAGAAAATTCACTGAAACTCCTTAAAAAAAAAAAAGAGTAGGATGATTCTGGTGCAGCTAAGCACCTAACTTATAGTGTGATAAATGTTGTGATTTGAGAGACAGCTACCCAGATTTGAAAAGATGAGATCCGAAGTGCTGGTGCCTACTGATTACATAGTGATTATTTAAATCCTTGTTTGTTGTTGGGAGCTGTTTACCCAACACAGCAGCCCATCAAGAAGAGACTTCCCAATCTGAACAAATAAATTGTGTAATCCTATTAGCAAACAAAGTGTTACAGAAATAATGGAAAACTCAAGCTTGGATGATTAACTTTGTTGGCGCATACATTCCTCGCTAGCTCCTGCACATAAAATTTCAGGGACCAAACAACTTCATGGCAGGGCAGCAGGTTATACTGATAACAATAGATTACATAAAGATAAATGTAATTACAATCATGAGTCTGTGTCTTTTTTTCCAAAGCATGATTGTAATAGTACTATGTTTTTAATAATCTATGGGGCTGCTCCAGAATAAGTAATCATCAGGAAAACTGTTGTTTTACTTTATTTGTGATGGCTTTACACAAGCGTGCCAAATCTACCTCAGGAAGAGAGATAGGATTTGAGGAGCTATTTGGCCTATGATGAAGAGTGAAATAAGAAGAATGAAATAATTTACTTTGTGGCTTCTGTGGCTTTAATAAGCACAAAGAAATCTTAGATAGAAAACAGCACAAATACATTTACTGTTCTGCTTTTGAGTAATGGGCACTGAAATCTGCTCAGATTAAACTTATGTAGATTTGAGAGTTGTGAAGTAGGAGAAGGTTTTTTTGAGTTTTTTTTTTATTATTGCAGTTGGCACACATACATACCTAAAACGGTGCTTGAATCTTCTCAACCACAGATCAAACATTTCTAGACTTCCTTGAAAATACCTGCCTGTATAAACTGAAAACCCTGGAGATTTTACATGAGCAAGGATTTAGTTAAGAATTTGAAGTGAAAGATCTTTTCTGCGTTGCCCTGCACTGTGTTGGAGGAGGACTAGAGCATCCCAGAGTTCTTATGTGGCGTGCTGGTGTATAGTATCCAGGAGTGACGGTTTAGGCTGCGTTACTGAACTCGAGGATGGACTTTCTATGGTTGGAATATGAAGTATCACTTGAATGGCCCAGAATTCGA
Organism: Urocolius indicus; assembly: GCA_013401255.1. Lineage (NCBI taxonomy): Eukaryota > Metazoa > Chordata > Aves > Coliiformes > Coliidae > Urocolius > Urocolius indicus. Next base: position 170,388 of record WBNH01003877.1, read on the forward strand.
TTTCACAGTTGTATGCTGGCATTAATCCCAATTTGTACCTCAGTAAATGGGTAGAGATTCAAGCCCATGATATAAACAGTAGGGCTTATAAAAATACGTCTCTTCTTTTCTTGGAAAATCTTGTGGGTTTTTTCCTTTAAAAACATGAAAATCCTTGACTGAAAACAGAAAGCAAAATATTTATTTCAACTTGCTCTGATGTGATTCACGATGTCTCACTTTATCTAAGCAAACCAAGAGGCTTCATCTGGGGATGAAAAACGTAGTTTAATTTTATTTATTTATTTATTTACCACAGTTTCCTAGTGCACCACTGTGATTTTTCTCATCATTTGAAGTGCAAATAGCTCATACCTCATTATCTTCAATGGGTCAGCCTTCCCTGTCTCTACTGCAACATGGATTACTTCAGGGACTTGTCATGGCACAAAATGGGAGCGGTTGTTGGAAAGTAGTTCAGAGGCAGTGAGTTGCTTTGGGAAAAGGGGAGTGTTTGGCTCCTAAAATACATCTCTCATGAAGCATTGTGACAGCTTACAAGGATTGGATTGAATATTGAAGTGATGCATTTGCTTATAGGCTTGCTGAGATATTTTGCCTCATCTGAATGACATATGTTCATATTTCCCTGCAAAAATCTTCAGTCTTTGGCTAAAACAGCTTGTTATATTTTTTTACTCCTTTGCTATTATGTGTTTGAGGTCTGATTTTGTTTTCCCCCAAAGAAGTCAAAATTATACATGGAAATAAGACCCTACTATTGGAAACCTGTATTTTGAGAATATTCCCACACGTACAACCATTTTTGACAAAAACCAAAATTGTTTTGGTCTATTCTTTCCACTGTGCTAATGCATTCTTTTTGCAGCTCTATTCATGCACAAGATGTGCAAATATAAGCAGCCCTACTTGTCTGATATACTCAAAGAGATTTCAGGCATTGAAGATAGGCTGTTGCATTTTACTCTGTGTTACAAAGTGCTAGTAACCTTTTCTCAGTATAATAAAAAGATGTGTAAGTTTGTTTTGTATTTAACTTTTGAAGGTTTTCAGTTTATTCAGGACAGAAACGACTAGAACAATAAATTACTGCTGTATGTTCTCAGTTCTTCCCAACCCTACCTCCACACTCTCACTAAGAAAGAAGTGACGGGAAAGAAGGAAAAGAGCTTTCTGGGTAACTGGAAGACACAAAGGCTCCATAGTGAGACAAGAGAATAGCAACTCTCCATACTATCTTCTCTGTGTGAGAAAAACAAAGACTGTTTTCCTGGCTCTTTGCCTTGCCTCCCCCTCTTCTCCCTTGGTGGTGGAAATGATCCAGTTCTCACGTCCCAGCAGTCCCTGGCAGTGGGGAGGAACTGCTCTGATTTTTCTCTGTGTTAAGTCCCTTGTGAATTAGTCTAAACTTCAATAGGGATTCTCTGTTTCTCATAAAAAAATGCATGCTATTAAAGGAGTTTGCAAATGTGCTGGTTTATAAAGTGTAAAATTATTGTTATCCTTTCACAGGAAGTCCTGAGGAAGAAAGGAAGACAACCTTTTACAGACTGGTGCAGGTCTTAAACAGCTCCTTGGATGAGTCCTCACATCAGAGGAGATTTAAAGTAGAGAGAAACTCCCAATGGGATAAACTCTTTCTTATGTCTTTGAACTGTAGGTCAGACTTTGCTTTTTAACAATGAAAAAGAAGTCAGAGCAGGTATTGACTTCACAATGATGCAGATCAGGTTTGTGTACTCATGCAGACATAAATGAGAATTCAAAGCCAGACACCATCTCACAGAGGGAAGAAATGGAAAATTAAACCTCTCATTATTGCATTGGAAATGATAGGATTATATGTATCACTCATAGCATATAACAAGTGGTGTAGCCTTCTTTTCTTAGTGGATTTGCAAGACTCTTCAGAAACTAGAAATCTAGAAATATTTGTTGAAGAAGGAAATAGTAATTGCAAGCTACGTTTTATCTTTGGGATATGTTTATAACTTACAGCTTTCTTGAAAAGAGAAGAATAATCTCTTCAGCCTCATCTGTTTTTAAAGTTAGATTTCATTGTAGACTAAAAAAAGCAGCTTAATGAAGACCATATCCTTAAACATCTGCATCCATTCAGTCAGTAGATCAAATCATGGCTTCCCTTAGGTGTATTTGACCTGACCCTATGCTTACTGGTTTCACTTGCAGCAACGATTTAATTCATAGTGTTTAATTTTCAATTCTTAATACTCTTCTATGCTGCCAGTTTATTTAATAAACATTTAATATTAATCTAATTCAACAGGATGATGTTTAAAACTTAGAAAGTTCTGCTTTTTTTCTACTGCTGTCATAAGTTGTCCTGAAAAAAAAGCAGAAGATGACATACGAAAGGAAAGAAAAAACCCCAAAAGTGGCATTTAGTTTATTAGTGGGCAGCACAGAAGCCGTCAAATGTTTTTCTTTGACTTCTTGACACAACCACAAAAAGTGGTTTGTGTTGTTTTTTTTTTTTTCATACTGACACTTACAAATACCCTGGAGTTAATGTGTGTATCTAAGGAAGAGAAGAACTTGACCTAGGTGGTTACTTTTACTGTTCTGAATTCTTATCCATTACAAACGCTGAGTGCTTCCAAACATGATGAGCTGTGGAATATAGCCACTCCAGGCAGGGCACGTGTGTTCAGGTTTCTCGGGCATCCACCATCAGTGAATGGAAGGAGTTGTTAAGCTGTACTAAATAAGAACAAAAGCCCTAGTGAAGTATTCCCTTACTTGGAAGCAGCTTTCTATTTCAATCTCCTTATTCAATTACATCATGGGATAATATGCAGGAGACATTGAGCCAGAATAGCTTTAATCAAATAAAGAAACTGAAAAGGACTTCTGCTCACAGAATCATTTTATTGAGACTAATATTGTTATTGTCTACAGTGTCCATATCAAAGAATCTGGATTGATTTAATCATTTCAGGCAAGGTTACAGAGAGTATCCTCACTACGTGTCCATCAGCATATCTTTATGGAGATCAGTGCCCTCAGAGTGATTTACATCAGCACAGGCTTTACCTGGTAACTTCAGACCTCAGCCCTCTCGATACGTTTCTGGATGAACTCTTGACTGAGTCACTATTCAGTAACCATGAAAGAGAGCACGGCTATTTGAAAAGATGTGGTATATAATGTTTCCCTTGTGAGAGCTGGCTGCCTTTTACAAGGTGAGAGGTGGCAAGAGACTCTGTCATTGCCCTTGCCCTCTGCAGTGGTGATGGTGTCTCTCCTGCCAGGTTGGACCTGTTTCTGCAGTCGGGGAACACGGAGGGCTGCCAAGACCTGATGGTTGCCAAGGGTAAGTGATTACTAGGAATGCAATGAGGTAAGGAAAAGCTTCTTGGTTTTCACCCTCGTCTAGTACACCCATATGTGGTCAACCACAAGCTGGACCGTGTACAATGTTTGAATCAAGCCAGATGCGATAACCCTTAAATCAGCCTGTGACAAGGTGAGAGAGAAAGAGGGACATGGTTGCTCTGGTTTGGCAGTGCTGGCTTGGTTGTTCCCCAAAAAGTGCTGCATATTTTGTTTTTAAAAACAGGAATGGACTGATTTAAGTCATTGCTGTAATTAGGCCTTTGGTGATCCTAATTAGGGTTTTGCCAACTAATGCAGAATGGTGTTTGAGAACATGTGCTTAGGGTCTGGATGCCAAAACAGAGGGTCTTGCTTTGTGTATGTGTGTTAACAAGCAGTGTGAGGGGATTTTCATCTGCAACACATATTTTTAGTAAGCCATGTGCTCTGTGACAAAGATTAGGAAGGTGACACAAGCAGGGACACCCCAGTCTTACTGCTAAGTCTCCCATTGTTTGAAAGATTTCTGTTGCCATACAGAAATAAGAGCAAATGCTTATTGAGCCACTATGACATATGAACAGCAAAGGTGAGAATAAATCTGAGTGTAGTTTGACCAGAACGTCATCAGAAGAGATGGCCAAGGACTCCATGTGTCAGTTGCCTAAGTGCCTGGCTGGTGGTTGTAAATGGCAAATACATCCTCTGAAACACCCACCAGTTCTGGAACAATTTGTGAAGGGGAATAGGTCATGAATGACTTAACTATTATTAATATTAGTCAGTAATTATTACTTTGCTGGGCTATGTTCCCTTGAAACCACCCCTGTGAGAAGAGACTAAGTCAAGGGCACATCTTGGACAGATCTCCCCCTACAGATCTCTCTCTGGGATTACCCTTGTGTTTAGCCTTGCTGTTGAAGTAATCAATTACCTTCATTTTCTAATTAATGAACTAGTATCCGTTTTATAGAACATGCTCATGCTGTAATTACTGCAACTGTGTTACCAATGGAGCACTCAGGGAATCAACGTGTATGGAGTGCTGTTGAGCTTCAATCGTGTACTGTTGGGAGGCAAGGGTAATGTTTCCTCTGCTATTGAGTGTGTACTTTTTTTTAATGAGAAAATACAGAAAATCTGACCAAAATACCACTCATAAGACTGCATTTTTTCTTCCTTCTGTTTTACTGTGTATTGACCATACCTTTCTCTTTTAGAATCCAAATTTATTCAAATTTTAGTTTAATCATTGGTCTTAACTGTAGCAAAAAGTCTTTTCTGTACAGTAGGAAAAGTCCACACTGCACTGTATGTGGAGAAAGAAAAAACCATTTTTGTGTATAAGGTTTCAAGATTACATGGTATCTTGAAAATCTTTAATAAAAACTATAACATCAATATTAAACATGTCTGAATAGAGGCTTTATGGGGAGTGAACTAGATAGGCAGTTTGATCCTTTGAAAAGTGATACTTCCATTTGAAATGAGTTTACCTGATAATATTTAAGCCTCTATATCAATTAAATTCCATATTGAAAATTGGAGGAAAAAAATATGCACATAAAACTTTATTAAAGCAAAGTAGAAATGTCATAGTGAGTTATTGGGGCAGTTCTTTAACTGGTGTAAGTTGGCCTGGCTCCAGTGAATTAAGAAAGGACCTAGCTCTCTAAGTTCAACCTTCAGTGAATCTAAACATGACTCATAAACACATATATGTATTTATGCTGTATCTTATATGTGTTTCTAAGGCTAGTTATGAAAATGGCTTTTCTACATTCCTTCTGGAAGCTGAGAGTAATGGACAGATTTATTTCAGTGAATCAGGACATGCAGCAATGAAAGGTAGTTGGGATGAGCACGTAACAGTCTCTTTGTACATAAAACCAAATGACACCGGTGTCAAACTGTGAAATGAAAAAAAAGACGCTACAAAGGATTAGTTTAGTACAGTTTTGAGGTTTTTGTGACTTTTTTTTTTCACTTGGTCCCATTTTCCCCATTTGGTTTCCTCGTTGTCTTTGGAACGTCTTAGGCCTAGTTGAAAATCTACATTTCAGTTGGTTATATAACTGGTATTTTTTTGTTTGGCACCTCTTTGCTACTGATCACCCAGTGAAGGAATGCTGCTGTATGCTTAACAAACGAATGCTCTGTTATGTAGATGATGACAGAAAATATCTGCTTTATGTAATTATAGTCTTAGACCAAACAAGAAGAAAACTCCATTTGTGCATATGTTAATCAAAGCAAGTTATCACATTCCGTAGTCCAGAACAGAGGAAATATGTAAGAATTTTATAGAAATTAAAGTAACTGCTTCTTGCTTTGTCTTCTTCATGTGTTTTTGTGTCAAGTTTCAGCCTGAAGCAGATTTTAATGGTTGCATTGTGAAACTCTCAATGTGACTGTGATGATAACACTGAGGAGCCGAGCAATTGTGGTGTTTCCCAGTAACACTGCGAAAGTTACACACAAGAAGTTATGTACATCATTATGCAGTGGATATGTGTCAGCTGCCAAATGATTTGAAAGAAAATTCTGTAGCTTATTCCAGAATTTTCTTCTCCAATCTTTCTTTTACCTAGCATTAAAATCTCTCAATTGTCTTGTCGTGAGAATACGAGCATCAAATTAATGGACCTCTGTCCTTATCTGGACAGAAGTTTCCTGACAGAAATTCCTATGCTTTGGAGCAACCAGCTGTACCAATTGTTTGAACTGGTGGGTGGGGACATGTGTTTACTTCAGCAGCAGCATGCATAGAGATGCCACTTTAGAAACTAGTGCTGGTTTATGCTCTCCCACTTCCTCATGAAAAACTATCATGAAAAACTTCGTCATGAAGAAACCTATGAACACTGCATGGAGTTGTGATAAATTACAGATGCATAGTAAATAAAATTTATGATAGCTACCTTTGACCTCCTCCTATATATTTTACTTATTAATCACATCTCTTCTGGGATCCCCTTTGCTGAACAGCTTCCAAGATTTCCACATTTTTAAACCAGCCTGCTAGAGGTGTGCTTGAATATATGATGCTACTGAAGGAGGGAGGAGACATGAATCAGAGATCTCATCAAGGAGAAATGTTTCAATATCTTGGAAAACTGAACTAGAATGGAAGAAGAGGAGGAAAATTACAGCTCTGAGCAACATTAGATTAATGTCAGCACATTTCAATAGTGTTTTCTTTTATTGACTGTATTATGGTGGTGGTACATTTGTACACAGACAAGTATCTAATCAAATTTAGGTTATAATGGCCAAAGCTCTTCACCATTTTTAAACAGTTCTATAGTAAGATCTTAGATGATAAGTAAGTGAAGTCAAACTCTGTACTGCCCTATCCTATGCCCCTTTACACTTTCACCCTCAAACCAGAACTTGTGAAAAGGGGTCCATATAAACTCACTCAAAGTGTCAGCGCTGGGAAATTGTGCTTCTTCCTTTCATGAGCCAGTGAAGATAAAAGTACTATCCCAGCACCATCCATTAAATGCATTCTCTCTATATAGAGAATATATTAGAATGATACCATGGATATTGAATTTATCTTCATGAGATGGGGATGGTCTCATCAGTCATGAGTGTCACAACTAAGCAAAGACACAAGTGAATAATGAAGCCACCCTTATCGAGTACAGATGAATTCAATTTCCTCTGCACTATAATGTCATATTTGATTCAGTGAACTATAACATCTACTTTTTATTTTTTAAGTTGCCCATGGGTTCTATCTTTTTCTCATTCTCCCTCTCTAAAGCTGTTTTTGCAATGCATTTTTCTGCTTTTATGCATCCTGCATGTCTTTTCCTGCTGTTTGACATAACAATCAAGTTAAATCATAAATGGTGTACACAGAAGGAGAACACTTGCCATGTCAGGTGTCTGAATTCCTCGCCCATACCAGCTTGTGTGGAGGGCCTATCCCTGGTAGTTATGCTGAAAACACTTCATGCACAGAAGTGCAGGCCATAGATAAATGGGTTTGTTCTGGGATATGTGTAAGGTTTGTATTCTCTTGTGATTTTTGAAAAAATGTCTATGAGTCCGTCCTCCCTGATGGACAAAGAAGTGTGAAGGAACTAACTGTAGGAATGGCCTGGATGTTAAGCAGATATAGCTGTCACCAAGACAGGCTGCAAAGAATGAACCAAATATGTACAATACTATGCAGCAGTAGGTCATATGCAGAAGAGTCCATTTGAAAATAAAGCAGGGACCTAAAGAATTCTTACAGCATTCCTCTCAGCAGGATCGATTTTAGTATGAGTAGAGCTAATCAGAAAGTGTGCTCGTCTCCACAGCTCGTGCCCCCTGCCCTTTTCCCTAGAAAATGTCTTTACTATCTGCTGCCTGTCAGCCCGCCCAGCAAGCTGCTGTTCCAGGATGCTTTGGATGCACTAGAAACAAAAGCCACCTGCATGGCACTGCCACAGCTGGACATTAGGCGTTGCAAGCGGTGCCCAGGGACAAAGCATATTCAAACCCTTTTCCACTCCCACTGTTGTCGTGCCAACACGCAGTCTGCAGGCAATATCAGACTTGTCTTCAGTCAACTTAACTGTTCACTCAGTCTTTAAAACTGAGGTCCATCTGCCTAGACAGAAGAATGCACCACTTAAGCTACCAAGGGCAGAGCATGGCACTGTCCCTGGGAAGAGCTCCTCTCAGCTGGCACAGCACTCAGCACGGCGGAGACGTGGTCTCTGGCTCAGATTCTGAGGTTGCTGTAGATTTCTCACCTTGCAATACAAAGAATCAACACAAATGTGTCGTGTGAGCAATGCAGTTGCTGCACTGACACTGAACACGGTGCTATGTTGTACCTAGACTGTATATTCTGTATTGCTTAACACAGAAAAGGGCGCAATAGCTCAACTTCAAGCTAATTATAGCAGTAGAAGATTCTATGGGAATGCCTCTCCACGTTTTGCCAATAAACTCCTTAAAGAAGCAAGGGAAAGTATTCACATTATATTTACCTAATAGATGAGATTCAGTCTATTAGATGAGATATGAAGTAAATTAAATTCCATGGCAGGTGAACACCCTGAGGGTACTGTAGTTTATAACACTATATTAATATTCCGTAAGACCACTGCATGAGCTTAGTACCTCTAACTTGAAAATTAGCTTTACAGGCCACCTGCAGAATTTTTTTTCTGGTTGCTTTCATAGTCACTGCTGCAAACACAGATAATTTAACATAAATATTAAGTAAATAATTGGTTCAGAATATTTCAAGGTTAGGGACATAAATCTCGTTCCCATTACACGAACGCAAACCATAAAAATACAAGGTGATGCTTAACCCAGCAATTTTAGTTTCCAATGAGCCATTGTCCTTTCCTCTTTTTTTACAAATAGAAGAGATCTAAGAAAATTCTGCAGAATGCAGTCACAGAAGGTGCAGAAAATCATTGTGGAAAGGAGATGTTAATTCAGAGCTGTATGTGAAAAATGCACAGTCTGATAAAATGATTGTGGTGAGCGCTCCTAAGGTGTTAGAGTGCATTTGTATACATTTAATGATATGAACAGAGACTGAAATATTTTTGTTATGATTTTCGGGAAGGTTGATTTCTGAAGCTGAGCACTGGCTGAGGTAATAAGAAAGAGGTGGTTGTTGTGCCTCATTATGACTGCTGTGGCTACAAGATGCTTTCTAATTAGCCTCCAGAAGCTTACAACTTGTAGGTTAGCCAGAAGTAATCATCACAATAACTAGGTGGTCTCAGGCAGAAAAGCACATTTACATTTCGAACAAGTTAAACTGTTTTTCTAATGCAGTTCTCTAATGCCAGAGCTTGGGAAGGAGATCAAGAGGAACTACTCTCAGATGTCAGACTTTTGGCTGCTCAGAACAGTGATACTTGGGAAAAATTCAGCAAGGTACTCTCTCTACTGTGTTAATTTTCATAACATCAGCAGACCTTTCATTTGGTTTTTTTTTTTAATATATATTTTGAATTTTTTTTTTCTGACTGTAGCATATCTTTGTAGAATCTTGTTTGATGGCTTTGTTCCTAATTTGTCCTTAAGGATACAAAGAAGCTTGTATTTTAATCATAACTTCAGTGGTTTAATTAGCCTTCCATTGTTTTCCAGATCCATCTCAAAACATTTACTATTTGATGTTACTGTCAAATTCTAAGAGGTGTCTGAGGAAGGAGAGCTGCAGGTGTTCCTCACAGACCAGGCAATGCCTGTTAATGCAAATTTGATCTGAAGAAGTAATTCTATCAGCACTTATCTCACAGAAACTGCAATCAGAGAATCTACTTTCACAGTTTGTCTCTGAAATCTTTTACCTGTTGCTTCCTTACTACATACAGCAATTAGTTTAGGTTTAGTAAGATTTTTGAGTGTTCTTTTTATTTCAGTCCATTTATTATTGAAACTCAACAAGCTAAGTCTCCTTTAAGTGGTTCCACTAGAAGATGTCTGTGGAGGATATGTGTTGGCTATTCCACTTCTGCAGCAGGGAAATCTTCTGCAGATATGAAATTGAGATAGCAGGATCTCCCTCTGGGTATTCTTTTCAAAAGCAAGTATGTGGAGACATTGGCTTTAGTGGGGAAGGTCATGCTTTCAACCTTCTAGTCATGGTAGCGAAATCCACTGGAGATGGTTGTTAAGGCAGCATCTAAATATTCAGTAACTTAAGCCACTGTAAGGAATGTTGCTTAAGAATAATTGAAATTGATTAAAAAGAAGTCAAAGTCCACTGAGATCCTGACAAGAAAACTGAGATTTTTTTGTTAGAAAGGTTTTCATTGTCATTTCTTGTACATGTAATGGATGTTCTTTTTCCTTTATGTCTAGAACTGAGGACATGTCAGTGTGAACTTTTAATTATTAAGCGATGTATTGATTTGAATGTTATTTCTCTCTCAAAATTGAAGTGCATGTGTTTGAGGATAGTGCTAAAAAAAACCTGCACATATGAAAGTGTGAACAGAACTTGGAGGAGGAACAAAAGCTTGGAGGAGGAAGAGGGGAGAGAAAATGAGGCAGAAGAAGAATATAAGAAGATGGCAGGGATTATTTAACTTATTCTGATAATTTTCTCCTCAGTTTATTGAGATACTAAGATGTGTCTTGATTACACTTTCCTGAGTCTGCTAACATTCCTCATTTTGCACTTTGAATACTGTGTGGGTTTACAACTACTCTTAAAATTTAATGATTGAATAATCTCAAAAGGGAAAAGTCTGCTGTGTTAAAGTGGATAGAAGTTCAGTATCTAAAGTCTAAGGCAGACCTATGAGGTAATATATAGTGTAACTTTTTTATATCCTCAGTTCTTCTTACTATACTCTAGAGATATGGAGAGACAATGGAGACAATGTGTAATGAACGACAGAAAATATGTGTAAAAGCATTGTATGGTGAATAAATTAAACCTTTAGTCATAAGACCAACAACAGAAGAGAGAAATTAAGAAGTGTAAGGGAGACAAAACATTTAGCAGAACAAATGGATATAATAATTTTCTAACATGCCAGCTTGAATCAACTAAGGTAAACAATTGGAGTCTCAGTGCATGCCTACACTAGGCAAGTTGTGTTACTGAGTACTGTAAAATGGAAGGAAGTAATAAACTGTTGGAGAACAGAACAGGAGTCTGTGTCTGACCATATATAATCTTTTAATCAAACATGGAGCCCATAGCTTGGGTCTGGTAGCTTTGAAGAGTACTTTGTCAGTGTGTTCGTAGACTATCCGTAATGCAGTGAGCCATAAAGTGCTCTCTCTCACTTTCTGGCTTCAGCAGCTTCAATATCTTCCTCTGGGACAAATTTCTCTAACAAGAGGTAATTCAATTTCGCTCTTGCTCAGTCCTAAGCAAACAATTCTGGCTGTGGTGACTTACCAAATTTGTGGAGGTTGTACAAGGAAGACAGCACATCACTTGGAATCTACTGGGTGCCCTATTAGACTGCACATTCACTGCCTCATGCACTGTCCATGGATATTAATGCTTTAAAAACCTGAAGGTATTGCTGTGCTCTGTGGCATAGTGGAAAACAGTGTCTGTCCCACCACATCTTCATTTAGAAGGGTGCCATAGGTGAGGCTGGGATGCACGTAGCTCTGGCTTCTGTCATGGGAGATGGAGGCAATCACTATCTGTGAAATTGGATGGTATGAATATTTGTGGTGGTGTTAGTGAGGAAGGTGGTCTCAATGCTAGCAGTAGGATCAGAGGTGGTATACTCTTCTGCTGAGTGTGGTGGGGATTGCAAAGAAAGGCCTCTGTAAGGGCAGCAGCTCTTCTCTACAGTAGCCAGGGTGTCTTCTTCTCCCTGTTACCTTACTGCTTATGAGCTTACTGCTAAGCATGTGTTTTGCTGATTTGGGGATCTATTGAACAGGCAAGCTGAGTAATCTTGTCTTATAACTGTTTTAGAGAGAAAATAGACTTGTCTTCGTTTTTACTAATAATAAGCATTTACTGACTATTATTCATATTGCTGAAGATAGAGTGCACATATTTATATCAGAGGCATGAAAACCGATGCAGTAAATTAATAAACTTTTATTCTGTTGTGTTAGAACCAATTATTGATTTATTTGGGTTAGCTTAAAAAACAAACAACAAAAACCTCAACAGGCATTTTCTTTGCAAAGTTTCTTGGGCCTTTCTTTGAAGTATTTGGTCCTTTTAGAAAAAGATGACAGGCAAGGCCACTGGTAAGATTTGTCTTGTCAAACCATGTGTTTTTTTCCTGTAACTATTTTTGTTTCTAACCTATTAGTTTGAGGCTCATCTGCAGACCACATGGTAATAACTGTATTGACTAGGAGTTTTCCTTCATGTGAAGGTTTGACAAAATGCATCCTTACTGCTGCTGAGGATTTCCTGGTTGAAGAGGGACTGAATGCTTCTCTGTTCTAAACATTTATTTTTAATTCCAAAGCATCTATATTCACCTAATGCTTTCCTATCTTTTCCTTTTTTCTGCTCTAGATGGCAATGTAACACTTTTTAACTGAGAGCCTCATGTTTCTGTAAAATTTGTATAAACCTAGTAAACTAGCAATAGATTTATCTTATTATGTGTGCACAATACCAGTTGTAATGGTTCCCCTGCCACTCAGCTATGACTCTCTCCCCATCACTTGTATCTACTCTTCTTGGTTTTCCTTCTGCATTTTCTTCACAAGCTCCATCTCCTGCTTTTGTCATTCTTATCCCACCAGCATAATTCATTGCCTGTCCCATATTAGGATAACAGTGCATGGGATAGCCTTGACTTTTATTTTCCTCACTGCTTTTGTGACACTGGCCCAAATTCTGGCTTTCATGTCTTATAAATTTCCACCTGTTGATTCTGAAATTCCTGATTTTAAACCCATCACCTCTTTGTATTTCCCTTTTTATTTTTTTTTTCTGGATCATGAACTTCATTTCTATGAAAAGCTCAGCTGTGCTACACTAAATAATAATAATAATAATAATAACAATAATAATAAATACCAATACCCATAAAAAAATTGAACAGACTCTCTTATTTTCCCTGTGAAGAAAAATGTGCTATACTTTCAGTGAACATTACTGAAAGTAGGAACAGGGTAATGGCACGTAGTTTCAGTTATTTAAAGGCAGCTGCACTGCATAAGACTAACATCCACCTATTATTGTACTCTAAGAGTGGCCAATGGTGGCTGCTGAGGGAAAGATTATTGGAAAAACTAGGTATAAATTCCCTTCAGATGGCACTTGAGGCTTTAAAGATGTCTTGAACCTAAGGTTGTTGTGTGCTGTTGCCTCTGATAATTTTGATGGAGATTTCTTCTATCAATTGAGGAGTTTATTCCATAATTGAATCATGGAACAAACAGAAACGGCTCTTAATTTTCAGATGCTTAAAATCTGCTTCTTGATAATTAATTATGGGGTCTCTAGTTACTGGGTTATAAGACACTGTGAATAATTATTATCCTTATTTTTTGGTGGGATGAGGTAAAATGAACTGTGTACACTGTGTAACAGAGTTACATAATGATGCTGTCTGTTTTGTTAATTTTTTCTTTCCTTTCAGTCCCCAGTGATGCTGAGCATGAAGATGATGGTTTTTTTGGGCTGAGTATAAGATGTCTTTGTAAGGGGTAATAGCTAATTTGGAACACATTGTTGTGTCTACATTGTGTGGTTATTTCCCTCTCTTATTCTTTGGTTTGTCTTTATTGGCAGTGGATTTCACTTAGCATGTTATTACCTGTTCACTTAGAAACATGATATCTCCTGCAGTTCTTCACAGTCAGCTTGAAAGTGAAGTGAGTAGTTTTGAATAATCAGAAAACTTAGCCACCTCATTCATTACTGTGTTGAGGAGCATAAGCTTTATCACAGAATACCATCATTGCTAACCTTCCTGAAATGTGAAAATTGATGATTTATTCTTCTTGCTAATTTTGCTAACTAGTAACCAATCCTTGAGATCCTTGAGAGGACCTTTGTTTTTATCCCTGGAGTGTTTAGGTTGAGACTTTTGTGGTGAATCTTGTAAGATATCCTCTGGACTATACTTTTGTATACACTTTGTAACTTTTTCAAAGAACTCCAATGCATTTCTGGGGCATTACTTTTGTGGAAATCATGCTCACTATCCCATTAGATTTGTTCATATGTCACCTGAGTTTACTTTTTACTGCAGTTTCAACCAATTACTGATGAAAAGTTTGTCATGAGTACAAAAATTGAGGGAACGCAGGAGATGCTCTGTATTCTCTCAGTTCTTGCACTTACAAAAAACCCTTTTGATTCAGAAAATGAGAAACACAGTGGAAGAAGTAACAAAAAGTTACAAAATTACTGCTTGAAAAATGTGAAAGTCAAGAGTTTCTTGAAGGAGAACCATCACCAAAATGTTAATACCTGCTTGGGAAGGGAGGGAAGGAGAAGGGCAAGGGAACAGAGGCTTTTAAAATAAACAAACAAACTTAAATGCAGATAAAAGAGGTGGTACTAATGACACAGGTGGGAAAAAACCCAGCAGTGACAAAGCACAAGGTGGAGTGTATCAAAAGCCATAGTTACTAAATGGTGAGGTTACTGCTGACCTCTAAATGTGCATACACCTACCAAACCTAAGAGTTATATTGGATATTGAAGGATGACTTTAACAGAGTACAATGGTAACATAGGGACACATTAAAAATAGCCAAGGCCGAGAACAGTAGGCACCTGGCAAAAGATATCAGGAGTAAGAAGAAATAATTCAATGTACATATAATTTGTAAGAGAAATAACAATGAAATAGATTTGTTTCTCTTGTGCAGTAAAACTACTATGAGAAGAGAGTCAGAAAGCTTAGGAGGATGTAATTTCCTTTTTACCTCAGACTGTGTAGAAAAGACCGTTTGGATGAACTTAGAGTGTAATTAATACCAATTGTAGAAGGAGATAAGAGTAAAGACCGCAAGCAAAGAACAAGTTAGAGAGTTCACAGGAAAGTTAGATGTCTTCAAGTGGATGGGGCTGACCAAAGAAGTTAAAAATACTAGCACTTATGTTTAAAATATGGCAGATAACCACAACACTAACCATCACAGCAAGAAAGCACAGAAGAACTAGAAAAGGTTTATATTTGTAAAGGGAAAAAAAGACTTGATTTAAAATGCAGGAATAATTCTGGCAAAACTTATGAAATGTATTGTGTTACCTTCACCCTGAAGATTAAAAAATGTTTACCAACCAAAAAGACCTAGCAGGGGAAAATAAAAACCCAAACAAAATACCCCAGTGTCTTTGTGCAGTAAGATAACGATTGACATAGATAAGAGTGAAGGGGGAAATATAGTGAAATTTTTTGATAGCTAAATCTAGACAATAATTCTTTATGATTCTTGTCTATATAGAAGCACATAGTCACAGCCAGATCTGTTTGGTGTCTTTTTGGTCAGCATTTTTTCAGAACTTTACCAATGTTCTGAACTTGGTGTTGACAAGAAGCTGGGAGGTAGGGCAAATCCTCTGGAGGACGGAGTTGGAACTCAATATTATCTCAGAGAACTGAAGAAATAGTTTCTATTAAAAACCTGTAAATCAATAGGGATATTCAGTTAGGCAGTGATAATCACCTACACAAATATGGGATGGGAAACAACTGATTAAGCAACAGTCCTTCAGGAAAGAGTCTGTGAGTATAGTGATAACAACCTGAACATGAGTCAACAACGTCTTACTGTTACACAAGGACAAACTTCATAGTGAGAAATATAAGAGAAAGGAAGTTTGCAAATCATGTGACAAAACCTGTTCGTTCTACTCAGCCTTGGTAAGAACACACTGGAGAACTGTGACTGGCCTAGAGTATCTTGTTGCGTGATAAATGTGGCGTTATGACATCAGATTTTGAAGGTATGAAAGCCTTCTCCAAATGAGCAAGAGAGTAATCTGTTCTTTATATTCCTGGTGTGGGCAATAGGCATGAACTGAAGAAAGAAAGGTTGAGGTTAGGTATAAGTTCTCAGTAGCAGGGAAACGGAATCAGTTGAACAATGTGCTTTTCCAATGCCAGATAAGATATATCATTGGAGGCTTTCCCATCACATCTGTCAAGGATGATGTAACATCTTACAGCTGACCCAGCCTTGAGGCAGGGGATGGGCTGAGAGCATTTCCAGTCCTGTTTACAGTTATCTCTTGCTTTACCTCTTTCCCCTAGCTCCTTTGCTTTCATAGACTCATAGAATGGCAGGGGTTCATCTCTTATAAGTTTTTATCTGCTTTAAGACCCTCTGCCTCTCTTCTCCAGTTTATTTTTCTCAAATTTACCATGGAGAGCTAACGAGGCCAATGTCAGACTTGGTCAGACCTCACTGTTCTTTTACTTTTACAGACAATTCATTAGTTTATTGAACAACCTTGGTGTCAGCATTGATTTTTGAGGTACCTGTGCTGGCAGATTCCCCACCTTCTGAGAATTAATAATTTGTCCCGACATCATGTGTCTTGTCTTCCAAACCATTATTAATCCCTGAAAGGTCTTTCCTCATATCTTGTGTCACCTTAATTGCTCTTAAGAATGATCTTATTTAAACTTTGTTGTTGGGTTTGGGTTTATTTTGAAGGTGTGTCTCATTATACCTACTGAAACACTGTTTTCTCACTATGTCCTTTAAATCTCTGTTTCATGAATTATAAAAATGATGTTGATTCTGCCCCAGTATGTTCCAATTATTCATGTACCCATTTGTTCTAGATCCTATTATATTTTTTGCTAATTAGCAGGCAAAGGGATTTTCTGGTATGTTAATCAGACTCATTAGTCTGTAATTCCCACAATTGCCTCTCTAGCTCCTTGCAAAGCTCGGTCTGATATTTGTCTTTCCTCACTCTGCTGGAAAGTAATAGAGCTTTCAATAAGCAGAAGGCAACACATTTTTGTTAGTTACTCTGTGTATTCAAAATTGAATTTCTTGACAGCTCTTTATCAGGATGACCTGGCACTGAGTGATTCATTGTTCACTTTTTTTAGGATACGTTTTAAAAGTTCTGCATAAAAAAAATGACTCAGGTTTTGACTGTTGTTGATGTTGATGAAAACAATTCTTTTCTTATAAGGGTATTACCTGTCTTGCCTAGGCCTTTTTTATGCAGAACTTTTAAAACATACCCCCAAAAAAGTGAACAATAAGGGTGGTGAAGCACTGGAAGGTTTCCCTGTGAAGCTATAGGTGTCCCATACCTTGAAGTGTCCAAGGTCAGGCTGGATGAGTCTTTGAGCAATCTGAGATGTCCTTGCCTATGGCAGGTGATCTTTAAAGTTTATTCTAACTCAAACCATTCTCTTATTGTATGAGTTCAGTTTTAACGTTTTCACCTGATGATTAAGAAGGTTCACATGAAAATGCAAAATATGTATTACGCCCAAATATGAGGACATAAGGCAAGACCTAGTAAAACTGGGACATACATAATTCTAACCATTGATTACATGTAATGAGTTGTGATCTCTTGATTAGGGTATTACATAGGCACTGGGTCAATTTGAAACTGACTCTAACATGGTAGGTACTTCAGAAGGATCTCGTTGAAAGCACTGACTTTTTAAATTTTATCAATAATTTGGTTTGTTCCTCCTATTTTACAGATTCTGAAAGGAAAAATAACCATAATAACTAATATTTCACCTGAAAAATCTTGCTTCTGTAATAAAAGATGATTCCAAATGGAACGCTGCAAATCTAAATATATTTTGGATAAGAGGGGGGTTATTATAGTAATATCAGTAAAGATAATTAGGACGTTGCGTCACTCCATATGTTATGGAGTCACTTTCCATTATTCATCAGCTACCATGCAGTGCAAATGCTGGAAGCAAAATTTCTGCATACTGGATTTTCTCTTAAAAAGAAAATAAGTAAAAATGTATTTGTGAAGCAAATGCTTCAATGAAGTTTGAACTGAGGATTGATTCTGCAACTCCATGTCTAAGGCATCACATCATTCCTAAGCAAAGCAATGCAAAGCAATTGAAAGATGACTGTGACTGCTGGTCACAGGTATGGTTGAGAGAGTGATCAAGTTAACATCAAGGAGCTAATATGAAATTTTCATACTTTATTGGTTACAGTTGCTGACTCTGGTATATCTGACGGTTGTTTTGAATTGTACACACTGTCCCACTGGTTTGTATTGTTTTAGCAACAATTTACACAACTACCCATCTAAGCTGGTTTTCTGACTGCTTCATGCCAAGGGAGTGTAAAAGCAGTCAGACTGTGCTGGTTTCTATGTCTTACCTATGTAGGCTGGCTGAGCAAAAGGATGATCAAGCATTTTAAGATTACACCAAATACGTGATTTGTTTTCATTGTTTTACCCATGAGACAATGTTGTGGAACTTCAGTGCTCTGGTGTAACAGCAGATAGCAGAGGGTGAAGCATTTGTAAATGGTGATAGCAACTTCCTTCAATGAAGTGAACCCCTGAATGTCCTGTATCAAGTGTCATCTGTGCAGTTTCCCTTAAAAGAGTTCTTCTCCATTTCTTTAGCTTTTAAAAAAATCATTTCTGTGTTACTTGATGTTATATCACCCTTCAAAATAATTTTTCAGCAGATTTATGCTGATATATTATTAAAGATAAATATTTCAAGTGATGCAAAGGTCCCTCAATTTCTTTTGAACTATATTTTTAATATCTAGGAAAGTTGATGTTTCAAATCATCCCTGATCTTAGTGCCTCGGGGCTTGCAAAACATCTCCAGTATTAATGAATGTAATCTGAGGAAAACATTTGTCAGAGGCAGCTGGGAAAGAGACCACGAAAAACGTATTACGTAGACTGGAGCAAAATGGCTAACCTTCTGATTATAAATCTGAAATATTAAAATAATGAATTCACAGAACCCCTATTAGACATCAAAGCTTGTGTCTTATTGGGGTATGCTTTTAATTTATATGCCCTCTTTCAGGCCAAAAGCAAACCTGATAAATTGAACAGTGAATTCCTAACCTGATTGAAAAAACCTGACTCTAGATTGTTGTTGTCAATAGAAAGGAGACTGTGCAAGCTGAACTCTGGTCGAGCAGATGCCTGTGGTATAATTTAATGGCACCTTTTCAAACCTCACAACTTTTAAATACAGAGCTAAACTTTAAAACGGCAACTTAGTAGCCCTTATACTGTTTGCTCTTTTATCTTATTTCAGTTTTCTTTGTTTCAGAGGTCTGCAGTAGAGGCCACTGTAGGAAGAGAGAATTTAAGTGCTTTAAGTTGGCAAGAGCGAACAGAGTCGAAGCTAATAAACATCATGTCTTTCCCCCCACCTTTTTCCACAGAAGTGAGGAATGCACTGATATAAATATGCAGGCAGCTCATAGTCTATGTATTACCCAAACCCAAGTCTCAGTATAGGAATGTTTATGTACTCTTCATTACATAACATTCCCCTTTAAAAATAGTGAAGATTTTGTTATATTCCACCTAGAAACACATTAGGATTCCAGAGATGACAGATTAATTACAGTGGATGAATATAGTGTCGAGTATCGAGCTCAGAGGATGAGAGAAAGTTGAGTGGTTATGGTGCTAATATGAGTTTTGAGAGACCTACTTGCAGTTCACTCATCCACCAAAGGCTACCTCTCTGACCTGGGGCAAATTTGTCTCCCAGGCTTAGATTTACAAATATGTATAGACATATAAATGCCACTGTTTAAACAAATGTATTGCTGATGAAATGAATGGTAAACGATTGGTACATTTGGTTCCACAGATTTCCACTTTTGCTCTTCAAAATTGGGGATGGTGTTGCTCCATCAGCTTAGAGTTGTACTGGGACCATAAGTGGCTTATGTATCTCTTGGGGTGCTGATTGTCCATCTGTAGGAAGTATCAGAATATCTCATATGACCCTATGTGAATTCATTTTGAATTCCTTTCTGATATTGTATTCAGTTCTGATCAACTCATGTCAGAAAACCTATAGTAAACCCAAAGAAAGGCAATGGAAATGATCAAAGATATGTAATGGTTTCTGCACACAGAGAGATTGAATAGACTGGCACTCTTCATCCTGAAACAGAGATGACTGAATGGGGATATGATAGCAATCAATGCAGTTATGAATAGGGAACAATTACTGAGAGTTTCTCACCACGTAAGTGCTGTAGACTTAGCTTTTTACCCAACATACAATTAAACTGCATGACCTTTTTTCAAGGGGGTTGTAGGTGACAAAAGTTAGATGGTCTTAAAATACATAATATAAAAATTCTGGAGGAAAAAAAAATCACAGAATTGTAGAATGGCTGGGGTAGAAAGGGACCTTAAAGATTATCTAATTGCAATCCCTTGCCATAGGCAGAAACACCTTCCAACAGAGCAGATTGCTCAAAGTCTTATCCAAACTTGCTGGGAACACTTCCAGGCATGGGGCATCCACAGCTCTGGGCAACCTGTTTCAGTGCCTCAGCACCCTCACAGGAAAGAACTTCTTCCTCATATCTAACCTCAATCTACTCTCTTTCAGTTTGAATCCATTAACTCTTGTCCTATCGCTACATGTCCTTGTAAAAAGTCCACGCCCAGCTTTCTTGTAGGGTCCCTTTAGGTACTGGAAGGATACTGTAAATTCTCCCTAGAACCCTCTTTCTCTTCTGCAGGATGAACAAACCCAGCTCTTTCAGTCTGTCTGCACAGTAGAGGTGTTCCTGTCCTCTGTCTTCATGGCTTTCTACAGACTCACTCTAACAGATCCATGTCTTTCTTATGTTGAAGGTCCCAGACCTGGACACACCACTCTAAGTGAGGTCTCACAAGAGTGGAGAAGAGGGGAAGAATCACCTCTCTTGACCTGATGGCTATGCTTCTTTTGATGTAGCCCAGGATACAGCTGGCTTTCTGAGCTGTTAGGTGCACACTACCAGGTTATGTTGAGTTTCTTGTCAACCAACACTGCCAAGTCTTTCTCCTCGGGACTACTCTCAATCCATTCTCCACCCAACCTGTGCTTGGAATTGTCCTGACCCATGTGCAGGACCTTTCACTTGGCCTGTCAAGGTGTTTCTGGAAGCCATCCCTTCCCTCCAGTGTGTTGATCACACCACAGCTCGGTGTCATTGGCAAGCCTGCTGTGGGTGAACTCAATCCACCGTCCATGTCACAGAGGTTAAACAGTGCTGGTCCCAGTACTGACTCCTGAGGAATGTCACTTATCACTGCTCTGTGCTTGGACATTGAGCCTTTGACTGCAGCTCTTTGAGTGTGACCATCCAGACAATTCTTTATACACTGGGTGGTCCATCCTTCAAATACACGCCTCTTCGATTTAGAGGCAAGAGTGTTGTGTGAGACAATGTCACATGCTTGACAGAAATCCAGGTATATTCAACAGTTGCACTTCCCTTATCCACCAATGCTGCAATCCTGTCTTAAAAGGCCAGTTGAGAGGTTAGTAAAGCATTCCTCCTGCCAAAGTCAACTGGTATCACAGTTACAGTAAAATGGAGTTGCTACTTTTGGAGAGGCTCAATAGTAAAGGGAGGAACCTTTCATGTTCCTTCCGTCCAGGCTTCAGTGTTTCAAGTGTTTTACTTCTGAAGCAGACTGTAGGCTTTTGGTTAAGGCAGATCACAATTGAATGTGGACATCCCCATGCCAATGAATAGCACCACCTACTACCTACCAGTCATCTATATCCTTACATGAGAGAAAAGTATTTTCTGAATTAGTTTCCCCAGCAATCTTTCTTATATAAATCATATTTGCAGCAAGGCATTCTTCTAGGTGAACTGAAAGACATGCATCTCTCTCTGTGAGGTTTATTAACACTACTTACCATTTGGTAATAGGACATACCCAGCAGCAAAACATAGCACTTTCGTCCCAGCAGGACTGGAATACAGCTATAGAGGCGACAGTCCTGGGAGTGAGAAACTGAGATGAGACATTGTTATTTGCAAAACAGAGAGTTGTATTGCTAGCAATGAACTGAAGAACAAACAGAAGACTTTACACAAATGTGACACTTGCTCTTTTCAAATTACAGCCGTTGTATTTTTACTACAGATGAAAAACAAACAAGCTGCTCTGTCTTGTCTCTCCCAGCTTGCTTGGAGACTCAGCTCAGCTTGGCTGCATGTAGATCAATTTGTTTCCAGACATCAGCATTTCCTTTTTAACCTTTTGAACTGTAAATCCCCATAGGGTCCTGATGTTTTCATCAATTATATATTTTCATTTTGTACTGGTAATCGATAGCACTTCAGAGCACTAATGTCATAGCATATCTTTGTCTTGGGCTAGTAAGTGAACAATAACTAAATAATGCATTTCAAACAAGAGAGCAAATGAATATTCTCCCTCCAGCGCACAAAGAAACATTCAAAAAGAAATCACTGAACAATAGGACATTGATTTTTGTGGCTCCAAACTTTCCAGCTGCAGGCAGAAAAGACCAGAATAGAGTTGCAGTGCATGATCCTACTCTTGAAGTTACACTTAGGCATGAAACTTCAAAATGCCTCTTATTTTCCCAGCATTACTACAAGATAGAGGTTTGGTGCAGACCAAGGTAATGCTGAGAATTGACAGTTATAGAAAAACTTGGAAAGCAAAAGAAATACTTGTGATCCCAGCATTGTTGGCAGGGCCTTTTCAAACACTATGTGTTCTCAACGCACAAAGCTTTCAAACAATTGATATCTGGGAAAACAAGGCTACATTTGTAGTAGCAGACCTGAAGGTGACGGAGAATAGCCACAGACTCTGGTTTGCAGTCATTCATGCTGTTACATTGTTAGCACAGCTTTTGTCAGAATTTTGGCCAGTGCCAAGGAGTACTCTCCCAAACAGTGCTGGAGTGTTCATAGATTGGGAGTTAATGCTCTCGGCAAACAGCTTGAACATGAAAACCCTACTTTGGGTAGGAGAACGTGGCTGTGCAGATTGGAAGCATGCTGTGTCAGCTGGCCTCGAGGCCGAAGAGCAGTCTATCTCTCATTTCATTTGCTAATGTAGACAAAGTCAATGGGTACTAGCCGTATTTGATAATCTTGCTACCAGCAGTGGAAAGAGCGTCTGATGGCTAAAGCATTCATCTGGGACTAGAGAGATTTAGTACCTAGATATTGCACAGATTTTCAGTGTAACTTGAGGTCACTTAGTACCGTAGTGCTTCTTGTTTCACTTATAAATAGAACTAACACAACTTTCAAACTTTTGTATATTGTGATGATTACATGCAGAAAGATGTGATGGATGGAATCTAACCTATTTAATACTCAAATGTCTCTTATAAAAGTGCCTAGAAAACTGGAGGAGTTCATCTGACTAAGACTCCCTCCCACTGTTTACTTCTCCAAATCAAACTGTTTAGCTCAAGCACTGAGGCCTCTGGAGGCCTTGGAATCTGACTGGGTTATTTTTGTCTTCTGTGAATTCAGCCCACCAGTGTACCAGAAAGGGTGGACCCCTGCTTGGAGTTTGTCAAAACATGTTTTAAGCCTAAAATGTTTAGAAGACGGGCATATGGTGTTTTCTAAGTCAAGTTTATGTCACTGGAAAATTTAGGACCAACTGTCAGTGACTAGGTGATACAGTCTGTGCCATAATAATAACAACAACAAAACAACAGCAGAATTGAATAGTGAAAAACTGCTAAAGATGCACAAAAGAAGATTGTTGTGTTTTACACCTTGATTCAGGACACTGCTTAAACTTAGCCTTAATGTTAAGCACACTGAAGCACCTTTCCCAAATGAAGACTCATATAGTCTCTTTTTAACTACAGTACTATATGATGACAGACAGCTATTATGCCCAGAATCAAATCCAAACCAAAGCAAATATTCACTTGAATATAGGCACAAAGACAAGTGCAGAGTCCTGCACCTGTGGAGGAACAGTCCCATGCACCAGGACAGGCTGGGGATTGACCTGCTGGAGAGCAGCTCTGCAGAGAGAGATCTGGGAGTGCTGGTTGACAAAAAGCTAACCATGAGCCAGCAATGTGCCCTCGTGGCCAAGAAGGCCAATGGCATCCTGGGATGCATCAAGAAGAGTGTTGGCAGCAGGTCCAGGGAGGTTCTGCTCCCCGTCTCTTCTGCCCTGGTGAGTCCTCATCTGGAGTCCTGTGTCCAGTTCTGGGCTCCTCAGCTCAAGAGGGACAGGGAACTGCTGGAGAGAGCCCAGCGCAGGGCCATCAAGATGATCAGGGGACTGGAGCATCTGTCATACAAGGAAAGGCTGCAGGAACTGGGGCTGTTTAGTCTGGAGAAGAGGAGACTGAGAGACCTCATTAATACTTACAAGTATTTAAAAGGTGGATGTCAAGGGGATGGGACAGCCCTTTTTCTGTAGTGTACAGTGACAGGACTAGGAGTAATAGACAAAAGCCGGAACACAAGAAGTTCCACTTAGGGAAAAACTTATTTTATGTAAGGGTGAGGGAGCCCTGGCACAGGCTGCCCAGGGAAGGTGTGTAGTCTCCTTCTCTGGAAGTTTTCGAAACCCATCTAAATATGTTCCTGTGTGACTCCATCTAGGTGGACCTACTTTAGCAGGGGAATTGGACTGGATGATCTTTAGAGGTCCCTTCCAACACCTACCATCTGTGATTCTCTGATTTGCTGATTCTATGATTCTATTTCTCTCCCTAAACTGATATTCTGACTGATGACAACCCTCCTGGAGTTTCTTCTCCCTCAAATTTAGCATAATGCACTTTATAAGTCATGTGGTTCTTTCTATCCCATTTGTCTTCTCACGATGCAAGCATCAAGGCTTCTTCAGCAGAGCATTTCCAAATATGTGTTAATGTAGTGACATACATAATGATAAAATTCTTCTGGCAAATCAGTATAAACTTGCTGGGGCCACCTTAGTTTATGCATCTATTTGCTGCATTTCTCATAGAGGTGGTGATGCATTTGAGTAAAGGGCTCTGCCTTGCTCCAAACAAATCCTAACATCATGACTGACGGCACTTACTAGCATGACTGAGTTGTTGGGAGTGTGTAAGTTGAGTATGGATGGATTATTGCATAACACTGTTTTTACTTATTGCAATGCTGTGTAATTTAGTCCCGACACCTGCCAAAGCATGGTCTTCAGTAGCAGTGGAATGAGCAAAGAACCTGCACTTGGGATGTACTCTTACATATTTATATATATATCCAAGATCCTTTGCTTGATTCCTCATGATGGGATAAGAGGTCTCCATGTATTCTTCCTTTACCTGAGTATACTTTGTCTGTTGATTTTTTGGCATTTCATTATTCTTTTACATTTCACATTTTACATTTCACATCATGTTTTATGTTATATTAACTGTCTTGATTCTAAAAATGTTAAGTGAAGAAATGTCTATTTTTCTCAAGGTGCATTAAAAATGAATAGTTCAAGTGATTCAACTTCTAATCTGATTTTCCAAAATCTGTCTTTTTTTAATCCACAAAGTCAAGCATAATTTTAATGACTGGTCAGCAAGAAACATCTGAAACTGTAGGAATGAAGAATGCTTTCTCCGATTCCGTGTTTTAAAATTTCTAAGATCTAGACAACCTCTTCTATTTTTTTTCTACTCAAACAGTTAAACCATGGAGTAGCACATTGAATTTGGCTAGAAATCCTTTCTTTTCCAGCTTCTTGCACATATTTCAAGCCAGTGTAAAGGTCATAATTCTTTAATGAGACTTCTCAAGACTGCCCTTCATCTGAAGATAGTCTTCGGCCTCTGGAAGGCTTTGTGCCCCGAAAGATTTATCTATTGCTGTTGTCACCTCAGACTTGCATACTAGCACATATGGGAATTGAAGAACTTTTGAGACTTTTCATTCAAACTTTCTGTACAAAACCCATTAAGATTTGTGTGCAGACAGGGGAAGACAGGGGACCTGTTGAAATGGATATGCATCTTTTAATCTTGACTACAATACAATCAGATTTTTCTATTGGTCTTTGATCTGAAGTACAAAACGTCCCTTAAGCCACAGGAATTCAATGTATCTATTGAATCATCTGTCCAGCAACAGTTGAGTCAATTTTTAGAAATATATATTGGCTTACTGTATCATTTTAATTATATTATTTGAGTATCTGACATACATCTTTGGTTTTCTGAAGTTTGGTGAAAACTCTGTCTTCACAGTGGAGTTACGTTTTTTTTTAAGTTGGGAGTTAAATTTTATCCTCAACATTTACATGTTCTCAATTCATCCTACTGATGTTACTGAAAGTCTTAAACTTCAGTAAGAGTTTGATCAGGCCTTGAAGAAAGTAGGCATCTGCTACAAAAAAACCAAAAAAGGACCATTTCTATAGAGAATTGAATCAAAATATCACTTCAAGAATTAGAAAAGGCACCATGGAAAGACTTTCAAGAAACCAGATAAAATTGTGCAATTAAACAACTGATATTTCAGGCAACAGAAGTTTGTATAATTTCAGATTGTTTTCTTTTATTTATTCTCTGTACAACAGAATTCAGCAGAGGTGATGCATCCATGTAGTTCTATGTGAATAGCATGTCTCTTGTGCGTTAGAATGTATTTTTTTCCAGAAATTAGACTTTCATGAGTTACAACTCCAGAATGAGCAGAATCTTCTGAAACTTCATCTCCCTCATTTAATTCTGAAGTTCCCAGAGGAGAAAAAGAATAACTTAACTCCCCAGACTACTTCAAGGTCCAGCTATTCTGATCATTCACAGATGTTTGGACCTGGGATACTCTGTGAAGTGAACCAACTGTTTGTGGTCATGTTCACATATGGGTTTAAGAATATCTTGACTGTTGGGCAACATGGCTAAGATCAACAAATCTTTGGATTTCTCCACTCTGTGCAGACTTCCAGCACTGTCCCAGAAGGTCTTTTGTGCTCAGACCTCTCTGATCTCCCTCATGATACACCTTGGCGTAAGTAGCATATGCATCACACTATAAAACTTTTCTTCTGGCTGACCATAATGCAACCCTCCCATCATTTCAGACACTTTGGCCTGAAGAGGTAAACATTGAAACAACAACATACTAAAGACATGCAAGACCTCTCTGAGGCTCATGGAATGGCTGGGAGAAGACCAAGGAAAGGTACTGTGTGTTAAAAATGCAGTCAGGATGCTCCAGCAGTGGCTGGGTGTAGAAAGCATGGATGATAGCTAATAGACTGCATTTCACCTAGAGGACGGAGGTCTTTGACTGGACTAAACTCTGTTAATTTGTTTATTTATTTTAATAGCAAGACAGTTCAATTTTTGGAGCTTACTTAAGTATGTGTTTGCTTAGCAAATTAATAAATAGTGAGTGTAAATGGTTTTATAACTCTTTTCAATAGGAATGGGAACTGATTTTTCTTATTATCTTTATGAGCATAAAATGACTGTGAAGTCATTGTTTAAGTGGTGCAAAGGTACAATATCAGCACAAACACTGCCTAACATTGTAGATGCTGAAATACAGAGGCCTGTGTTGAGAACCAAGTTGTCTCCTGTTGGTGCTTGATTTATTATTTAGATTCATATGGGAAATGGACTCTTTGGAAACTGATATATAATTATCCAATTACTTGTTTTAAGTAGGGAAAGAAAAGGAAAAAAGAAAAAAAAAACTGCTACAAGGAACAATACAATCATGGAGTCATAGAATCATAGAATTATTTTGATTGGAAAAGACTTTTAAGATCATTGAGTCCAACCACTAACCTCACACTGCCAAGCTCATCGCTAAACCGTGTCTCTCAGCACCTCATCTACATGTCTTTGAAATCTCTAGGGATGGTGACTCCACCACCTTCTTGGGCAGCGTGTTCCAGTGTTTAACAACCTTCTCAGTGGAAAAGGTCTTCCTAATAACCAATCAAAATCTCCTCTGGCACAACTTGAGGCCGTTTCCTCTCGACTCATCATTCATTATTTTGGAGAAGAGATGAATCTCCACCTTGCCACAATGTCCTTTCCCGTGTCTGTAGAGAGTGATCATGTCTCTCCTCAGTCTTTTCTTCCTCAGACTATACATCCCCAGCTCTCTCAGCCACTCCTCATAAATCTTATTCTCTAGACTCTTCACCAGTTTTGTTGCCCATCTCTGGACACGCTCTAGCACTGTCTGAGAAATAGTTTCTTCATTTTCAGTGACCTATGTTAACGCAGTGACATTCACAGAACCATTCAGTAGAGACATATGGACTTTCTGAGAAGAAAATATAGGCAGGTAGCTGACTTGATATTTCAGTATTTATCTCTGCCTGTTGGTTTTGAAAGTAAGAATATTAAATGGAGAAAAGAATATGTTCTTGGAGGGGACAAGTGTAAAAAATGGCGCAAGATTGCAATGTCTGAGGAGTAACTACTTGAGATCTATTATGTCAGCAGTAATGTGAAATATTTTGTATCCTGTTATTGCTTCTGTAAGAAAAAAGATCTGCTCTTCAAAGAGGTGAGAGTACCATCTGTGGCAGCAATGTGGGAAAGAAACTTGTGAGAAGACATCATGTTTCCATCTGTTTTCAGAGAGCCTTTAACAATGGCCAAATCCTCTGAATAGCTTCTGCTGTGTGAACTTGTGAAGTGTCGTTTAAAGTGTTTTATGGCTTCTGCATCTGAACTTGTGCATGCAAGTCCAGAACGACTGTCTGTCAAGTGCAACTGTCTTTGTGTACAGACATGTCTGCACTGGAGGGCACACACAGCATCAAAGGTATGCTGTGGCAGCTGACTTTCATGTTGGTCATGTACAAGATTCTGTATATGCTGAAGCAAAGAGCCTAAATTCTTTGTCAAACTCTTCCATTTCCAAATGTTGGCTACAGGGTGTATTTAACGACAGATTTGAAAGAATAAAATGTGATAATGTCAGGTTATCATCTTGTGGTAGCTCTATTTATTTTTGCATCAGTAAGATATCTTATGGCACTGGAATGTTTTTTTTTTCTAACAAGTCTTATTGTCTCCAACCCGTATGACTAACTGGGTAATTGAACACTGGTTTTTGTAGCTATTTTTTATTCTCACCTTACTGTCCCCCTTGTTGTGATGTCAGTTTTCAGGGAAGTTCGGGAGGCTGTACCTTTTTTAGCGATCAAGGTTAGATAAAGAGCATCAGAGACCAGACTTCAAACAGAGAGGCCATTTATCCCTGATTTTTGTTAGTCTGGACATTGTGCTTCCTTTCGATCTTGTGGTGACATTAGTTGAGAAATAAATTAAAATAAAACAGTCCTGGTTTATTTTTTCTAATGGAAATACACTCAGAACTGTAACAGACTTCAAAGTGCAATGGCTCTGGCCAAGTTTGCCATTACCTGCAGCCTGGCTGAACTTCTGCCAAATCCAACGGGACAGGTTGCTATACAGATAATTTCTGGGATGGGTCATCTTTTAAAAGCCCATTATTTTCCCAGTAGTCTTTACTGATAAACCATACTGTAGCTAGGCACTCGTTAAAATTAGTGCCTGTGAGCCAGAGAGTGAAAGAGCCTCCTTGAAGATGTCAGTTTATCATCCTGGAGAGCATCCCCCTGGCCCAGTAGCTGGGAAGAGGAGGGTGTGAGTTCCAGTACAGTAGTTCTGCACCAGCAGGAGACTTCTCTTATGAAAGGAAAACGCTTGGGAGACAGCTAGACAACAGGATTTGAATCCTAAATCACCTATGAATCCTTGGGAGACCTGGGTGAGAAGCTTGTTGTGTGCTCCTCTCTGCTCTGCACTGACAGCCTTACAGGAGCTAGCCCAGACAGCACTCTCAGTGCGATATGGTCAGCACACTTCGACTGGAAGTCAGATCAGGGCTTCTCTGGTTTGCTGAAGTGGTTAAATTTTGCCTTATTAAATATATATATATATATTCCAGGTTTTTACCTAAAAAATACACCGACAGTAAACAGTTTTGATTGGAAGGCATGTATGTTTTATCTAGGAAATCCAAAGAGAGTTTCAAAAGAAACAATGTAGCTTCAGATGAATGAGAAGAAGAATGAATGGTAATATTGTGGTCTTGTAAAGGTAAGAGAAAAAAAAAAAGAAAGAAAGGCTGAAACATTATATGGTGCTTATGCCATTTCCCTTCCCTTTCTCAGGATATATGAGGAAAAAAAACCCTACTGTGTAAAGGAATATTAAAAAACAAGGAAATACATGAAATAACCTTCCAAACTAATGGGAATGGATCTCTTGTGATTTTAAATATATCCCAGTACTGTGCTAATGCATGCAAAAGATGAAGGAAACAGGTTACAAATGGAGAGAGTGTNTTTGAAAGGATAAAATGTGATAATGTCAGGTTATCATCTTGTGGTAGCTCTATTTATTTTTGCATCAGTAAGATATCTTATGGCACTGGAATGTTTTTTTTTTTCTAACAAGTCTTATTGTCTCCAACCCGTATGACTAACTGGGTAATTGAACACTGGTTTTTGTAGCTATTTTTTATTCTCACCTTACTGTCCCCCTTGTTGTGATGTCAGTTTTCAGGGAAGTTCGGGAGGCTGTACCTTTTTTAGCGATCAAGGTTAGATAAAGAGCATCAGAGACCAGACTTCAAACAGAGAGGCCATTTATCCCTGATTTTTGTTAGTCTGGACATTGTGCTTCCTTTCGATCTTGTGGTGACATTAGTTGAGAAATAAATTAAAATAAAACAGTCCTGGTTTATTTTTTCTAATGGAAATACACTCAGAACTGTAACAGACTTCAAAGTGCAATGGCTCTGGCCAAGTTTGCCATTACCTGCAGCCTGGCTGAACTTCTGCCAAATCCAACGGGACAGGTTGCTATACAGATAATTTCTGGGATGGGTCATCTTTTAAAAGCCCATTATTTTCCCAGTAGTCTTTACTGATAAACCATACTGTAGCTAGGCACTCGTTAAAATTAGTGCCTGTGAGCCAGAGAGTGAAAGAGCCTCCTTGAAGATGTCAGTTTATCATCCTGGAGAGCATCCCCCTGGCCCAGTAGCTGGGAAGAGGAGGGTGTGAGTTCCAGTACAGTAGTTCTGCACCAGCAGGAGACTTCTCTTATGAAAGGAAAACGCTTGGGAGACAGCTAGACAACAGGATTTGAATCCTAAATCACCTATGAATCCTTGGGAGACCTGGGTGAGAAGCTTGTTGTGTGCTCCTCTCTGCTCTGCAGTGACAGCCTTACAGGAGCTAGCCCAGACAGCACTCTCAGTGCGATATGGTCAGCACACTTCGACTGGAAGTCAGATCAGGGCTTCTCTGGTTTGCTGAAGTGGTTAAATTTTGCCTTATTAAATATATATATATATATTCCAAGTTTTTACCTAAAAAATACACCGACAGTAAACAGTTTTGATTGGAAGGCATGTATGTTTTATCTAGGATATCCAAAGAGAGTTTCAAAAGAAACAATGTAGCTTCAGATGAATGAGAAGAAGAATGAATGGTAATATTGTGGTCTTGTAAAGGTAAGAGAAAAAAAAAAAGAAAGAAAGGCTGAAACATTATATGGTGCTTATGCCATTTCCCTTCCCTTTCTCAGGATATATGAGGAAAAAAAACCCTACTGTGTAAAGGAATATTAAAAAACAAGGAAATACATGAAATAACCTTCCAAACTAATGGGAATGGATCTCTTGTGATTTTAAATATATCCCAGTACTGTGCTAATGCATGCAAAAGATGAAGGAAACAGGTTACAAATGGAGAGAGTGTCAGATTCTCAAATCAAGACAGAATAATTCATCCTAAGAGGTATTTTATACCAACTAAGCTGTCTGAGGCTTTGGAGATCAGCTTTTGGCATGTGTTTCTCTACAGCTTGCATGGTGGACCACAAAATAGTATATAGATGATTCATGGGCTGGAGACTTTCTGCACATGCAACGTCTGAGGTGGTTTGGCTCGGCTACAGAGCAATTTTTAACATTCCTTTGCACCTTAAGGCTTGGGCTTCTTTTCAGTGGTTTCAAACTCTGACTTCTCAATAGCTGAACAAGATATTAACAGGATAAATTGCTCACTGCATGTAAGCAAATTACAGGAGATGTGACTTATGAAAGCAGTTGTGTCTCTTACATGCTTAAACTCCAGCTATAATGCTGGTAAAGATGACAGTAACAGTATTAATAGGGAGAATGTGTTGCTATTAAATAGTCTGCAATCACTCCTTTATCTACTTTCAAAGCTGTGATTTGCCAGTACTATCTGGCCCCCCTCTATTCTACAAAAGAGGAAAAATAGCAAAAGAGAGAACGAGAATATGCAGAGAGGATCCTGGGCAAGCTGAATGGAGATGTGCAAGTAATATCATGACTCTTCCTTGCCATCAGCGATTCAGGGAAACACTAGGAAACTGGTTTTCTAATATTTTAAATCTTTAAAAGTAGTATTTTGAATTTAAAGTATTTAAATCATTGAAATAGTTCATATAACTTTGCAGAAAGACTTCTGTAGCTGTTCTGGTTAGTGATGCTGAAGATCAGATGGTTAACGACATCCCCTTATACCAGTAAAAGCAGAAGCTGAGCTTTTAAATGCTTGCTGCCATTAAAGTCTCCAGCATTTGAAATACCTACGAAAGCTTATGATGATAATTCTCCATTCACTGCAGCTCTTTATTTTTTAAACCATTTTTGCTTTGCTTGACTGTTTGACCTTCTTGAATGATGCTAAAATTTACTGGAGGGTCAAAAAGTCATAGGGGCCCACATGAGACATAAAGCAAGACAAATGAAGATAGGATTTCTAGGCAAATTCAACGCATTTCTAAAGACTACATGCTGTTCAAAACACACCAGCGCTGTTTACGAGAAGGGTAGACAGAAGTTTGCTTTACCCATATTAAAGGTGCTTTTTATACTCTTGTGGGGAAAGAATTTGTTTGCAAGATTTGCATTCCAGGATCTGTAACCCAATGCCAAGACTTTTCAGATCTGCCAAGTTAAAAATCTAAGATTTCAGATCCACTTGCCAGCTCGCATTTTCGATTTGGCAGCAAGCACTCTCTCCGGCCCTGCCAGTAGCTGGCCCCTGAGATGGCTCCTTACAAGGCCTGAGATTTAATTTAAATTTTTGTTTTTCAAACATTGTTGTTCCCTGAGGATGAAAGTCCATAATTTTAAGACAGACCCAGGCTGAGCAGAACCTGTCTTTTTTTTTGTTTTTTTCCTGCTGAAATGTCTCCAAGATAGCGCCCGCTTTGAGGAAACCTTGGAAATGGTATCTGTCTTAGCCAAGGGAGCCTGTTTGTTACCTGCAGTGATATTTCTTTGTGAATACACATTTGTCAGAAGAATCCTGTTTCTTTACTTGGTGCAAGATATTTTTTTTCAGTTCGTTTTCTAACTGTGCATGTCTAATTCCCCTTACTGTTAATGAGAGTTTAATGTGCTCTTTGAAATGAAGGGAAAAAAAAACCCCACAACCCTTCTATGCAACTGATAAAACAGAGCTTAAAGAGACAGGGTGACAACACTCAAGAGGGGAGGAAACAGCTGTCTAGCTGTGAGTTTAATGCTTTTCTGCCACAGGAGTCAAACCGAAGCAAATTGTTGGGGATTTTTTTTTTTCTTTTAGGTTTACAGTGGGGTTTTTCTTTCTTTTTTCGATATGAAAACAGTGCTTGAAAGGGAGAGACAATAGAAATGGGGTGGAAAAAGAAATGTGAATTTTAAGTAGCTGCAGAATGTGAGCCATGGAGCAATTCCCTAAAATAAATAAAATGAAACTGCTCAAACCAGGACGGTGGAACAAAAATGCTTTGCATAAATTGTACTGACATTTCTTCTGAACTCATCCCATTTCTGTGTTTTGTTCTCATTTTAATGGTGACCTTTCAGACCAGATCTGGATAATTTAAATCAAAAGAATGGTTTTCCTTGCTGTGCCACCCTCTAGTAGTCCATTCATTCAAGCTTGAAGGAAATTTCGTGGCAACAAATCACCATGACGTACTTATTCTTGCAATCCCCCTTATCCACCCTTAGAGAAGATCCATGACTTAGCATATGAAGTGGATTACCTTTCACCCCAATTAATGTTTTCATAATGAGTACCAAAGGAAGTAATAATGTTTTGCCACTTATTATCGAGTGTTGCTGGGGCAATCTCTGAAACTCAAGACTTAGGTTGTTGGCAGCACTGATATGATGGCAATCATGGTGCCGTAGGTTTAAGACCTGCTACAGTGGTGAATAAATGGGTCAATTTAATTTCCAGCACTATCAGCCTGAAGCTATGAGAAACGGAATGAGTGAGATACAAATAATCAGAGGTTTTGAAGATTTGTCAGAGGTTAGGCTTGAAATTCCAGCCATTTCTGAACCTATTCAAATGTTACTTAAAAGAGAAACAATGAAGTAAAAAAATAAATTATAATCATGTTTTGTCAGGGAACTGGAAGTGAAACTACATAATTTTTAAGCCTTCTAATGCATATTGTCTTATAAATGATATTTAGCAGCTTGTTGGTAGGTTAATTGCATTGCAAAAATTTCTAGCTGACAAAATTTAGTGGTCTCAGTTTTAAAGAATGGGTACCAGCTAAGACATTATTGAGCAGTCTAATCCTAACCCCCTTTGGTTATCTTTTAAAATTCTATAGTAATGCTTAAAACCTACTTTAAAAATACTGGACAAAGAAGCAGAGACGATTGAAAGCCACCTGACAGATAAAAAAATATCTAACGTGTTCTTTAGACTTCTTATATAGCAAGAATTAGGCTGTTTCTGGAAAACTATGTTTTAAAAAGAAGAATAAATGTCTTGCATAGCAGTTCAGCAAGAAGCCACACTGACTTACCAGCAAACCTTGTTCACATGTGGTATAGTGCACTGAATGGCCATACCAGTGCTGTTTTTATGAAGGATTCCCTTTTTGTAGACTTTTTTCTGTTTCTTCTTGCAATTATGAAAAATCATTTATAGCAACAGCCAACTCCGCTCCACCTCAGGATAGCTTTCTATAAGACCTAAAGAAAGGCAGAGATAGACAAATGAGTATGTATGTGTGCATTTTAAGACTTTTCTTCCACTTTCCCATATGAATGTCATTTAATACTGTTCATTCTTTTGTCAGCCCCTTCTTTGTATTAAGGAAGTAATTCATCTGCTTTCCTAATTTAGAAATCTTCATTTACCTCTGTTGCTCATGATGGTCAAGCAAATATCTATTGAATGTCCTCCCATAAGTAAAAACAAGGGTTTGCAAAAATTGACAGAAAGGTGTTTTCCAGAGAGGAAAACCTTCCCTCCAGTCTGTGTTATTCAGCTGCTCAGGCTATGGTTAATTTCCAGCTTGGAAGTGCCTGCTTAGCATTCTGGATTGTGATGAGCATAGCAGTCACATATGATTGCCCTCTAGGATGAGTGAGACTAGGGCACAGTAGAAAGCCTCTTCTGCAGCACAGGAATTGCCTGGCACATAGATGCAGCTGGAGCCACAGTAATCTTCAAATAGTTGGTGGATCTAAGCTGTGACAGGACTATGTGCTGTTATGAGTCTCATCCCACTGGGTAAAATTGGATGCCAATTTTAGTCTCTAGATTTTGGTTTCTTTCCCTATAGAAGTAACATTTACTTTGTCACCCAGGATTTCCGTGCACTTTTAATTATTTGACTTTAGAAACATTTTCCTGTTGATAACCTTGGACAGAAAGATTGAGTAAGTGGGAAATACCGTGCTGTTACAACACGCCTCATCTTCAAGGAGGTCTTTCAACGCTGACAGTTGTAAAATTTCAATATCCATTTCAAAATTACTTTTGAATTTAAACTAATTCATTGCCATAACACATAAACAATCACAGGAGAGGAGTGGTTTTCTCTATGGCTGCATGCCAAGATCTGACATGTTACCTCTTTACTCTGTCTCTATGTGTATGTCTCTTTCTTTCTCAGGTAGACTTGGAAGTACACTGATTGTTGGCTGGTTTTTTTTGCCCAGACATCTGGAAGTCCATAGATGTTGAGCTTCACAGCTGATTGCTGTGGGGGCAGGCAGGGTGGCAGGAGGGCATCGCATGGCTGCCTGTTCTCGTGAGCAAAACCAGAAGAAATCGAGTCAGGCTGATTTCAGGAAACACAAGTTTTGACACTGGCATTTTAAAACCTTATGGTTCACAGATACACATTGCATCAAAAGCCCTGTGGGCAAATTTCTGTTCCTCTCTGCTCTGCATAACGAGTAACTCAGGCTCAGTTCTCTGAGCTTGGCTCTCTTACTGTTTTACAGGTCTCTGAGATTCATCCAGCTTCACAGATCTGCTTCCTACCTGTGTTCATATCGGAAAAGATGCCGAAACAGCTGCGGGATGAATTATCTATTTATTTATTCATTACAAATGTTCCTTTGACCTGGTGAAATGTGGTGAGCTGGAAAAGCCTTTTTTTTTTTTTTTTTGTCACTCGTGTTACCTCTCATCCTTTGCAGGAGTCGCAGAGGATTTAAAGGTCATTGAAAAAGCAGCCTTTTGCTCTTTGACAGCCCTTTCAATATTAGCCTCCAGTTCTGTTTTACAAAGTCATCATTATTAACTGCATTTGTGGCTACTGCAGTTTTCCTGGGATTGAAGAGAAACTTGAGATACTAATTGCAATGAGCTAATTTGGCAATACTGTGCAAATTTCCTTGAGGCATTAGTTAAGAATATACTTTCCTTTACACAAAGAGTATTTGAAAGAGGGAACAGACTGCAAATGCAGCAGAAGGTATGCTTTTGTACTCCTATACTTAAGAGTAGATGGTATAATTAGCTTACAATGGCAGTTGAATGTATTTCTCAGAAGGAGAAGAGAACATACAGAATTAAACAGTAGCTTTAGCTTAATGATAATCAGTGATAATGATGATAATAATAATAGTACTTAGAACTTTAATGTAGAGATTTGCATCTTGAAAGTGCTATGCAAAACATTGACTTAATTACTGTCACGTCTTCAGGGAAGGTAGGTATTATTGCCCCAACTTAATAGATAGGGAAATTAAGATATAAGGAAATGAAATGACTTGCCAAAGGCTCTGCAAGAGTCTGTACAGGGATTAAAACTTTTCAGGTCCCTTTACTGTATGCTCCCTTATGCCAGGCTAATTATGCACATTTTAGGACTGCTCTGTGCTTCCAGAGCTTCAGCTAAAGTTCGTTGGAATTAAAAATGTGTGTAACATGCTTTAAAGGTTGCATTTTTTAACCAGTAGGTGACTGGAAAAAATGCCTTAATACGATTTTCCTCTCCAGGTCAACCTGAAACATGTAGTCAGAGTCAAAATTTTCAGTTTTGTTTAAAAAATATGTATATTATTATTTTTTTCCCTTGAAGAGAAACATACCAGCTCCTAAAAGAAAGGTCAAAATTCTGTGCAGAGTAAGTCAGGAAACAAAAGAGAAATTTCTGAAATTACTTTTACTATCACTTTGGGGTGGGTGAGTGTGGGTGGCCAAAATGATAGGCCAAATGTCAAAGTTATTAACATTTTCTCTAACATGCAAATTCAATACATTTTAAAGTTTATAACTGGTATATATATATATCTGGTAGGTATATTTTTGACTAGTTCTTATTAAAATCATTATAAATCTTTCTGCCTCCTCACAGAAAGACTGGAGATCAGCCTTGTGATTTGATTACTTTCAGAGTGTACGGTGAGTAAAACGGCGAGGTGTTAACGTAAATGGCTTTCTAGGCACAGCCACAATTTAAGGTGATGATAAGATATTATAAGATGAATTGTATTCCATGTGTGTAAAGTGAAAACATCAGCTTTTAGGTATAATTATTTCCCTGTGTGAAAGACATTAAAACTAGGCTACAGGAATGAGTTTTGCTTTGACTCTGTTCGCAACTGTTTTTTTTTGCATAGGTCTTATAGGCACTGCAGTTGTGGTTAATTAAGTCTGAGCCATAGTTCAATCCTTAGATAAGAAGTGTAGTTCTGTATCTGTAGAGCATAAGGCAATAATAAATGTCAGTGTCTGCGTTTGTAAGATTTAGAAGGAGCTTTTGATAATTGTTTTACCTGTTTCCTACCTTCTGTCACCTTTGTTTACCAGCAGATCAGTGCACACAAGCTTACAGGCATTTAAAACCTGGATGTTCTGAG
Organism: Urocolius indicus; assembly: GCA_013401255.1. Taxonomy (NCBI): domain Eukaryota; kingdom Metazoa; phylum Chordata; class Aves; order Coliiformes; family Coliidae; genus Urocolius; species Urocolius indicus. The sequence continues at coordinate 208,251 of WBNH01003877.1, forward strand.
TGCCTTTGTGTGAATGAGGTGAAATGTCCTTCTGTACTGGGAGCCTTTCTGGGCACGCTGGTGTCACATTTATGTGTTTTGGTACCTACGGGGTGCTAGGGCATTTGCTAGTACTCTGAGGGGACATGACATCCATAGGTAACAACTTCATGTAGCGTTATTGATTTTTCCATTGTACCAGCAGTCATTTCTGGGTGTGTAAATCCCTTGCAGAGCCTCTCATGATAGTCTGACCTAAAGCTTCAGAAGGTCTTTGTAGATGAACTTCAGGGATGCTTTCCCTGTTTCCAGGACAAGATGGTTGAATTTGTTCAGCTAATCAAAACATAGAACATCTTTATCCATCAGTCTTTCACCAGGGTTTTCACTAAAGGATTTTGGCTGTTATTAAACTTTTGGTTTTTTTATTGTCATGAATGAAGGTAACAGCAGAAACAAGGAACATTGAGAAAACAGTGGAGAAACTTTCTGAAAGGCTACCTTTGTATTTTCTTTCCACAGGACTTTTTACATTGAAAGTCAAGTGTTTTCCTAATGGTCACAGTTTTCCAGTCAGGGTAAGCATGATGAAGCTGTTTCTATAAAGGGGAAATAGGCCGTAAGACAGAGAGTAGTTAGTCACATAGCTCATTTTGAAAAAAAATGGGTTTTTTTCTCTGTCTAATTGCTTTGAATGGACATTATCAGCCGAAGCTATTTCCAGGCATTACTTAGAAAATAACATCAAAAAACTTATAAGTTTAAGAGAACCACAATCTAATGATAAACTAACATACATGGGCATTCTTTCATATAACTGGAAAGAATTATTCACTGCTCTACTCATTAAAACTAAGTTGCTTTTTGGAGAATATGCATGAAATATTGAATTTGATTTACCTTGATAATCCATATTAGAAAATCGTAGATGAGATGTGCCTCCACAAATTTTAACTGACTCTGGGCTTTGAGTAGTACTAAATAAGTGGTGAGATCTACTTGTGTAGCACAAAAAATATGCACCTGAAAATGAGCTTATGCTGTAATATACATTGATCACACAAGGTGGCAGAATGAGCTTGGAGCTATCCCAGAAATAACAAGCAGTGAAAGCATCATTGCTTTCAGTCAACAGTATACCCTTGGTTGCCCTACGAATATGTCAGGTTGCTTCTGTACATGTAGAGGGATGAAGAAGAGTATTTTAATACAGCAGTTCTTTGAAAATTATCCAAGTTCTTAATTTTCCTTTGGAAATGTAATGGAAAATGTTAAAAGCTTGTGGCTAACTTTTGAAATTAATAATCATGCAATGCTGAATCTGCTCACATCTTTTATTGAAAACACAGTTTACTTTCTATCGATACATTGATTCCCTAAGTGGGGCTGAACTCTTCAGATGAAGGGCAGCTACAAGAACAGGCATGTAGGGAACATTTTGCTTTTCATTATTGATTTATGGCTAAATTCACTTCTATTGCAAGCAACGGAAGCTCTATTGACTTTGCTGGTGTTGCATTTACTTACATAAGGCCTGAGCATGGGAGACAAATATATGTGGCTGAACCGACGGCAGCCCCAAGAGGAGAAATTGAAATCCAAGACAAAGAGAAGGGATTGCTCTGTAGGAATTTCCATGCTACTGCTTTGGCCAGTGAGTTGGGGAACAGAAACAACATTTCTTTCTACACTTGTACAACTACCAGATGCTGTCCTCAACCTCTGAGCTTGTCCTTCTAATAATTATCTTCTGAGGCAGGGCTGAGCTGCTGTCATCAAAGGAGCCTTTGAGTGCAGGTTGCAAGTGAGCTCCTATGCATGCTTACTCAATTTACCTCTATGGAGCTACAGGGCAGCCAAGCGGTTCAACAAAATGATGGAGAATTTCAGCTATGGTGGGGGACTCTTTTCAGTGTCATAAGCTCCTGATGTGAATTTCAGCAGTAAAGCATAAAAGCAGACTGTGTGTTGAGCCCAATTAATGGTTGCTTAAAGACAGACATGTCACTGTAGGATGCATAATAAAAGTAGCTGATAAAATATCTTGCATCTGAATTTACTCCTATCTGTAACTATTAAGTTACTGATCAGGATAGTTTTATAAGTAAGCACTTAAGAACTGGGATCTATTCTCTGCTCCTTATGCAATATGTTTCTGGAAGCTCATTAGAAGCTACTAAAGCTTATTCACCCTTGCAACCTTTTCAGCAGATGTTCACTTGTTTGTTTTGTCCTTCACTGCCTTAAGATATTTGGCTAAGCATTAAAACAAGACTGGAACAGGTCAGGAAAGCATTTATTTGCCAGAAAAAATAAATTAAGGAGTAAAATATATGGCAATTAATAAAAATAAAGTCACCTGTAATATTTTAATGAGAACCGGGAAACAAAAATTCATTGGAAATTTGAAATTTAGAGCTATGGCAAACACTGGAATTGCAACTTTTCTCTTTGCAAAGAAAGGACGTTAAAAAACATTATAAAGAAGTAAAAAAAGAACCAAGAGAAAAAAAAAGTAAAGAAAAAAAATATGTGTTCTGGATCATTTGTTTTTGCATAAGCTGCATTTACTTTAGGCCCTTTGGTAAGCCAGGGAGCTGCAGACTGTGAGACTTACAAGACTTCCTGAATGAACTGTGGCCATGTCTAAGGGGATTTTTTAGCCCACATCTGAATGCTGACCTTCAGGCCTGAGAGCTCCCTGACCCCTTGTTATTGTGTCCGGCTTAGTCCACAGTCATGTCTTGCCTTTCAGTTGTTAGTTGCAGCCTCTCAGCTGAGCCTCAGAGCTTGTGTGATGTCTCCTCTACCATCTCACTGCAAAGCCAGAGAGGTTATTTTTAATTGCCAGTGGTTTTAACTTTACCTGCTCGAATGTACACTGCACAGGCTCGAGTCACTCACACATACTTCTCAGCCTAGATAAGGGAACTGAGTGGAGACAGTTTCTCAAAATGCCTCTCTGCTGTGACCGCCTGTGAGTCCTCCCTCTTCTTTTCAGTACAAAGTCAGGCACTAACAGCCTAAACCACTGCAGGAGATGCTTTGAGTTAAACTGCCAGCCTTACACTGAAACGGGCAAAAATGCTCACTGGTATCTGGTCTTCACCACCTCTCAATCACTAATTACTGCCTTTCAGTCTGATTTGCCTCCTGGCAGTCTGCTGCAGCTGAGGGGGAGTAACCAGGAAAGTGGAAGCTCCCGGAGAGGTCCAGGCTGGGTGCTGTGGGGTGGTGAATGGTAATGGCAGGGATGGCCGTCAAGCTGTGGCAGACCTCTGGGCTCAGACGGACGTTTTGAGTGCTCTCTCTTACAGCATACCAGAACCCATGTAAATCAGTTAATTCACACAGTCCAGTCAGAGTTGCAGTGCAGTGGAAAGACTGAATATACTGAATATACACAAGTGATAGCCAGCAACCTTTATATAACAAGCAATTATTTCATGTCTAAGGAGATATTAGAGGTATTTCTGCCCCTTAGAGAGTAGCTTGGCAGTGAGACAGCTATGGCTGAGCCAGAGCAGAAATGCAGAGCTCTTCTCTGATGAGCAGGTGAAGGTGGCAGCTCCCTTTGTCACATTCCAAAATCCTCACACAAAGCAATGACCACATACTGGTTAAATAAGTAACAACTGATTAGGTTTTAGTAAAAAACTCACAGTTTCAGTGGCCTTAGCCAATGCCCCTGGAAAGCAGATAGCGAAGAGAGGCTGAGCAGTACTGAGAGAGCATATAGACAGCATATAGACTCCATCCTGTTAGTTGCAGGTGTCATTCATGCCTGCACAACACATGTGGAAACAGCATCCTGTCTCTGGACACACACATGTATGCACTGACAGGTGCATACATATGCTACAGTAGCGATACGGAGTTAAACACAGTGCATAGCATGAGAAGGTGCTGTGGGGCTCATGTGGTCACTGGAAATGTTCTTGTTTGAGTGTGCTGCTGAAAAGTCCACAGGGTAAATGCATATGGATGACTCCATCGTCTGGAAAAGCGTGCTACCGTTTGCACTGCTGTGCTGTGGTGAAAGCTAGCGACGGTCCCTGACAGCCTTTGTAAAGTGATATGAAGCAAAATACCTGCAAGAGCAAGGAAATTATTCTGTGTTGATGAATACTGGTGTTGTTGGTATTGATGGCTTAGCTGCCTGTACAAAACAAATATGGGCAATAGGTTCATCTTGAAATAACTTGTATGACTGAATAAAGGAAGTTGTTGCCTAATCTATTTCATACTAATCGCTCCATGCCACAAATTCAGGTCCTGATCCAATATGAATTGACACTTAGGAGAGACACTCCATTCACTGCAATAGTCTTTGGATTAAGGCTTCACTTTCAGAGGAGCAAACATGGCATGTTAAATTAGCCTTCATCTGAGTTGTCACTATCTGTTTCTGGAGACACAGACGGCCTTGATATTTTCTGTGTAGTCAAATGAGTCTTATCACTTATATGCTGGATTGCAAGCCAGCAAAGGCCAACCCGAGCACATCAAAGTTTCTTTAAGAGCCGGGGCCCTGTAGGCTGCTGCCTGCGACCAACCGCCTCGGTCGGGTGTCTGACATGGGGCTCTCACCACTGCGCTGCTGCACGGAGTCATTTACCACCCCATGAACACTTAGTGCTTATGAGGCATTTTTCAAAAATCACACTGGGGCCATTCCTGGGGCTTTAGCTATTTAAACATCTTAAAAAATCTGTCCCTTGAGAGGATTTAACTCGGCAGGATTTAGGCTGCTAAGGCTCGCATCATCAAAGGGACCAAAGCGTCAATCCATCTCTTTTCACGCCTAAGGACATAATAGTATCATGCCCCCTCCCATGAGGGGGTACTGCAGAGAAATTTCCAACCTCTCAGCACCCAAACTAGCTAGCTCTGGAAGCAGATGGAGTATAATTATAGCAGTGTTGAGCTGCACCTGAACTAATTAGCTCTGCTGAGAAACAGGGATTGAATTTAATAATGCATGTTCTGCCATACCAAAAAGGCTAGGCTGCCTTTGAGACCCATGCGAGTGTCTCTGCATGGTGCTATGCTAAACTCTGTGGATGTACTCTGAAAGTCAGCTCAGAGCCTTTTTTTTTTTTTTTTTCCACCATAATCCACTGCACAATGTAGATATCACCTTGTCCCAGCATTCAGATACCATTGGCATAATTACTTCTCAGCTGTCACTTACCTCCTGATTATTAGTTTAGCACGCTAAGTTCTGCATATGCTCAAGATTTTGCTGTCCAAACTCACTTAAATATTGAGATCTCCCACTACTGTGGCCTAAAGCCTTGAAGTCTTCAAAACGAGACCACCTTTGCTATGGGATTGATGTTACTGACATCGTCAAAACATGCTTGAAGAAAATGGTATCTGTGAGAGAGAAGTAGAGATCCAGATTGAAATCCCTGCTATGGAGCAGTAATACCTATCAGCTGTGGTGTCTTAGCCAGGTCTCCTAATTATTGGGATTAAAGCCAGTCTGTCTGGCCTCAGTCCTCTGCATATCAAATTAAATTTTCACTGTGAGGTGAGGGAGCCCTGGCACAGGCTGCCCAGGGAGGGTGTGGAGGCTCCTTCCTTGGAGGTCTTCAAGACCCACCTGGCCATGTTCCTGTGCGACTTGATCTAGGGGCTTTAGAAATCTGCAGGGGGTTTAGACTAGATGATCTCTAAAAGTCCCCTCCAACCCCTATCATTCTACGATTCTATAATATTTACAGTGGAGCAACTCCTGTATTGGTAACTGACATTTACCACTTCTCAGAGAACTGAGTGTTAGGATGCTGGCTTGGGATACTGGTTTGAACTCAAGGTCCGACTACAGTTTGTGCAGAAGAAGCAGTTTGACCCTGTCTCTCACACCTTCAAGGGGTGACAACTCCAAAGTGCTCATGTTTCTTCGCCTGACACTCTTACTCTTTGAAAATGAAAATCCAGTGTTCTGCAAGTAGCTGAGGTTATTTAGGAGCTTAATGGCTCTGAACAGAGAATCTGTCTCTCTGGACACATATAAGCACTGTATCTTTTTGCTGAGGTTTTTGTGTGCTAGTTTGGTCCACGCCCTGCTCAGCAGCTTTTTGTTGACCCTGCACTTAGGTGCCTGTCCATGGAAAACATGAGGACTGTAAGAGGTAGGATCAACATCTGTGAGGTATTGCATTATTACATTAATGCTGTAAAGCCTAATTGCAACCTAGGAAGTGTAAGTGGAAATTGGACCCTTGGATTACTTTAAGTCTTTTGAAAATTTAAGCCATGGTTCATAACATTTGATGATTTTTTAATGTAGTTCCTTTAGATAAATTTAACGACGCTGTTTGCTGCAGTCAACAAATTACAGCTACTGGATCGAACATGTACACAAATCCAGAGGTACATCCTTTAATTGGTTCTTTGATTTTAAAAACCATAGTCTTCAGTCTTTTGAGCCAAAGGAGATTTTTGGTAGCTAGTATTGATGTATCTTACTGGGTCCGCTGTTGCAGAAACTCAAAATACCTTTGATTGTGTTGCAGAATCATTCTTTTTCCTACCATTCCGCTGATAGGATCTAATATAAAACATCTTAACTAGAAAAAAAGATCAGATTTACTAGATTTGTAATAGCTGTGCTGAATTAAATTCCTCTGCAGGAAACACAGGAGTCCATATTTTGCCTCCCTTTGTTTGCTTCACAACAGATTTGCCTCAGATAATCTGTTTTTGAAAATACTGGTGGTGAGTGGTTAAGTGGAGGCATTAGAAGCAATCTTACATTTGTAATAGGGGGAAAAAGGAGAGAGAGGAAGAGAGGAAGAAAAGTCCTGACCCTGAGACCTTCCTCCATGCTTCTTGTGGCATGGTGGAGTGACAGATTGCCCCTTTTACAGGGGAAGGAGGGAGAAGGAATAAAAGCACAGTCTCTCCCTAAATAATTAAATGAATACTTAACTTGCAGGTTTAAAACTTACAGTATATTATAAAACAATTATGATTCCTTTGCATGAAAAAGCTGAATTGCCACTCAGTTTCTTTTGTCATCTGTATGCATGAGTTTGGAGCAATTAGTATGAATACATTGCAGGTGCAATATCTGAGGAAAGCGCAAGAAGCTGTGCTGTATTTTTGTACTATAGAGGAGTGCCAGAGCTGTAACTCTTGGAAGAGTTGAAAACTGGAGAGATGTGAGCATCTAAAGTGTGATTTTTATAATGGTAAGAAGCCACCAATAGCCATCTATATAATGGGCATGAAACAAATTCTGTATTTTCTCAGATTGTACTGCTATCCATTTAATTTAACCTATTTAATTTTAGGTTGTAGGTTACCTCTCTCATGTGCCCAGTTTATCTTTCTAACTGTCATAATTTTTTGAATGGTAACAGTAATGATATTGTGTTAGTTTTGATGTTATCTCCAGACAACATCCTATTCCAGTGAAACACATTTTTGAATGCTCTTTGAGATAAACTACTTGGCAATTCATCGGCCCTGAATTTTGTTAGTTATCATTTTGTCATATCTAATTGTTCCTGTAAAATTAATTCTTGAATCTAAGATGCAGTTTCCTTTTTTTTTTTAAGTGCAAGTTTATCATAAATTTATATGACAGTGGTAAGAAAAATGCTTTCTAAAGCCAAATCTCAAAGTAGCATAAATGGTGATTTTTAACTAGTACAGAGATAGCAACTCACATCTGCTGAGGATCTGACACTCAGAGTTACCTGATAATAGTTTCTGCTGATGCTTCTTTTATATGAGTAGAACAGAGAAACCTCAAAGAATATGGCAGATATTCAGATATAGTTTGATGCCCTTTTATGCCACCACAGAGGTTTAAAGAAGACACTGTGGTAATAAGATCCATGCCCACCATTTTACCTACATGAAATCACTGACTTGATGAATGATACTGATATGGAACATTTTCCTCTTTGCAAGTGTGAAAGGAAAAAGTGATCCTTGGGGCTTACTCAAAACGCAATGGCTTCAGCCAAAACTGTTTGTACATGGAAAACTTTCTGATAACTGCTATCACACACATGGAGTGATACATGACCATGTCTACTTACTTTGACTTTGGGGAAGTGGCAAAGGAGGAGGAAATGCTAGTACCAGATAAAAAAAACCTCAAAACAGCCTATGGAAAAAATAGGAGTTTTCAAGTTGTCACCATGGTGAGTCATCTGCACAATGTTTCCATAAATATGACATTAGTGACTACATCTTACTGTTAGCTGCACTAACACATACACTTCAGCCGAGTGGGAGGAGGTAAGAGGGCTTACTCTGAAATGGGAATAGGAGGAGGGGGTGGGTATCACATGAAACAAACTCCTGGAGCAGGAAAGATTTGTGATAGGATAAAGATTATTTGTTCTGTAGATAGCAATCCCAAAAACATGGTTGTTTGGTGGACTGTTATGTGAGAAAAAGATATGTATTAAAGCTCAGTGTTGTACTGTATGATGCATGGATATTTTCAGAGTGCTAGTTTTAAACAGTGGAGAACAGGACACTCCCTGTTCCTTTCTGAAGTTTTAATGTTAAAAGAAAAAAAAACTATTTTTGTCATATAATCTTAGTCTGAGAAAACCCCTTTTTTCTGTATTGCTTATGAGTAAGAACATTTATGGGCTCCGTGGCACTATCCATCTCTTTTGTCTCTAGGTTCTCTGTGTGGGTCTGTATATAATGTGGCAACACCTGTCCTATATTTCAAGTGTAGCAGGAGGCCCTTTGAGCAGACTATCATTTAGAAAAGCACTAGAGATTGCATAGACCCCTGTGGCTCTGGGAAAATTTAATGGAGTTGGAGGCTAATCCCCCCACCATTGCTCCATGGAGCATGGAAAGCAAATTCCCTTACCTCCGAGGAAGAAGTCAAATGTTCTCAGAGGGGAACCTCAGACAATTTTTCTCTTTCCCTCCCACTCGGGCAGAGTTTTCTATGGGAATGACTGAGGACTGACCCTATGGAAATTAGAATTTGAGAAGACCAATTATAAAATTGTTTTTATTTCCTTGTCACTGCAAAGCTGTTCCCTATTGCATGTTCTCTAATGATTTATCCAGGAGTTTCAAACGTTGCAAGTACCGGGGATTCTGTATTTCCCTGGCCTGTCTCACTGATGGATGGTGCAGAGATGGGGATCAGGAGATACAGCAGAGATGAAAAGAGAGACAGCCAAATAAGATAAAGCTGAAATTTCATTTTAGACTGTAGGTGTAAACTGCTTGGGAGGATCAGGAGTGAAACCAACAGCATTTGCTTGTAAATTCTGGTTGATATAGTAGTTTAGATCTAGACTACATGTAAAGACAATGAAATTTGTCTCAGACACAAGCCTAACCCTTTTTGAAGTTATCTCCCTTCATAACTATTTAAACTCTTTTCCAACTCTTTTCTTGTAGTATGTTTGCACGATGCCTGGGAGAAAAGCTTTTTATTCCTCCTCTCTTCCCCTCTGTTCCCTTATTAACACCTCACTCCATGCAGTCCCCTGCCCACACACCTGTCTTGGGGAGCAGATGTGATGAGAAGTGCTGGAGCAACATGAGAGATGATCTTCCTGAAGAACTTCTGATCTGCTGAGCAATGTCTTGTGAGATTTACAGCTCCAAAGAATTATCCATAAATAAATAACACCTTTCAACACCTTACAGCTCCAGGGAAACAAAATCCAAAATACTCTGAGTTTCTCCTATCACTTCTTATTGCCAGTGTTACCAGTGAGTTTGCTGCTTGGTCCCATTGTGCTGCCCACTTGCCTCTGCATTCTGTCTCAAGCAGAAACAGCAATCTCCTGTGATATTCATTCATTTAATGTATCAGTGCCTGGGTAATGCAATGCTTGAGGATAACAACCTGATGTATCTTCTGCCTTCTACATATGAGGTTTGGTAGCTGCTACTTTTCTTTTGTAGTTGGTATTGAGTGTATTTTCACAGAGACAGTAAACATGGTTGTGAATTCATTCTCCAGGTTTCCCTTTTCATGAGACACCTCTTTTCCTTCATTGTTTTTGCTTGTTCATTCAAATTAAATATGTATTGCATTTTAAAGAAGAATGAACTTTCAGTACAAGATAATAAAGGATTTATCTGATGATAAAACATGTAAATCTTTCCAGAAATTCAAGAGGATTTTAATACCAATGCAGATCAAATATGCAACTTGCAAATAGTTTTATGGAAAGAGGAAGAGCTGTGGTGTCAATGTAAGAGTAATCCTTGTTAGGATGAGTTTCTGATATTGGTGAGACAGAAATACAATATCTCTTTTTCTTTTGCCTAAATCTCTTCATTGTTTTGTGGAAGGAAAGAATGACAAGTCTTCCTTTTTAAATAAGGTGCTGAATAAATCATGGAGAGAACGAGTTTGTAGTGACAAGGGAGGAAAGTCGGTTGTGTAATAGATCTTCAAAATTTCTAATTTCCAGAGGGTCAATCATCAGTCCCCCTGTAGAAAAAATAGATTATAGATAATTATGATTACATTATTTTAATAAGTGTGGCTATCCCTCCTCCTGTGGTGCCCTCGGGGTTGCTCTTCCTTTCTTTTAGTATGAATTTCAGTACAATGGGGGCCCAGTACTGAATATTCCTTACTTAATACAACATGCTAAGTAAAATTGGTGTGTAAAGTACTTTATTTTTTAAATCTCCCATTTACTGTTTCTAAAATATCATTGAAGTTATGAAATGGTTACTCAACAGTAAAACAAAACAGGAATGGTAAATTTGGGAAAAAAGTAAATAGAAGAATAGAAATAGAAGAGGTATAACACAGGTAAATTTTTAACACAGCAATGTTCTCCCTTATCCCTTCCAATTTCTGGAAGTTTGTTTGAAGAATGGATCATGATACAGATAGTGAAATTGCATCGTTCATGTTATAAACATTAGGGATGAGCATGGAACAGAGAGCTACTGGAGTTCCTGCTTCATGCCTAAATAGAATATTCCACTTTGTATCATCTAGTTATCACTTTTTTCACAGTGACATCCCAGTTTGATTTTGGCAAACTTTTGCATATGTTCATAGTTCACACCAATGAAATTAACAAAGTTGGATGTGATTGGAGAGATACGTGGTTGAAAAAAATCACAGCGAGTTCAAGGACTTGATGAAATAGGATAGGGTTTTCAGAAGGTCCTCAAGGACCTTTGCTGTGTTAAGTCCAGGGGTTCCACATCCAGAAATACACTGAGTACAGAATATTACAGAGGAAGGATCACTATACACAGCCTCTACTTTGCATAGCTGCATCTCTTTGCAGACAGTTTCCTCAAAGATTCACAGTCCTCTCTAGGAGTGTGAGATAAGTGAGTCACAGACCAGAGATGAGACCACTTATTCTTCTTACACCTTTTCGTAATACCATCTATTGTCTGTCTTAAGATTACCATTTTCAAAGAGATTTCAAATTCACCCAGTATGATGATTTTTCAAGCCTGCATAGGAAAGCAATTTGTGCTGTGCTCTAGAATAATTTCTGAAAACATCCTGCACCCATTTATCATTCAATATACAGGTTTCTTTCACTCTGTTCTAGGACATGCTCTCAGCTAACTAGTGAAAACTCTTACGGGATGTTTTACTCACTAGAGAGGCATTTTGATGTTAAAGAAACATTTTCCTTTTTATTTTAGAAAAAAATCATTGGATAAATAGTACAGAGATTTTCCTGAGATGTGCTTTGAGGGCAGCTGCTTGGAGAATGAAGAACGGAGCCTTTAGATCTCTGAAATTAATGGTAAAGTTCAGGGAAATTTGGATTAGACTCTGATGAGAAAACAATCTGAAACAGAAACATCATTAAGAGATTCTGGTAATGAAAGTATGAATTTATTTGTCTGAAAAACATCTTGCAAGGTAATAAGTAATGAATTAGTGTGGAGAAGTATATTTGTCTCTAAAGGGAAAAATGTCTTGTTGAATACATTGTACATCTGTACTGATGAAATTATTAAAATAGGTACCTTTGAGATAAGAGGACGTACTATAAGGACGATCGAGTGACGGCTAGGGGGCTTTTATGCTAATTAAATAATGGACACATGGTGAAGAGACAAATTGTTAATATATGCAAAACACAGAAAAGCAAGAAGACCATCTGATACGTTCTGTCAGAGAGAAAACACGTCTGTTTAATTAAGGGCTGTAATAGTGCATGTATGCTTGGAGGCAGAGATAAGGTAGCTAATCTAGCTTTTCCTAAGGTGCACTGTGTCTTTTTAGTGCTTACATTTCAACCTTAAGATTCTCTTAATGTTGCTGTTTGTGTGGGATTATTTCTTGGTTTCTGGCACATAAATGATTCTCTGAGAGATAGATGCACCTCCAAATAATGTCTGCTTGTCAAGAAGATAGTTTTTTGTACCTGGCTTTAATGCAGACCTTTATTTTACAGACAGGCTTCTCAGAGACTCACGCTGTCTTATTTTTAATGGATAAAAAAAAAGCAAGGGTGAGTGGGAAACGCTGTCATGCAGACATTCCAGACGAGACTGGGACAATATGTCATTTGAATAACCACCCTACGGATCCGTCAAGCTGAGCTGAGACATGCCTCAGCAACCTCAACTCCAAATTGAGCCCTCGGATCGAGGGCAGGCTGCAGGAGTGCCCCCAGCCTGTGTGTGTGTGCCTTGGCTCCCCTCTCCATGGTGCCTCTGCTCAGGGGAGTGCTGGCATGGGCAGAGCACGGTCTCACAGACGAGCTTAATTGCGCCTTTGCTGTATTGCATGGAAACATACGGTTCAAAGCCTGCAGGAAAATATCAGAAGAGGAATTTTGCAGCAATAACATAAGGCTATTTTGCATGGAGTAAAATCAATGTTTGTTGTCTTGAGCTCCTTCCCAGGGTCTGAAAGCCAATTTCACTGAGTTTGGCGTGTTTGCCTCCATCCCCTCTCCAGTCTATGGTTGTTTTTATGGGGAAGCTGCATTTTCCAGGCTTGTGTGTGTATCACAGAATCACAGAATCTTACCAATTTTGCTCCTAATCATTGCCCATATGAAATATTGGGGTAATGGATATCTGCTAGATGGAAATTCAAATTCCATAAATTCAAAGCAAACCTGGCATGATGTATACTTCCCTCACAAAGCTCTCACAATTATTTTTTTCTAGTTGAGTAGGTCTCAGTAGGACCAAAACAGCCTCCCATAAGCTTTGCAACGGTAAACCTTTACTAGTAGTGACTACTGGTCTGAGAAATGTGAATAGTGAAATTGGGTTCATCTCTCGCTTTTATTTTAAATAACCAAGGATCAAAAAGCACCATCTTGTCAATTCTTGGTGCAAAGCCACTTGCAGCTAGCGAGTGAACCTCCAGGTGGGTCCCACGGAGGAGCTCATGGAGCTGTGCTCATGAATGGACAATCATCACCAATACAGCTGAACTGACCTGACTCTCTTTGTGCTTGAGCTATATATGTTTTCCCAAACAGATTAGCACTGATTAGCAATGAATTGTCAAGCGTAAAATGAGTTTCTTGGCTTCCAGCCACTGGACACATGCAAAGAATTGAGATCTGCAGGAGTCGGAAAATGAGGATCCATGGATGAGTAAAATGCTTGGGCATATTTGTTGTTGCAGATTATTGCCAGCTCAGAATAAAAGTGATCAAATGTCACTAAGACAGCGAGCCTTTAAATTATTTCCTTTCTGCTTATCTGTGATTTTAAAAACATATCCAGCCTCACAGTATCTGAGAATTCAGAAACAAGCTGGTTTTTAGATGGGGCTGCTTGCTTAAAATGCTGATGCTGCTCATGCTGAAAATGTGGGGGGAGGGTAAAATCAGGACTTCAATAGGCTGGCAGACACTAAGTTGCTTTAAGAGAAGGTAAAAGATGTGTTAAGTGCATAATAGCTGTTTAGAGGACAAGTGAGCAGTTGAAGTACTTTCCCTAGTGATAATCGATGTTAGAAAGTGAGTTGCTTTGGACAGGGGTGAAAAAGAGGGAACTTGGTCCACCTGGTAATGACAAAAGAGAGAGTGATCAGTAGCATAGTTGGTCTATTAGTCTGTGGCCTCTGCTCCACAAAATTTCAGGATTCATGCTTTATTTCACTGAAGACAGAAGAAGGTTCTCTTAGCCAGCAGGAACAACCAGTCTGCTCAACCCTTCTGCCAGTTTGTTTCAGTTATTCTGAACAGTCTGATGGTAGGCACAATATCCCACAGTTAACAGGTATATTATCACTTTAATTATCTTTAACTACTAGGCATGCTGTGATCGTAGGCGCTGAGAGATTCAAATATACAGTAGGTCTGGTAAAAACTGTTTGTCTTGAGTAGAATGAAATGGGTTTTTTTGGTTTTGCACATAAGAGATAATGTTTGTTACTACATCCTCATCTTGGCTATGCATGCAAACTAATTTCCCACCAGCCATATGAGAGACATCTGAAAACAAAAAAAGTAAAAATATATAAGAAGTCCTGCATTGGCACACCAAAAGGAGACTTTGACAGTTTCAAAAGGGAAAAAACAAACAAATATTTAGAAGTTTTTTTATGAAACCAGCTAAAAAAAAAAAAAGAAACTAATTATGTCTTCTTATGTGATGAACAGAAAGGTGGATATTTATCTCTATATCTGTGGGTCTATAAAGAGTACTGGGATGCTGATGAGACAAAGGAGAGGTAAAAGGTTACTGGGGATTTGACTTTATTTGTTAAAGAACTTTGCTTTTCTTGTTATCTGTTGAATGTTCTAATAGACTGATAGGTATCTTTTATATTCTTTTATGGTCTTCAATTTTTTAACTATTTCTTATTATCTTCATTTTTTTTTTCCATTTTCTGTTTTCTTTCCTTCTCTTATAGGTCCTCATTATCTAACAGACACTCATCTCCATTTCTTCTCTTTATACATTCGTTCTCCATGGCCGTCTCCTTTTCCACTTCTCAAATCTTTCCCTCTCTTGTTGTTTTTAGGTTTGAAGCTGCTCAGAAACATGTGTCAGTAGTATTAACTCACATTTTAAAAACCCAGCCTCCCCACGTCTAGTTCTTAAAAGCAAAGGGCTAATGAGAAAAAGATGCATGACTTCAGCTTGTTATTTATTTCTAGGCACACTGTGAATCCTAAACCATGTGATGCACCTGGATATGCTGACTTTACTGGAAGATTCATGGACAGTTACTACAGTGGTATGATGTTTCCAGATATACCCATATATTGCAGGTGTGTAGCACTGTTTTCGTAGCAGTTTCTTGAAAGGTTATAAGGAGCACCCGTTTTGTGGCAACGCACCAGCATTCAAACATCACGGAGGTATTCAGACATAGCTGGTTAGCCCTTGTTTGCCTTTAAGTGAATCCATTCAAAGAAATCTGTCATCTCTGTTTCCAGTAATATTAAATACACAGCCTTGCACCAATCTCTTGGCATAGAACAATGTCTGCATTTGGAGCAGTGTGCTCATTGAATTTTTTTTTCCCTTTCACCCTTCAGCCTAGTGTGGATCTTTAACGATCTGCTATACGCTGCCTCTTTCTCTAATCTTCTGAGAGAGTCAGTAGGCACAAACTGTACTGAGAAAATTATAGCATACCACATTCTGAAACTGTGAGTTTTGATTCCAGCCCGTCTGGTGGGACTGCTGCTAAAAGTCAGCATCTAAAGAAGCAGCTCATTTGAATTCTGGGTGTACACGTGAGTTAATACGAATGTGCTCAGAGACTGAAGGCTGATGTATCAAAGACACCGTTCAACACCACCTCAGGAGTGTTCCTAACAGTGTGACCATTTTTCCCTTCCACTTCTGTCAAATTTATCAATGTCTGATGTCATTCTTTCTCAAAGAGAGAGCCCATTAATATGTATAAAGTAAAAAAAAACCAAGTTCATCCCTATGCATTAACATTTACTCATGGCAATTATGTCTGAGCTTATTAAATTCCTGTACTCTCCCCTTTTTCTTTATTTTTATTCTACCTCTACAGAAAGTGGCACCAGACCTATCAATTTTTATGAGGCTATGTGTATGTGTGACTGTGCATACCCTTGTACATATGTGTTCACATATACATCTCTCTTTATATATACTTCAGGACTAATGACTGAATAATTTAACCCACTTTTTGAATGTTACTGCTAGAGCATTTCCTAAGAAAACTAATGACTGCTTACCTGGAGCTAGATTGAAGCTATCAGGCAGGCAGACAGGTAACTGCATTGCCCCAGGAAGTATATAAGGAAGGAATTAGACCTGAGAGCAACACAGTTTGTCTTGTCTCTGCTTCCTCGTTTGTGAAATGAAGAGGTAATAAACACTTCTTTTCCAATGTGTGTTTTTCTGGAGCAAGTTAAATTTCCTGTGCTATCTACCAGTATATAAGAGAAGGAGCTGAATGGCTCTCACCTCCCACCATCTCTCATGTCCCTGTGGTCTCTCCTTCCTGAGCCTGGACCTTCCTGTCCTGCTGAGCATCCTCTGGGGATGCCCCTGTGCCAGAGAAGGAACAGTCTGAAAAATATTTCTTATGTGTGGACCTTTCATTAAATGTTTGCCTGTTTGTGTTTGCCCAGATTGTTTTTGAGTGCCATCTCTCAGTCCCTGACCTCCACTGCTGTGTGTGGGGTGGGAGGGTACTGCGTGTCCCCTACTGTGTGCTACTTGGCCACATCTTCTTTGGGATACTGCTTGGTGATGGGCATGCATTTAGGATCTCCCACTCCTCAGTGATTTCCTCACTTGCAGCACGAGGATGTTATGCCACAAACTGCAGGTTGCACTGCTTTCTGTGGAAAATGAGTGAAATCAGTCAGTGAATGAAGCACATAGGTGAGAAGGCTCAGTGAGATTTTACTGGAAATAAAAGGGAGCACATCAAGGCACCTTTTCAGAAAGGGGCTGTGACTCCAGTTGGTTTCATGCAACCTTCAGCTGCCTCCCTTCAGCAAGTCTGATCAATTTCTGAGAGGCTGGAGCAGGTGAAGTGAGAAAATGGTGGCCAAAAGACAGAGGAGAGATTAAACCTTAATGCTATATAATTCTCCTCACTCTTCCTCCTGCTGGGGTAGTTATAATACAATAAAATTTCACTCTATTCCATCCCCTTTCAGCTCCACACTGGGACCTGGAACTTACAAAAAAATCATCCTTGCAAGTACTTTTAACTGCAGGCTTTAGGTTCAGGGATGTGAACGCCATCTGGTCTGTGACAGGATAAGATGGAAGAGGAAAGACCAGAGAATCTGGATGCTTATTATTTCGAGGAATAAGTTCAGTGTTATTCGCTCAGCCACATCAAAAAAGAACTGCTATTGCAGTAATCACTGCAGTACCTAGAGGCAACAGTCACGATTGGAAGGATGTGGCTTTGATGTTTTCCTGAAATAAATACAAACATTTTTACTCTTTTAAGCTGAGTCAACAAAAGAGCAGTTAACTGCTCCGTTAGCTAAAAGCCCCTCAGCACTACTTTGGTCACTTTTTCTTCTGCTACATACTAAATCAGAGTTTAAACATTACATTCATTTGTTCTCTTAGTGATCCACTAGAAATTAGAAGGCAGGGAAGAGAAGGGAAGTAGGACCCATGGATTTAAAAACAAGATTTTGGCACCTCTTGACTTTATTTTGCCCACTCATGGTTGTCTCCTCAACATATGCATTTTCAGTTGCACACAGTGAAATCTGCAGCAGCCCTACCTGGCAGAAGGTTAATCAGAGTATTGCCATGTCCCTGTCTCCTCAGGACTTCACCCCATCTCGTCAGGACAGCCACACTTAGGTCTTCATGCTGATTATCCCTCAGCTATCATAGCTGGTTCTGTCGGCTTTCCTGGGTTCAAGTCAGCTGCTTCAATCCATTAGTCAATTGTCATCAATAATAACTATATTTATCATGGTCAAACTAAGGTTTTTTTCTTCAAAGAAGCACTTTCTGTGTGTTTCTGTTCACGTGACTAACAATATAAATGACTTCTACTGTGCTCCACATACGTACAGTTTCACAGCTGCTGAAGCCCTGTGAACCAGGTAATTTATAAGACCTATGTGCCATTTGCCTTTCCCATTCAGCAGGAATCTATAACCTAACCCTTTCCTTAATGACATTAAAAGGTGCAATTTATCAATAAAAGGGATCAGTTAATATTCTCCACATGTAAATGCCAAACATCAGAATAATATGCTTCCCCCGTGGCAGGCTTCCCATCATTTTGTGGTTTAATTGGCAGGACAACCACAGTGTATACCGTAGAATTGCTCTGCAGATCTGTGGCAGTCGTTACATCTGCTGTAGGGAAATATTTTCTCTGTTGAAAGAGTTCTTTTAAAGAAAAAGAAAAGTTAGTAGGGAGCAAAATTTGCTTTCCGTGCTTTAGGAAACTCTTCCCTTATTTCAAAGGCTTAAGTGGCATGGGGGAATCCCCTAGCAGCCATAGGCCCTGGGAATTTAATTTTCTCCATCTGTTCCTTCTTCCCTAAGCAACATAGCATGAATCCTACTACCATCTCTTTCTCTAAGCAGCCTCCTGCGGAAAGAGGGAGGTTTGATTAATGTGTGTGCATATGGTTGCCTGTTCACGTTTGAAAATCCAACCACCACTAAGAGAAGTGTTCGTCCTCGAGCTCTGCACTGTGCACCTGAAAAGGTAACCTTCCAATGCAGGAGGCAATAAGCTTGGGAAACAAAGATGGGGATATTCCCAGAAACTGAATCAATTCATTTGCTACACAGTTCTTAAAACAGTCTTTCTCTTAATAAAAGGTTGACTTGGGCTCAGCAAGTTTGTGGCTCTTGTGTGTTGCCAATGCTCTCTGGAACAGTTTGCCTGCAGGTATAGTCTTCCTAGCAATGCATTATTTTCTCAGATCATTTCATTGCTGTTCATAAAGCTGTAGTATGTATCTTCATGCTTCTAAATTCTGAGTTGCCATTGACTCTTCTAACGGAAATTGTATTGATTTTTTTTTTTACTTCAGCTATTTTTTGAATTGAGAATAGTTTTATTTTGCAGAAAATGTCATTATAAAATGAGCTTATCAGATATTTCCATTTTCTGGTGAGTAATTAAAACCGACTCTTCAGCTTTCTGCATATTTTCTGAATGAAGCTGCCATGAACTTAAAGCACGTTTTCATTTAAGGCTCTTTTGTCTATGTGTAAGTGATAAAGTTTCCTTTCATTTCACAAGACACCATTATTTTTACTGGAACACAGAACTTTCTGTCACACTAAGTTTCAGTAGAGCTGGCCTTGCTTATGCCTGAACATGGGTCATTTTTTATCTGACTCAGACCATTTGGTACACTGGTGGGTTAATTTTAAGATTCAGTACTTGTTTAGAAAAAGATTTGCAGGATAGGCCTACATCTTATGTTCCTTATTCACTAGACTGCTCTTTTTCATTCACCTTTGAAATGCCTGTAATACGGTCCATGTGTGTAGTCTATGTTTTATGGATCAAGTGAATTGGCAAATTAAGCTGCCTGGCTATGGAATTCAGTTCCTTGAAGTGCAGCGGTGAGTCTCTCGTTCCAGTGGAGAAAGGGGAAATCTATAACAGACATCAACAGATTTGAGATATTGCAAGACGGTTACTTTTTATCAGTGATGCCTTAATAATGAACAGTTTCAAAAAGAGCACTGTTGCAGAACTTCACAAACACCGTCTGGACACATGCTGGCCTAACATTTGGTTAATGGTTTTGTTGTTATTTTTAAGGACATGGCTGAACAATGAGAAATGAACTTCACAAACAACCGTAAAACGTTGAGCATCTGAAAATCTCTTCTACAAAAGCTTTTAAAGGGTCTAGTGTGTGATTTTTTTAGATTGCCAGATATTGTTATTTATTCTAATTTTGGTGAAGGATGGGATTTTCAAATAATGCAAAGTGGTTATAAGCAGTTTTAATCTGCAGCTGTCTGTACACCAGTATGAAAAAAAAACACCCCACATTATAGCAGTTTTGATTTTAAAAGTTTAGTTAAAACACTAAAGTGTTCTAAGCAATAAAAAATATGATTGTTTTCAACTAAATTCCGGACTAAAAATAACTAAAGTGACAGTGACTCTAATTATACACCACCTTTGTCTATGAGCTGGTTAGCAGAAGTATGACTGGGGAGCTTTCTGTACGAGGAGCATTCAAATCAGAGAAGAGTCTCTTTTTTTCCATCTGTTACTTCTCTTAGTGACAATCTAGTAACCTTTTCCTGAGTGAAAAGCAACATTTGTATGATCATCACCATTAGTGGCTTTACAGTGTCTTTTATCTCTAAGAACTGAAGCCCATTGTACTAAACACTGTACAAATACAGCTCTAGAAGAAGCATCCAAGTGAGCTAAGGATGCTGGCTATAATAAAATAGCTATGCCATCATCATCTAATCACCTCTTTCTGACAAAATGAACATCGTTGTCACCACGGGAAGATCCATTGTGACTCACAGTTCTGCAGAGATGTGGCTCAGATGTCCAGTTTTACAGTACTTGAGGGGTAACACTGGACCTCACCCAAGTCATTGGCTGCAGTTGTACGGGCTTTCAAGTGATTAGCAAAAATATTTTCTTTTCCTCATGATACTGAGCTGTTTCTTGATCTTCTGGCCTCCTTCCCTTCAAAATTTGCAATGTGTTTTTAAAAGAAGATGGCAATATACAAATTACCTAGAGCGATTGTTCTTGTAATAGCTTGCAATATATTTTAATGATTCTTTTCATTTATTGAATATCATTTCAGGTAAAATCTAATTCCAGAAACACAGAATTCTGCTATTAATGCCACAGCTGTGTTACTGCAAATTCTCATAACAAGACATTATTTTATGAAGGTTGCTTCATAAGAGGTTTAGTTTTCAGTTTTGGTTTGTTAAATTATAGCTGTTTCTGGATCCAATGGTCAAGAGATGCGGCCTTTCATTTGGCTACAGTTCTAGATAACTCTGGAGGTCCCTTCCAACCCTACCATTCTATGATTATGAAAATAAGCAATCTTCCTTTTAATGTATCAGGAAATAATCTGCAAAATTCTCGGTTTCTTGCAGAAATCAAAATGAGTAAATTCCTTGTCATGGGTTTTGATGTTGTAAGAACACAAGAAAGCCACTTCTTTAAAATACAGACTCTGTATTTTGAGGTAGAGACAAACCTGACCTCAAACACTTCTCCTTTGCTCAGAGAGACTGATGCACAGGGACAGATGCCAAAGGAAAGTGCTTGGGTCCCAGGGCCTGAGATTCTGAATGTGGCACTTTTTCAAGATGGAATGGCAACACAGAAGGAAGACCTTTCTTTTGTAAGTAAAAATACATGCCTGATTCTCCTGTCACTGTTCAGCAACATGCATTTATGTATACTATTTAAAGCTGCGTTAAATGCATAAATGTGTGTAGTCTGTGACACTCAACTCAACAGATACTAAAAGATCCTAGCCTGTGGTAAGCATTTAACTTGCACTTTAAGACATTTGCAACTGCTTCACATTTTCTATGCTTTTTGAATGTGTGAGATGAAAGCAGGAAGATGGTGATGGCTCAGAGAGCTAACCCCTTCCCGTCCTGATTTTTTTGAAGGAGGAAGGGCTCATTGTTTTTACTATTATTTTATACCAACACCAAGTTGAAAACTTTTGTAGCTGAGTGCTTAAGGAGGACCTGGTTCTAACCTCAGGGTAAGACAGTAAATTCTTCCATGTGTTGACTGCATCGGTTATCCCTACAAGGTTTTCACATGCCTGAGGTGTGTTTAGTCAGACGGACTCTCTCTGTTTTAGAGAAGACTCCAACAAAGGTCAGACAGAGCAGCAGCATTTACTCAAGAATAATGTGATGGCTATGTATTTGTGAACGGGAAGTCAGTGACATGGCATTGAGAAATGAAAATGATAATCTCTCAGCTCTTGCATGATAATAATGCTGGTTTTGGAAAATAATTGTGCTTCCTCTGCCACCTGTGCTCCAAGCAGCAGTGAGAATTTGGTCCTTCCCAAAACCTGACTGGGGATTTTCATTCTCCAGACTTTTTAAACAATCTAATGCTGATTTATAAGGAAACACTGGGCCAGGTCATGCAATAGGGGATGTGTCTGGTGGGTTCACTCAGATGTTATGGTTCAGAATGAGTGTGCTAGCCAGCAGAGCTCTACAGACTGTGGAACCTTCAACACTGCATCGGCATTTCACTCCTTTCCCTACATTCATCTTCTCCCTGAACCAGCCATCAAATTCAACTGGCAGGTGGACATGAGGTGGTCTTCAAGACCCGCCTGGACGTGTTCATTATGTGACCTGATCTAGGTGGACCTGCTTGAGCAGAGGGGTTGGACTAGATAATCTCTAAAGGTCCCTTCCAACCCCTACCATTCTATGACTCTATGATTCTATAAGCAGTCCCCTACCTGACTGCATCTGATACGTAAAGTCACGAGGTGAGGGGTAGACTGCAAAGGGGGACAAATGAGTCTATTTTTATGAGGAGGAGGAGGGAATGTGATACAAGAAAAATTGTCCAATCACACAAGTCAACATTAAGCAAATGAGATCTGCCTCTCCCTCCAGTCCCTGAGTGCTCGGAAAGCTCAGAAAGCTCTCCTTAGCCCAAAGCCCAATATTCAAATGTCAGTCCTTCCCTTACAACTAATTCACCTCAACAGGGTTATATATGTGAATAGCTTCATGGGGATTAAAGGAGTCATTTACCTTCACACATTGTCATGCATACACATGCAGGATCGGGACCTCTAGGCACACAACAGGTTTCATTGCCCTGCATGTTGCTAAGCCACAATCTGATGTGAATTAAGGAAAGTGAAGAGAAGCATATGGTTACATTGCAAGCATGCTGCGGAATGGTTTAAAGTGTTAAACGTTTAAATCACACCATGGCTATAAAAATCAGCTTTATTTATGGAGCAGTACAGAGACCTATTGTACTTAGTATTGATTAATCCATTGAACACCTGATACAAAATGTTCAATTGAAAGCTGGGAAAAAGTGCTAAATTGAACAATCTAAATAACCTGTGACCCTGACAGTCATAAATCAATGGCAATGTTACACATAGTTAACCCTAACCAGTTAGCAGCTTGTCCCATTTATTAGCTGGGTTACCTGGTGAGGAGTTAGTTTACCCTTTCAGAATTCCATTAACATATAAAGCTTCTGTGCACTGAATGTTCCTGGTTAAGTGGCATACCAGTCTCACTAAAGCCTTTCTCCCTGCTTCTATGCCAGGTAAACCTTACTTGAATGCCAGCATGGAAGAAGGACATTTGAAATTAAGAACCAGGCATACAAAAAGACACACTGTCAACTTCAGGGAACTTAAACAATGTGGCAACAAAAGATGTAGGATCCACTTTTCAAAAGTGCTTTATTCTGCATGAAGGGTTTTTCACATCTCTATGGGCTCTGCCAAACACTGAATCTTTCTGATGCCAGTGCTGTTTTGTTACTTTTGTTCATAGGCTTTTAGAGACTTAGAAGGAGACTTTGCTGGCCATATCTTGTATTATAAATGCCTGGCCACATTTGCCCTTCTTTTCTTCCTCAGGACAGTAAAATTGTTTAAGTTTCTCATGAAGGCTAACAACAACTGCTTGTTTCCATTAAATCATTTTGCTTAGCATTAAAGGCATTACATGCATCTAGTTCTTTGCTAAATTAGTCCTTCATAAGCTTCTGCAGTATTTTAATTTCTCAGCTCAGGCTGAAAGAGATGTAATTGCCTGGATTACACATATAACTTAGAAAAAATATGATGAAAAAGCTTACTTCTTCCTTCCACCCTTGTTCACTTTCTGTAGTTCTTGCCTTCTAATACTTATGATTTCTAATGAATGCCTTTTTTTTTCCTCCTCCACAATTATTTCAATTTACATAGCTGTTTTCACTTCTATGCTAGTCAACATTTAGGCTAGCCCAGCTTTCATTCTTTTTCTTCAAATCTCTGGTAAAATATTTTTAAACACTTTCCACTTATTATCCATATTTCCTGTTTAATTTCTTTCTCCCAACTGATTTAGCTCATAATTGTTTTCAGCTTTGCAAAATTGGCTCTTCCAATCCATCAAGAATACATATTACTGGTCTGGACTTAATTCTGATTATATATAACAAACAGAAGCAAATCATGATCACTTTTATCTAAACTGCTGCTGATTTCTTTAGTCTAGTTCTGCGATATTTTGTTTTCATCTCTAAGGATAAAATAATGCAATCCAGCATTCCAAAAGTGTTGGATATGGCAGTTTTTAAAGAATTCATCTTTTTATAACATATTTCAAGGCTATAGTAATTTGGTGGCATGAAAACTCCAAAACGTGCTATTCAGATTGAAATGCTGGCATTGCATAGTTTATTTTTCTTCTTGTTTTATGGATGCTTGCTTAAGAAGATAGTTTTTCTCTCTCCTTTTTTCTTTATAATTACTTGCAGAAGACAGAAAAAAACCCCACATACCTCTTTGTAACTCTTTTGTAATGCATCAGCCTACAGATTAGGAATTACTAGAGTCTGTTTCCTACTTTTTTTTTTGTTTGTTTCTTTTACCTTGTTTTGATGATGTAACAGAATTAAAAAAGGACAGAACTACCTTCCCACAAAATCATTCCCAAGAAAGGAGGACAGATTACAAGTGGAATATGTTTAACAGCTCTACCTCAACTGGCATTTTAAGAAGGGTATAGTGCCTGTCTCAGCTTTTTATACTTTCTTGATGCTTTCCTCAATAGATTGTCAAATGGTAAAGTGTATCGGAGAGTCGGGCTTCAGTATCCTAAAAACCAGAAAACTGGCTCTTGACTGGGAGATGCTACTAATTTCAGTGGATCTAGACTTTGTCTCTGTATTGTAATTGTTAATAAACAGAGTTAGAAATGACAGCCAGCTCTGTGCCCTTAAGTAGAGAAGATGATCTCATTTTAAATATGTTCTTCATGTTCTTTGTTTCCTTCCTGAGACTTGTTCAAGCCCTTTGCAGCTACCTGATTTACGATTCTGTTAACCTTTGGTCTGATGGTGTTAAACACTTACAATACACTTGTGTATTTTTTTAATTTGAAACACTTTTTTTTTCTTCTTTTTGGTGCAGTTATGATTCCATCTTTCAAATTAGATCAATGTTCAACAGAATTAGTCAATTTACATTGTCAAGAACGTATTACATTTCTCATGAAAACTCTCTGATTTTCATAAAATGACCTTTTTGCTCTGGGACTATTGCTATAATTGATAACAATAAAATAATATTTTGCTGGAGCCTCTAAATGCTCAAGCAAATGCATCTCTTTGAAAATAGAGATTTGTGAAATTAATTTTTTTGATGAGAAATGTTCAATTGCTAGTGCCAAATGTTTCGTGAATACATGTTGGTCTTTGTCACATTTTATGTTTGTTGCTTTCCTCATCTTTCCAAAATAACAGGTTTCCAGCTACCTGTTTGAAGCAAACTCTTCTCCCTCAAAATTGTTTTGTAATACCTCTTCTGTCAGAAAATTAGTGTACTTAACAACGCAAGCTTGATTAACTATGAGATGCTGATGTGACACTGATCTCCTTTCATGAGCATCTAGCAAAATGAGAACTGAGCAGACTAGTCATGGTGACAATGTTGTGGTGTCAGCAAGCACGGAGTGATGGACTGGTGATGGAGAGATCAGACAGAGGCAGAGTGCTGAGACAGCCTGATGTAACATCTAGGCAATTGGGCCTGAAAAGCTTTGATGACCTTTGCTGTACTCAGTACTGTGGCTCCAAAGGGAGAGCAAAAATTTAACACATAGTGCCTTCCTGGTATCAAAGGAATGCAATAGCTTTTAAAAGCTAATTTGATATCACTGTTAAGCACTGCAACTCTGAGGACCTGCCCTCGAGGTTTAGAGGGGTTTGTAGGAAGCACTGGGCTGTAACTGCCTAAGAAGTATTTGTTCATTACAATATAGTGGTGTTTAAAACGTGATTTTAGATGTAGGACTTCCCTCGATGTTGCAAAATAACACATTGAGATCACAGACACTGCCAGTGGATCAGGTAATTGGATCTGGGACACAGCCCTCTCCAGCTTTCACTTTCTCGTGA
This sequence comes from Urocolius indicus, assembly GCA_013401255.1. Classification (NCBI taxonomy): domain Eukaryota; kingdom Metazoa; phylum Chordata; class Aves; order Coliiformes; family Coliidae; genus Urocolius; species Urocolius indicus. The sequence goes on from WBNH01003877.1 coordinate 234,274, forward strand.
AAGAGAAAAACCCTATCGTTCAAATTTTAAATGTAGTAGATAAAATGAAGTTCTGAGGCTTAGTGCCTTTCAATATTTACATGTTCCTTTCCCTGTGAGTGTTTACCTATCCCTCTGTACCAGTATAACCTGTGGAAAGTAGGTTACAGAAATGAAGCTCTGGATTAAGAGTAGATCACACTGGGAATAAGTACAGAGGGTACTGGGAGGAGGACACAAGCTCACCCTTCCTGCATTCGATCATTCCCCTATAAGAAATAGGTGGTTATGCTGGTCACAAACCAAGCCGAAACACATTAATATCCTCAGAAAATATCCTAGTGCAGTGTAGGGAGAGATTAATCAGTTGTCTTGAGTTTGGATAAAATGGAGTTAATTTTCTTCCACAACAGCCCTTATAGTGCTGTGCTTTGTATGGGTAACTAGAAAGCTGTTGATAATACATCACTGTTTTGGCTACCGCTGAGCAATGCTTACACAGGATCAAGGCTGTTTCTCCAACATATACAGAATCACACAGAATCACACCTTAAGTGTTGGAAGGGACCCCAAAAGACCATCCCGTCCAATTCCTCTGCCAGAGCAGGACCACCTAGGTCACATAGGAACTCATTCAGGTGGTTTTGAATGTTTCCAGAGAAGGAGACTCAATAACCCATCTGGGCAGCTTGTTCAAGTGCCTCATCACTCTCACAGTGAAGAAATTTTCCCTTGTATTTCGTTGGAACTTCTTGTCTTCCCCACCCTCACTAGCAGGCTGGATGGTGGGCAAGACCTTGTGAGAGGACATATCCCGGACAACTGATCCAAAACGACTGAAGGGATATTCCACATCATATGACATCTGCTTGGCAATAAAAACTAAGAGAAATGAGGAGAAAGGGGGGTGGGCATCTGTTACTAGAACATTTGTCTTCCTGAGCAAGCATTATGCATACTGAAGCCTCCTTTCCCGAGAAGTAGCTGCACATGCCCTGCTGATGGGAACCAGAGAATAAATCTTCTTTATTTCTTTATTTTTTACTTTGCTTCCATATGTGGCCTTTACTTTTGCTTTATTAAACTGCCTTTTTCTTGACTCCCAAGTATTTTTCTCTCTTATTTTCTGCCCTCTCTGTCCAGATGAGGAGGAGAGTGATAGAGTGGCTTGGTGGACAACTGGCATGCAGCCAGGGTCAATCCACCACACCAGGTTTATCTGCCATATGCTAAAACACTGTCATTCTGCTACTTATTTGGGTCAGTGCTACTAAAAGCTTAACCAAATCGCTTTCCAAAGGCTAACTCCATTGACTGCTATCTAATTTATTTTCCCTTGGTAATCCATCCCGCTTCACTTACCATTGCATTTAGAACAGGAAGCTGTAGGGAGAACACCATAAAATCAGAGAATAAGGTGACTAGAAAATGTGAAGGATATTCCATAAATAAGTATCTGACTTGTGTAAGAGTCAGCCTGGCTAAGGGAGTTAATTAACAAACAAGTCATGTCTGTGCTCCTTACTGATGGCTGCAGTAATCTTCTTGCTTGGTCCAAAGAGCTGAACATAAATAAGATTGTCACAAAGTGTATGGTGTGAAGGAGAATTTGGCATTTGGGAAAACAAATTTGAAGCAAGCCTAGAAGTATCACTGTGAAGTTTTCCCTTTGCAAATGCTGTCACAGTTGGCAGGAAGGAATCAAGAGACTTATTTACAATTTAAATATGAGCTTGGTCATAGAGAACGTTTTTTGGGTTTTTTTGCAGGGAAATGTGGATCAAATATGTCCACTGGGTTACAATGTTGAGACCACCCAGGCTTTTGCTAATGCCAGTGTTTACACAAAAAGTTAGAAACAAGCTTCTCTCCAATTAGAAAGCCAAAATCTAACTAGATGCTAACTTGTTGTATACCCTATAGTCTAAATGTTAATAGCTTTGACCTCCTTCAGTTTAATCTTAATCTCCTTGACAGAGCAAGCGAACTTTGGGTTATGCTTTACTGAATTGTACCCTTTGTTTTCTTTCTGCCTTATGTTTCCAACAGTGAGTATGTCACATATTGCAGACCCAAATGAAAGCCTGTCTTCTTTTTCAATCAGTCATATCGCTAAGTATATGAGCAGAAAAACCCTTGTGATTGACACTGCTTCAACAAAAGCAGATTCAGTTTGCAGATGATAAGAGGCAAAGTCATACAAGCAGTGTTTACAAAGCAGTGAAGGAGAGAGAAAAAAAATAATGATAAAAGGACTAATCTTATTGTTTTACTAGATGAGAGAATGGTTCTTCGTGTTTGCTCTAGCAGAAAGCCACAGATTGTCTCCCACCTCCCTTGTACACTCTTGGCAGCAAAATAATTTCCAGATTCTCTATCAAACACTGGCTGGTAGATAAAAAAAAAAACTCTGGAAAGCTTGGGAAGCCTCAGAAAGCCGAGGAGTGCCCACACATGATATGCACGGGCATTTACTATCTACAGCATGCTATATAATAGAATATTATCTCCCTTATGAAGGAGGAGGTGTAAGAGCAAGGGAAACAGATGCCTTTAAAAGGAAAAGAAACAAAGCAATGTAGAAACATATTGAGCTGGCTGGTCTCGTGCATTTTCTGTAGTATGGCAATTTCACTGCTATCAGGAGAATTCATGATTTCTTCCCTTTCAGGGAGATCAGAAGCAGGTCAGCTCTAATCAAAAGGAGCCTCAGTTTTCAACCCATGCTCCTCATGCTTGAATGCTTGTAAAGTAATATGGTCAGCACAGGGTACTCCGTACCGTTTGCATTTCTTGGTGCCAAATGCTGGAGGGGGATGACTGGAACAGATTCACAGGATGGTAGAGGAGTTTACGTTGGAAAGTGCTTCTGGAGGTCACATGAGGTTCTGAACCCTGCTCAGAGAAAAGCTTCAAAGTCAAATTGAGGATGCCAGGAGCACTCCTGATATTCGCTACCAGAAGGCATTGGGGTGACCCTCTGGGGCTTTTTTTCAGGATAGCACATCTGTACAGAAATCTGTTTTAAACTTGTGTGATGACCATTACTGACCGCACAGGAAGCAGGACAGAGATTTAAAATCCAGGACTATCTCAGTGGTTGAAGGACACTACAACCTTCCTTTCCAGTTTCTCTACTGTTCATTAGTTTCATGGCTTAATTCCTATCTCTTGCTAGCAGGACCAGACAGCTTTGTCCTTTCAGCTGCTGGAGTCACATCGCTTTACCAACACTCACCAAACGTTGCTGAGTAAGCATTGCCAATTTCTTTCTCTTCAAGATGAAGCCTGACAGCTCAGTTATGTCCTTCAGAGAGCATAAATATCTAGCTGTAAGGCAATCAGTACTCATAGCTTTTATTGAGATGCAATAGTTTACACAGGTGATCATTCCCCTGCACTCATTTTGGTGAGGCTGTGCCTCGAATCCTGTGTCCAGTTTTGAGCCTCTCTCTACAAGAAGGACAATGAGGTGCTGGAGAGGATCCAGAGGCAGACTACTAAGCTAGGAAAGGATTTGGAGCACATCTCAGCTGAGGAATGGCTGAAGGATCTGACGCTGTTTCACCTGGAGAAAAGAAGGTTCAGAGGAGACCTTCTCACTCTCTACAACTACCTGAAAGGAGGCTGTAGAGAGGTGGTGGCCTCTATTGTCCCTAGTGACAAGCAATAGAACAAGAGGAAATGACCTCAAGTTGCACCAGGGAAAGTTCAGGCTGGATCTGAGGAGAAATTTCTTTGCTGCAAGGGTTGTGAGGCATTGTAAGGGCCTGCCCAGTGAGGTGCTGGAGACACTGTCCCTGGAGGGGTTTCAGAGCCAGGTGGATGTTGCACTGAGGGAAATGGTCTAGTGATTGATAGGGCTGGAACAAAGGCTGGACTCTGTAAGCTTAAAGTGCTTTTCCAGCCCAAAGGATTCTATGTTTGTATGATTCTATATGTCAAGACTTGTCTGTTTTAATGATTCTCTCCTAAAATCTCTACTGAGTAGGCTCAGTGTGTCTATCTAACCTAACTGGCCCCTTAGGGTACATGAGAAGCAACACTGGCACTGAGGGAATAGCACGCACCTCAGGTTTCATTGAAACATTTCATTTCATCCTATTCTCCCCCACTAAAAAGCTATTGCCACTTTTAAAGAACATTACTTGAGTTAAAGACAGGAATTCTGTTGGGAGATAAAAATTGACTCACCCAGTGATGAAACTCAGGCATTTCCAATATTATCCAGAACAATTGCAAATAATGGCAGATAATATAGCTATTTTCATAGTGAGAAAGAGGAAATAAGGGAATCTGGCATGTATTTATGAATCATGTTCAAATTACTGGTGTGTAGAACATTACCAAACATCAGAACAGCCACAGGATCTGTATCTACATATGTTTTTAGATATGCTTTTCAGAAAATGTGAGTATATTTAGTTTAGAGTAAGCTTCTTTCACCATGTGCTTAAGAAGCCAACATTTAAAACATGAAATGAGATGTTGTTAGTGAATGGATGTATATGGATACACATCCCTCCAGCAGTTCAGAAGACATACAGTGATTTGTTAATTTGTGGTAATGTGATCAAGTGGCTGAGCTCTATCTCACATTTATGCTGCTTCACACTCATGACTTATTCTCACAAACTTTCATGAATTAATAAATAAAGACTCTGGCAAATTATCCCTCAATGATTTTTCCATGGAAACATCTGCATTGAAAAATAAAGCTGAGAAACATTTTGCATTGTCAATTGTTAACAGTTACAGTACTCCTCTGGTACATTAGTTAGAGTAATTTGGGGTTTAGAACAAAAATGAGTAACTGTAGCACAGACACACATACGATGAATATAAGAGAAATCAATCAAAGTGTAATAAACTTTTATTAAAAAAAGACGTCGCCCTCTGGCAATTCATAAAACAAGTCCCTAAATCTGTATAGACAGTACAAATAAACATAAAATGATTCTTTAAGGGCATAATGAAGGGTTCTGTCAACAACAATAAGAAAACAAACATAGATGTATGTTTCTGAAAGAAATTGCACATTTTCTGTTGTTCAGAAAGCCTTTGGCATTTCTTTTTGATAAATAAAATAAAGGAGTACAAGATGCAAGAAATGAGTTCCCCATCTGAGCAATGTCTTTTTAGTTTCTGCTTCCCATTCTATCGAATTTAAGTTTATCATTGCTCCGAGTGGGCCTGGGTACTCTGTGAAGGTTTTGAACTTGCTATGACACAGCTGGAGTACTTTGAATTAATCCCATGTCTGGGACTTGGCTGTATTACCTAAGTTCAGCAGAGTCCAGTCTTGCACTGTGCTCTTAGTGGACAACTTCTGAAAGATAGTGGCCTCCCTGTTGCTTAAGTAATATATTATAAGCTAACCTTTTTCCAAAAATTACAGTTTTTAATTCTATGAAATGTTGCTGGTATAATGTGTGTTATTAAAATAACTGTTCTTTATTTTGTTTTCTTTCTGAATTCCTTTTAAGTATAAAGTTACCAAAGCCCTACATCATATTTGAGTCAAAAGATGATCAGTTGGAATGGGATGTTTATTTAATAATTATCCATGAAAAATGAATATGAGGGCAGAGGGGTGAACTGCAGGTCACTTAATCAGGACTTGAGGCTGATATTAATTGGACACTTGGAGTTTTCTCCTCACTCACAAAAGACTGTGGCTTTTGAACCAATAAGACCTAAACTGAAATGGAATCTACCATTTTATCATAGGAGGTATTTATTTTAGAGGGGTTTCAAATTGTAGGGGAAAAAGCTTTCATCATGAAAGAAAAATGTACACTACCTGAATGTTTTCTGGAAAACTGAAGGGAAAAACAATGCTTTGAGCCCACAACTACAAAATGCTTGGTGTGTCTTTCATCTAAACCACACTGAACTCTGTGCTGCTGAAACAGAAGTTAGAAAAGACTTACCTGGCCATCACATCATAGATACAGGGCCCTCTTCGATATGTGGTATTTTCTTACATCACCTCCCTATCATCCTCCTTCCCTCATTTGTTCTTCCTGCTTTTCTTCTTCTTTCCTTCTTCTCTACCTGTCTTCCATTCTCCTGAATATTTTAACTCCTTTCTTTGTCAGGATTCAAGCAAGAAGTCAATGAAATGATGTTTCCAATTAAAGAAAGACTTTTTCTTAGAACTTCTGTCGGTTGCCTACTCAATGTTTTCTTCTCACTCGCTAGTAACAGCAATCTAGGTGACTGCAGGCAATTTTATTTTCTTTCCCTATGTTGAAACTCTTGAGAATTTCCCCTTAGTAGCTACATTTGCCACTCAATGTCTTCAAATTTTTGCCCACATCCTCATATTGAGGTAATCAACATCCACATATGATGGCTCTTTCTCCACATCAAATATCTGAAAAGGCAACCATACTACTTCTATGTTTATTCTACAGCCACACCACCAGTACTCTGTCATTTATTGACAAGACTCAGTTATCTTGCCTGTAACAAAGGAATGAGCATTACACACAGAAAAAAAAATATAGCCTGCAATTTCAAATCAAAGTCTGTAAAGGTTTAAGTGCCAATTAAATGTTAAATATGTAAACATTAGTGTGACTGATTTCCAACAAATCTTGAAAGGTAAGGTGCACAAATACACACCTATCTGCATGAATCATAGAATCATAGAATGGTAGGATTGGAAGGGACCTTTAGAGACCATCTAGTCCAACCTCCCTGCAGAAGCAGGTTCACCTAGATCAGGAACATGTCCAGGTGGGTCTTGAAGATCTCCAAGGAAGAAGTCTCCAAATCCTCCCTGGGCAGCCTGTGCCAGGGCTCCCTCACCCTCGCAGAAAAATAGTTTTTTCTTATGGAACTTTTTGTGTTCCAGCTTCATCCCATTGCCTGTTGTCCTGTTGTTAGATACTGTCAAGAAAAGGGACGTCCCAACATCCTGATACCCACCATTTATATACTTGTAAGTACTAATGAGGGTCCCCCCTCAGTACCCTCTTCTCCAGACTAAACAGCTGCAGATCCCACAGCTTTTACTCGTGTGAAAGATGTTTCAGTCCCCTGATCTTCTTGGTGACCCTGTGCTGGCCTCTCTCCATCAGTTCCTTGTCCCTCTTGAGCTGAGGAGCCCAGAACTGGACACAGGACTCCAGATGAGGCCACACCAGAGCAGAGTAGAGGCACTCAGATGTTGATGACCCTGGCTTTCTTTCAATAGGATATTTTGTGTTTTCTTGTGAAACCTTAACTCTGGTAACTTATGAAGAGCTAACCAAGCCATTCTCCTCTGGTTTTGTTTTATTTATTTATTTTTTTACTATAATACCCCCTGCTTCTTTTAATGTTATTATTATTATAAGGGCGAGATTAGTGTTACTATTATCGAATGCAATGCAAAAATACAAAGAGGTCATCTTACCTTCAAGGACAGACCCAGAGATTTGGAAAAAAAAAGTAGTTAGAAATTCATGCAATCTTCTAAATCTGAATGCTGTTTGACATTCATCAGAGCCAAGAGGTACTCAGTACATTTAAAGTCAAGGTGCCTAAATATGGAATTAATAGCTCAGTATGAGGCACCTCTTTTGAACACCTGAAGGTTATGAGAAATGATGACAGGGATCTAGAATGCAAATTGTTATGTGGCTGTTACTAGCTGCTGCTGTGATAAGCAAACTTTATTATTATGTTTGCCAGGTAACTGCAATCTTCATAGAGACCAATAATGTATACAGGGTTTATTATTCTTGTATTTATAGTATTAAGAATTGATGGACCATGAATTAAGATAAGGCATATGGAGCAGTAAATAGGATTGTACGTGGGAGACTTTGGAAGCTGATGAATCAGAACTCCTACACTAGAGCTTGCAGAGATCATCTGTGGATTTGGGATCCAAATTTGCCTTTGTTCCTTAGAAGGAGAGGGGGAGGTCAGATCTCCAGCTGTTTACTGGAAGCCACTTGAGTACTCGTCTTCTCAAAGCTATGGACAATGACAGAAAGAGTCCAAGAAGACTCGTGATCAAAAACTGCAGGATCCTATATATTGTTACAGACATGAATTCTCCTGCTCTTGGCTTGTTTTGGTGGCATATTATTGTCTTGTGCCTAGTCCTGGGACAAGTCCTGAGCCCTGCCCTGCCCTCCTCCAGCTCATCCCCATATAGCTCAGAGATGGAGAAGGTGAGCTGGCCTCAACTCATGAGACAGTAATGAGGAGAACTTTGCATACTGTGAGTTCCTGCTGGACTCTAAGGGGCAACTGATTTCCTATTCTCCATTTACATATTCCTTTGTGTCAAAATGGGCTTTGGTGTCAGCAGCACAAGTTTGTTCAGAAGTATTTACTTTATCAGTACTGAGTTTTGACACTCTTGTTATACTATTTGGATACTGCAGATTCAGCAATGTGCTCCACAAAGCAGAATAAACATCTTCAAAGGATTGCTTTGAGAGAGCTGAAGGGAGAGGTACCAAACACAAGCAGCAGAGTGGGTGATGTATTATTCTTTCTCTGTGGCTGAGGATAGTTTAAGAGGTTACTTAAGCTTCAGAGATGTACTAATTTTGCACAGTGACACCGTGACAGTAACAAATTCTTGCTGCTTCTTACCAGTTGATATTCAGTCCACCTTCCCAGGGGTGACTTAAGACAGAAATGGAACCAGGTCCTGATAAACAATTGTGGAAGCCTGGGAAAAGTGGTTTAAATCTCTCTTAGAAAGTGTTGCATCACATGAAAAGGTGAGAAAAACACACTCCGTCTGTGAGGTGAGGAGGTAAACATGGCACTGAGCTGCTGCTGTGAGTCTGTGTGTATGAGAAGTATATTAAAACTCTGTCATCCAAGGGACCCAGTCTGTGTAAAGATGCTCTGTTTTGTTTCCTTGCCTAAAATGCCTGTGACTCTAGCTCTTACTTGAGAAACTCTGATCTGTGTGACAGTGTTTGGGGTGTACAACGTGGATGTGAGAAAATCACAGATGAAACCCAAAATTTCATTTTTATTTTTTATTAATTATTTTTATAGTTGTAATTTTATTAATTAGCAAACTTATATATACATAATGAATTTCATTGCTCTCAGTCATTTCTATTCTGCCTTTGACCTACTCGTTCTTTGAAAACCGTATAAAACCTTGTAGAGACAAATAGTCAACTATTTACTTAACTATAGCAGTATCTCCTTGTAAATTAGGCTATAGGCCACTAGAAGGTCCCATAAAATGAGTTTAATAAATACTCTATCTAGCTTAGAAATGGTGTCACAGAATAGCACAAAGTAACTAGTGAATTTAATTATAACTTTAGAAGGTTAAACCTTCATAGTATAAGGAACTGATTATCATAGAATGTTATCATAGAATAGTAGGGGTTAGAAAGGACCTTAAGAGACCATCTAGTCCATCTAGTTTGGTGCCATCAGGGAACTTGCTGAGGGTACACTCATCCTCTCATCCAAGTGGCTGATGAAGATGTTGAACAAGACTGGCCCCAGAACCAACACCTGTGGAACTCCACTGGCCACGGGCCTCCAACTTGATTGATTACCACTGATCACCACCCTCTGGGCTCTGTCATTCAGCAGCTCTCCATCCACCTCACTGTCCACTCATTCAAGCCACACTGCCTGAGCTTTTTGATGAGGATGTTATAGGAGGCAGTGCCAAAAGCCTTGCTGAAGTCAAGGTAGATGACATCAAATGCTCTCCCCTCACCTAGCCAGCCAGTTATGCACTCATAGAAGGCATCAGGTTGGTCAAGCAGGACTTCCCTCTTGGTTGATCCATGTTGACTCCCCCTGATTAGAACTCACTGAAGTCAATGGAAATACTTGTTTGCACATTTGTGGACTTTGAGGCACATCCCCTCAAAAGGAAATGATTTGAAATATCACTGAATCACTTAGACTCTCATTTAGTGTGAAAGTGTCAAGAAAATTGTTGATCTATGTCACACTTGTTTGCATTAGAAATAAATGATGAGTAAAAAAGTGTGTATACATGTTTATGTATTTGTGATTTTGTCCCTTGTGGTATTTTATTTAGGCTAGGGCTTGTAACCTACAGAAAGGAGGAACATCTCTGGGGCTGCTGCATTCTGTTCTTCATACATATGATGGATTGTATGAGGTGTAAGCAAAGCTTTGATATTGTTCCTCACATATGTGTCCACAGCCTCATTTGCTAGAACAGAGGAAGAAAAACAATTATATGAGGAATATATCCTGCATAGCAGGGAGAAGCCTGAGGCACATCTGCCTTCCATAGCGATGAGGTGCAATTCTGCTCACTTGTGGCAAAGCCATTACTGAGCCCTGAAACAGCTGTAGCCATCAGGTTCTTAAAGCCAAAGTCTGAATCAAAAGAAATATCAAAATCCCCTCAGACAGTGCTTCAGCATGGATATCAGATGGTCAGTCTAAAATCCCTCCCACATTCCAGGCTAGCAGTGCAGCCTCACAACAGTGCCAGAGATGAAAGGTTTGGGAGGTTTGATCCAGCAGCTGGAAAACAAGTTGTACTATGTGAGGTTTACAGAGTTCAGCCTCTTCAGCTTATCTGAGAGGAGGCTTAATCATGATGTTTTAGATACTTACAGATGGAAAAGACATCCAATAGCAGGAGCTTTCTGAGCTTTTCAACAAAGACCTGACCAGATCTGTGACTAAGAGACAAATTCAGCCTTGAAATAAGACATAGTTTTCTAGCAGAGAGGATAACTGAACTAAGTAACAGTCTCCTAAAAGGGAGTTGGGAGGGGATGACTCAATGTGGATTTAGATCTTTAGAATAAAATTCAAAATCCTTCCAGGAGATAAGATTTAATCCACTCCCTGGGAGAAATTCTGTATCCAGAGGTCCAGGGGCTCAGTTGGAATAGCTGGGGCTGTACTTTCCAACGTTAATGCTTGTAAATGTATGAATCTCTTATTCATGTCATCCTCTGGTGGATAAGAAAGTTATACACAGCCCTTAGACGACCATAACACTTGGACTCTGTGTTAAGACAACCACTGCAACCAAAACATATGAAGACTTCAGGGAATCAGTGAAGAGAAAGGATTTCCATTGTGCAGCAGGCAGATGTGTTCTCAAGGCTCATGTCTTAATTTCCCTTTATTTCTTTTTCAGCTGATTCAGAAACATGAGAGGTGGACAACTGGATATGGGGCAACAGATGAGTATACTGCAGATGCTGGATTCTATTTCCCACTTATTTACCCAACATATCTCCAGGTTTGAATCTTCTAAGTCAGACTAGCAAGCACCTTGGTTTACATTGCTTTTATTTCTGGAGTTATGGTGAATTCATTTGAATATCCCTTTCAAACTGTTTCCTGTCCAAAAGTGCTCAGTTATTGGAAGCCTATTTTTTTTTGTTACCAAACAAATAGGCTGGACTCAATTAACTAATGAATCCTTCCACTCTATGTAGAGAAAGCCTATGAAAGTTCATGTACATATAAGAATAGGTGATTGAAGTGGAGAAGATGAAGAGGTGATACCAGCACAGCTGTCTGCAAGAAACACCAGTAGAACCACCCCCTAATTTACCATTTGCAGATAGCTGGACCATTATAGAGCAGATAAGATAAACAAAGAACCCTCTCTGAAACAAAAATTGCATTGATTCATGGGAATTAATTTTCAGAAATACAAATCAAGTCTTGATCTTATTGTGCTGTCCTTTCATTCTTGGGAATGTATATTTGAAAGGGGCAAAAGTGGTATCTGCATGGATGCTTATTTTGGGAGCTGCCACTGTATTTAGAACTGGTTAAGAGCAAAAGACTAGAGCTACCGTTGTTCAGCTGAAGGGAGTCAAGGGACCCAAAGGGGCATCATGCTTTGAAACAAATAAAAACAAATAAGCAAAGAGACATAATTGAAATCACTGAACCAAAATCTACAAATTAAGCAAATAGGAGACTTCAGTGCAGTCCCACACAGAAAGCAAATCTGAAATGCTGGTAAGCTGAACTTCAGGGTCAATGACTGCCCAAAAAGGTTTTTTTTTTTTTTTTTCTGAAAAGAAGGGCATTTCTGTCCCTAGAATTCATTACTTCTCTAATGCTTTAATAAGCAGTGGGCTGCTGCTCTGCTCTTGCTTGCTATGAGCAACTACTTAGAAGCCCTATTCCTGCATTAAGATTTCAGGATGTCCCAGATTCCCACCACAATTTCTTTTCCCATCAAGGGGAATGCACTCCAGTCTGAGAGGAAAAAGGCCATTCATTTTTCATTTAACAAACTTTTATCTACCTTGCCTCTTAAGTACCCAAAGTCACACTCTCAGGTAAGGTCACTAACCTCGTCTCCTCTTTGTGAAAACCACCCTAAGATTAAACTCAGTTCTGTTATCAGATTTCTCTGGGTAATCAAATATTAATGATCTTAGTCAGCGATAGTTAATAGTTTTTTATTTATTATGTATGAAGACTGAGATTTTTGAAAGCAATCACAAGCATTAAATTACCACATTTTAGTTAATTTCATTGAGATTTGGGCACCAAAGTCTTATAGGCTCCTTTAGCAAATTTAGCCTATAACACTAAATAACAAGCAAAATATTACTGGAAGAGGCAGCTTAATAGCCTGTTTCTTAAAGAAACATATTTTATTATAGGAATATAGGTGCAAATTGCCATATATATCAGACTAAAGCTCCTCTTCAATTCTTTTCCTAATCACTGCAGACTAAGAATTAAGTGGTAAAATTTGAGAGAACTATACCCCTATTTGGACTATTTAGAGTGCTGCAGCAGATGTGCCTGTATGAACACGTTGCAGGAAGCCATGTGCATTTCTCAGCCAATATCTAAAGGAATGATGCTGTGTGTTTGCTAATTGGGTTTTGAAAATCAAAGTTCCTTAAAAAGACTTAAGGCCAAAATAAATGGAAAGTAGACACTGGGATTCCTGTGATCCTGGAAACCTTGGAGTAGGTTAAGGAATATTTTTTCTGTCAGTTCACAAAGACTGAAGACCTCTATCATGGGCACAAGATGGAGTTGTGGTCTCCTATGGAGGCCAGCTAAGGAAGCCTTGCTGGTAACTCACCTAAAGAGCATTCTTAAATCCTTCTTAGTCAATTTTGTAGGTGTTTGGTGCCCATGAAACATGTCACTTGGCTTCATCTGCATGGAGTTCAGCCTGAGCAACAGCTACAGTGTCTAATGAACCAGCTTAGCATTTGCAAAGTAAAGACAGAAGAAGGAAACATACCTTTATGTGCACACACACACATGCTTTTCTCAAAAGATAATTGTCCAAAGCATATCTAGTATTACAAAAGCAGAAATTAAAATTGAGTTGTTCAAGAGAATCTCCTGGGTCATTCTCCAGGAGCAGTGCAAGTTCCACAAAACAAGAGGTACTCTATGATGAAATAACTTGAAAAGAAAGAAAGGGAAATACCTGTGGGAGACATTGCATCTCAGGGATTTATCTTGCCCTTCAGATGAGGCAGTTTGGATGGGATAGCTCTGCGTTTTCAGTGTGAGGAGTGAGAGTTAATTTGGCGCAGGTAAAAAAAGGCTCGGCTACTCTATTCTGTTATAGTATAATTTTGTAAAAAGCCAGCATCCCCTGCAAATATCAGGAGGCTCAATGCTGCTGACAAACATGTGAATAGAATTAAGGAAAAGGTTGAGTGGCAAAATGTGAGCCACTTATTTCCACTCCCAAGGCAATTAGACTAAATAAATGTTAAAATAACTCATTTTATTCAAACATTCATTAGAGTTTTCAAAGAAATGCTGAAAATGCCAGAATGAATCTGTTATTTGGCTTTAAGAGCTCTGAGAGTTTTAAGTCTGAACTTATTTTCTGAATTATTCTGAATTATTCTGCACTTAAAAAAAAAAAAAGTCGATTTCCTAAGGACAGCTATTTTTCCATCTCCAAATAGGGTAATTCAAGGAGGAAAATCAAGCCAGAAGGAATAGGTTAAGGTAGAAGTGTATTAAGCTTGGTTCTCACGGTGAAGAAATTTTTCACATGTGTCTATGACAAACATAGATAACACACACAAACCTACCCCAATGCTTCAATGTCCTGATTATTCTGTAACATTATATTGAAATCTCTTTTGCACTGAGAATAATAACTGTAATTAGTTGCCACCTGACTGTAACCACATAAAATACAAAATAGAAATTTCTCATTTTACTGACAGCTGTGGACATAGACATATTTATGCAATAGAGTTAGTGTTGGCCACACAATGTAGAGCAGAGATATCTTCCCAAAACCACAGATAAGTCAAATTATCTGAGATCAGTGTTACTTAGACTGTCCTGCTTTTGGCTTTCTGACCACTTTTTAGCTTCAGTGCCCCTGAAGCATGCATTGTGATCCACTGTGCCATGAAGATATACCCAAAGGCAGGGATCCGCAAACTCTTGCTGAGGCATCAATGGCTTGGAGTGAGAGCAGATGTCAAATGGCACTCTGCAAAACTGGGAACAACAGAGATCACCTTCATCTTGAGAGAAGGGTCTGTGAATGTTATCTAGCTCTTGACTCTCACTGTGCCTTTTACTTAGAGACACACAGAAACCTAATTCTTCCCTATCATTTCTCTTCCATTCTTACCACCGAGTATTTGGTATTTCCCAGATCAAGAGAGGAGGGCTGTAATGGCAGGAATGTGCCATCATGTGAGAGCTCTCTGCTAACCCTTTGTGCCTCTAGCACCTTGACCTACCTCACATACACTATGAGAGCATGTTTTGTGTCAGGGCCCATGCTCTACTTTGCCATTTACCCTCTATTTTCAACCAAAGAATAGTCGTGTAGATTCCTGCTGCACCTGCCATTTGTGCCCAGTGATTCAATTGGTGCCCAACGGTTCAATTATGTGTAAAGAACCCAACTCTTGCCTTTTATAGATTGGCTTTGGTTTTAACTCAGGATTGTAATGGTCTTGATTTATGCACGTATTGTTACATCCCAGCACTTGATTGTAGTATAACCTTTCCAAACTGGTACAAATGGGATGATTATGTCTAGTGCCTGGGCTATTTCATAGAATCACAGAAACATAGAATCATAGAATGGTAAGGTTGGAAGGGACATTAGGGATTATCTAGTCCACCTCCCCTTGATCAAGCAGGTCCACCTAGATCAGGTCACACAGGAACATGTCCAGGTAGATCTTGAAAATCTCTAAGGAAGGAGCCTGCACACCCTCCCTGGGCAGCCTGTGCCAGGACTCCTTCTCTTCAGAGTGAAATAGTTTTTTCTTATGTTTACAAGGAACTTTTTGTGTTCCAGCTTCATCCCATTACCTCTTTTCCTGCTGCTAGATACTGTAGTAAAAAGGGATACCACAACCTCCTCCTCCCCGACCTTATTCACATTGGTAATAATGTAAAAAAGCAGAAGAATCATGCAATTTCAGCTAAAAAAAAAAAACAAGTTTGGAATAGCATCACAGTCCATTGAATTTATAACTTATACTAAAAATCTATTCTCAATATCCATTTTGAAATCAGAAAGTTTCCAAATGTCCCAGGTTTTGGAATTTGTGTACTGCATAAGAAAGCATTGTTCCCTATCAGTGGTATTCAATTTATCTCTTTTGTTATGTATCAGAGACCTAAAGACTATTAAATAGAAGACACACTGTGCAGATCACTGTATTTGTATGTAGATAGGGTGTCAGCTCTGAAGAAGTTTTGTTCAGTGAAGACAACTGACACATTAAGAGCAGAGAGGTGATGTGCACATATATGTGTTTACTTTTTCCTTCTTCTTTCTATAAATAGGCATAAAATTTAACATTTTGTATGTTTTCATTTCTCATAGATACCATTTTTAGCCAAAAAGTCCTTCAATATATCTGTAATGTCTCCAAAGAAGGAGATAGTTCACAATTTTATGCAGGGATCTCTATATATGTTTCATAGGATTTGAGATACTAAGAAGATTTCTATTTGTTGTTAGCATGCTATTTTCTTTTGGTTATGTGCATTTGAGAATAAGATTTGTGGTTTAATTAAGTAAAGCTCTTTGAAACCTATTCTCAGCTAGATTCTATTCTTGTTTAGTTCTATTGCTTCAACATTTTCAGTTGTAACATTGTATCATCAACATTGTTCCTAAAAAGCAGTCACAGAGATAACTCCACATTCTGTCAATAAATAAAAATGATAAAGAAGGCAGGAAATTAAGCAGCCATTACTAGACATAGAGTTGTCTAGGGCTGTAGTTTGCAGTATCACTTCCAGAAGGTGACACCTGCTAGGCAGGCAGTTCTTCTTATGGGCTTCTGATTTACCAGATGTACAGACTAAAGCTCTGCATTCCCATAGATCTTGTTTCATCCTGTGTAATGTCATCAGGCAGGCACTGCAAAGCCAAGCCAATTTTGCAACTGGAGACAAATTCTAATTGAGACATGGTTTTGAGTTAATTCTGGAGAAATCCTATTTTTGAGCCCTTTTATATAAGGGGGCAGAATATGTTCCCAGGCTTCTTTGTGTTTTGCTCTGCAGCTCAACCTTGATTAGAAGAGTCTTATGTTCAATGGTCACTTACTCCGTAATACCTTGGGAGCAAATAAAACATGGTAAGTGAAATTGAATGGAATAAAGCACCGAAGGGGAAAGGCTGTCAGGAGCAATTGCTTAAAACTAGAAGGATAGACTACTTAAAACAAGATCTTGAAGCTAGAACATAAGGCAGTTATTTAATTTTTTTTTGGCTTACAGTATCAAACTTGTCACTACTCTTTTAGGCAAAGTCTAAGAAATTTGTTGAGTACATGAAGGCAGCAAAAGTAATTTTCTTTGATATATAAGAGTGATGTTGGTAAACAGATACATTCATTCAATGCATCATTAGCCATGGAAAAGAGTGATTGAATTCTGACCACAACAGAAGAAAATTCTATGAGGGAAGGCAACTGATCACAGTCAGATAAATTAGACCTATTGTCTAAAAAAAATGGCAACTTGTCAATTGTGATTAATTCTTATTTAAGGCATTGGTGAGCCTGCTAGGAGATATTTGCATGTATGGCAATGCAAGCATGATCATGTTAGCCACTACAAATATTGTCAGAACTGAATCTCTGCACTACAAGTCATAGCTCATGTAGGTAGTGAGAGACTCCCGGCCCTGGAAGTTGTACAACAAAAATGGAAGAGGCTGAGGAAAGAAGTAAAGCCAGTGGCATGCCCAGGTTTAGAGGGAAGTCTTGCCTGTTGTCCTGCAGGTGGGCTGTTTTCCAGAATACAGCACGGGAAACAGGTCTGCTGAGTACAGAGACTTACAATGGGCTGAAAGCCAGGCATTCTGCCACAAAGTTTGGAGGAAAAAACAGGAACACTAGGTAAAGCATCTTAGAGGCACGACACAATAAAGGTGTAGAGGGTAAGGAAGGGGAGTGAGGGATGCAAAAAGAAGAGAGATGGAGACAATTTCTGAGAAGTTATGAGCCGGCATAGAGCCAGCTGCTTGAGACAGTAACAAATTCAACCTAATTTTCAAAAGAAGCAACAAAAGAGAGGATCAGCTTTTGATAGAGCACAGCAGGGAAAGCATATAAGTCATCCACAATCGATAATTTTGCCATAAGGCTAAGCTACTTCCGTGATAAAGAGCTGGCTTTGATGTCAAAAGGAGCAGGTGCCTGTGGGAGGTCAAAGTTTCAAATGAGATTACTCACAAGGATCAGAAAGATAATCAAATCTGCCCACTTCTGTGGCAGTGACATATCAGTACAAAAGACTCAAGTTCTAAATAGCCACAGTTAGGAATGAAAAAGGATAACTGCAAAATCCTGATGAGAGGACAAAAGGGAAGAATGGTTTCTGAGGGCAACTCATTTCCGACTGACTTGAAAGGACCAAGCTCACTGGCCTGTTAAATGGCTTTTGCTGTTCATTTGAGAGCGAACTGAAAGCAAGGACACTCAGACCCAGATACACAGAGAGGTATGGGCCTTGCAGGGTTAGTAAGTCTTGTAATTTTAGGAGTGGAGTGCATGGAGACCAAGTAAGCACCCATGGCCCTATGCAATGAATGAAGAAAGTGGGACACAATGACTGGGAAAAAGTCAAAGCAATCAAGACGCAAATGTTCAGAAAGGAGAAATGTGTCTGAAATCCCACTTTTCTCATTAAATTACTTACAGTCCAGAACTGGACACGTATGTAAAACTGGGATTTGAAAATATAAACATCCTTCTGGCCTGTGGTATTAACTCATCCCTGTTCAGCTGGTTTTCTAGGTCCTTTCCTCTCCCTGAAGACTCATCCAAGGGAAGAGCTCTGCACCTTCTATGTCATAACCTATGGCTACCTAGCAAGTGTGACATCTTGAATTCAAGGGTTTTGACATTTAAAACTGCGTAACCTGCACTCTTGAGGGTGTCCTGGCCTCCATAGCAGAGGACAGGCTGCTGTAGGGGGCACATTCCCCTGAGGTCCAGACCATAATGATGAAATTAGTGTAGGATTAGCATAGCCAGAAAAAAAAGAGGATAAAGAAGGAAAATACTCTGACTTGATCCTGAGTCTCTGTTCCTGGGGATTAAGGGGTGAGGGGGCAC
The DNA here is from genome assembly GCA_013401255.1 of Urocolius indicus. NCBI lineage: Eukaryota > Metazoa > Chordata > Aves > Coliiformes > Coliidae > Urocolius > Urocolius indicus. The sequence goes on from WBNH01003877.1 coordinate 252,804, forward strand.
AATTCTCAATGAGCCAAACAGCTGCACCAAAAACAGGGCTCAGTTTCACCACCCTGAAGTCCTTTATGAATCTTGATCTTATAGATATTTGAATACATGATGGCAGGGTCACAGCTACATTATATAGACAGCTTAGTAGACTTCTGTGTTCAATATTTCAAAATCATTCTCCATTCAAAACCTCTGGCAGTGGTGACCAAAGTAACTCAAGGACTTACAGATAGACTCTGGAGGACTGCCTTGCAGCTCAGCCTCTGGTTTGCAGCCAACATATGGCATCTAGTCTGCAACTCTCCAGATCAGATCCCTTGATCAATTTCTTTGATTATGTCAGTAAACCAAAAGGGGCCAGCCATAGCCTGGAGTGTTATTGGCACATCAGCAGTAGTTATGTGGCAGAGTGTTCCTGAACAGGGCCAGCTAGCATTCTCTCAGATGACTTCTGGGCATAGCTGAAGAGATAATGCAGGCCTGGGACTGTCTTTGTTAGGCAGTACAGAGTATGTTATGCCATTTGTCTACAGTCTGTTTAATCTCCTAGTGTGAAAGTAGTACTGGTGTTCACACATGGCGACTTGGCCTCATCATCGGAGCTGTGGCCTCCTTTTCTGACTGAGCTCAAGCCGAAACACGTAGGAGTGGTTGCAGAGGGGGTGCAGAGCAAGTGTTAAATCTGTCACACCACCAGAACAGGCATTGTCCCATGCTAACATTAATGCCTCTTCACCTCTTTCAAGGCACCCCAAAGGCAAGACAAAGTGTCCTGGATGAGTCTGGCTGAGCAAGGAGAGTACCCTGATCAGCCTACTCATATGCCATCAGCAGGTCAAAATTCAGGGTAAGAGCATCACGACTGTCTTTGTCAGCCCAGAAAGGCTTGTTTGTAACTCAACAGCTGCCCTGGAGCCTGAGAACAACAATAAAAGCTGTATTTCCTCCACTTTTATATATATTTTTTTCCTTTTGTAACCATGTCTGCCAGTTTTTTCAAAGGCAGGGAGAGAAACTATCATTCACAGCTCATACCTGAACAACAGAAGAAACTCTTTCATCCTGACAGGGAAAGATTACTTGACAGAATCAGAGAGTGTGTCCAAAATCCTGTCTCTGAAAGAAAGGTTGTGATACAGTTTGATTATTTTTTTTTCCTTCTTGCAGAAACTTTATTTCAGTTCCAGAAGGCTATTTTGTTTTGGTTCTTTTTCTTTTGTGTATCTTAATCAATAAATGTCCAGACTTTGGCACTGATTTCTCACTTTGTTTGTCATGGCAACTGAACAGTCTTATTCTTCGCACCCTGAACTCTGTTTCACTGGTTCATGTTGTTCAGTAATGTAAACTACTTTGACAGCCCGGGCTAAATTACTCTATCAAAATTAATACAACACACTCTTATTAACAATTGTGTGTAGCAATTAATCAACAACATCGACACAACTCCAGACTGTAGATTTTCTATTCTATCTCTGTGCAATACATGTCTCTTTATCATCTCTATACAATAAAGCATAAGACTAACAAAACCTTGATTTGAATGTTAAAACCTCAGTTGATTTCAGGTTTTTGCTTTCAGTGTCACTTTCTACATTCTGAAAATTTATTGAAAAATATGGTTGCAACATATATTTGCAATATGCTTCTACTACTCCTGTCTTCTGAAGGACTTTAGTCTGGCAAGCCAGGCCAGCAAATCAGTTATAAACTCAGCTATGCTATTTTCTGTCCTGCCACTAAGTGTGTGTGTGGAGATTCCTAGGCTGCTAGCAAGTCAAGGTTGTGTACTCCTGTATGATCCTGATATAGCCTATATCTATTCTCCTCATGTCTTTTGGAGAACCACAGTTCCCCTTTTTTCTGAAGAATAATGTTCTCAGCCAGTGCACACTTTGTTCTCTAAAACACTGATAATTTATATCAAAAATACTTTCAATAAATGATCTCATAGCACAATTTTGCCCCAGTTCTAAAAGTCCTTGTTTGTATGTTCCTCATTCATAGTTTATTCTACCTTGATGCTTAGTACTTGGCACTCATGAAGATATCTATTTAAAAGCACATTTTTAGTACAGGGATTTAGCCATCTGATTCCTATTAGCAGTAATGGGAACTGCATGGCTAAGTCAGTTATCATGCACTGTGCTGAACATTTACTGCTTAGTATTTTCCCTATGTTTTTCCTTTAAGATGATTTCTAACCTTTCTGAAATTACTGTACTGATCTACATATCGTAGCTGGATATGAGTCACTAAAAATCCTGCTTATATTAATGTGTATTTGTTGTTGTGTCCACTGTCAGAAGTGAAAACCTCTACTGGCATTGCATGGCTTCAGCAATATACTTTGAACCTTTCATTTTGATGCTGTTTCAGATTCAGAAAGGGAGGAGGAGAGTGAGTTGGACTGAGAGTACACCACAGGACTCTCACATGGGGGTTCTCACTCAATGTACTGCGGCACCTCTCAAATTCAAGCACACGTTAAGCACTCAAGTGAAGATATAAATAAGCCTGAGCTCAACTCTGATCTAGATGACACAAACATTTCCATTCTGTCTGCTGCTGTTTCTGTCACTGAGAAATGGAAATAAAGGTAAGGCTGAGTGAATTCAAGAGGGTAAAAGCTGAGTTAAACAGTGAAAAGGATATTTGGGAAAAGCCATAGACCTTTGGAAGATCAATAACGCAGCAGTAGTCAAGGTTGTGTGTGTTCTTCACATCCCAATACCTGCATTTCTGCTTAGGGAGATGACACTTTTGCCAAAAGTATTTTTGTCTGTTATGTCTCACAAAGATTTTGTCCTTTCAGCTACATAAGGACCTACCTACTTCGTATGGTCTACATTTTCCCTTTGCTGCTGTAAAGAGAAAACAGAGTTTCTGTCAAAAGAGTTAAAGGAGGCAAAAAAAAACCCATAAAACTCCAAACCCTCTGTTTTATTTCAGCTTCAAGAAAAAGATTTTTCTATTTTTATTTGTAGAATATTTTTTATCAAGGTAAAAAGTGGGCTAATTTTAAAGGTGTTTTTCAGTTCTGTCAGAAACTATTTAATCTCATTAGCTCTAGCTCAAACACGTTAGGCAAAACTGTATGAGGGTAAGATAACCTAATTCAAATGAAGAGTTGGGTGTAGACCACGGGGTGAAGGGCTGGGTGAAAAGAAAGGGAGATAAAAACTTCTACCTCTTAGTAGTAGCTGGCACCTTCAGCTGGAGCAGTGGCAACATGTGTCTGTGTGGATAAAGCACAAGTATTATCTTTCTGGATGGTACGCTGTTTGAGCAGCTTGCACTTGGTTTTTATATGCAAAGCAGGTGATCTCTCACCTCTGCTTCTCTTACATATTCTGCTGTCTATGACTAAATGTGTATTGACAGAAGCAGTCCAGCAACAGGAAAAATATCTAGTAGCACAGTTATCCACTTCTCCCAGTTACATTTGCCTCTCATTTGTTTATCTATCCACCAGGAAATGTAAAAATACCATAAAACAACTGGCCTCTTACTGAGATTAATATTCCACGTTTAGCTTCAAACCAGCATCTAACAACATCGCAACCTCTCTGTCTTGTCCTGCTGAACTTCAGATCTCCCTAACAAAATGAACACATGAAAGGTAGTAAAGTCCTGTTGCGGTTTAATCCCAGCCAGCAACCGAACACTACACAGCTACTCAGTCACTCCCCCACTGCCTCTGGTGAGTTGGGGAGAAACATTGGAAAGAAATGTAAAACTCATGAGTTGAGTTAAGAACAGTTTAACAACTGAAGTACAGCATAATAATAGTTATAATGACGATGATGATTACCAAAAAAGGGAGAAATAAACTTCAAGAAAAACAAATGATGCACAATGCGATTGTTCACCCCTCGCTGACTGATACCCAGCAAGTCCCCATGCAGTGATCAGCCTTCCTCAGCTAATCCCTTCCAGTTTACATACTGAGCATGATGTGCTATGGTAGGAAGTATTCCTTTGGCTAGTTCAGGTCAGCTGTCATGGTTACATTCCCTCCCAGCTTCTTCTGCACTTCCTGGCTGTCGGAGCATGGGAAATGAAAAATCCTGACTTAGGACAAGTGCTCATTAGCAACATCTAAAATATCAATGTGTTGTCAACATTATTCTCTTATTAAATCAAAACCACAGCACTGTACCAGTTACTAAGAAGAAAAGTAACTGTTTCTCATCTGAAACCAGGACAGTGACCTCATAATAATTACATTTAAAATCATTTCAGCCAGCACACTTAATAATTGCACATAGTAGAATTTTCTCATGCAGTTAAAAGTTGGTCAAGAAGCATCCATAATCATTGATTTTGAGTCTCAACAGATCCTTTATTCCTATGGAAGTCCTAGAAGATATGTTGAGATTTTTGAAAGGATGAGCTGGGAAACCATCCTGTTCCTCTGAAATGAAGCTTAACACAGTCTTGGAAAAACTAATATGGAACATAGTCTGTTGAGGTAAGGAATGGATTTATGGTTAATACTAAGCAGCATGCATTTTGTAGAAAATGAATCCCGTCAAACAAACCTGTAACACATCATAACTGGCTTTTATAAGGCAGTAGGCTAAACGTAGCATTCCCATCAACAACTCTGATTTGCCCTAATCTGCCCTAAAATTAATGAGAGATAAAAAGGCTTTAATTGAGATATGACCAAAAAAAAAAAAACCCTCAGTAGAGGACAAGGAATTCTTCTCACAGTGGGGGATTGAGTGTGGTCTGACAATTTGGTAGATATCCAGGATGCAACGTCTCATGAGACTGGCTCATGGAGAATCATGTTTTTGATATGAAAAGAAAGCATGTAAACTATACTGAAGCAAGTATTCGTTTAAATTTCCTAAGGGAAAAAAAAGCACTGGAACACGCTGCCCTATGAGGGTGTGGAGGCTCCTTCTTTGGAGGTCTCCACCTGGGCACATATTCCTGTGTGATCTGATCTAGGTGAGCCTGCTTCTGCAAGGTGGTTGGACTAGATAATCTCTAAAGGTCCCTTCCAGCTTCTACCATTCTATGATTCTATGATCTTTGAAAGAATAAACTTTTTTTTTCCTCAGGAAAAAAGTATTCCAAAATAATAGACTGTATTAAAGAATGCAGCAAATCTGGAAAGGGTCTGAGTACCATGAAATAAGGACTTGCCTCTTTGATTTCAATATGACGGGCTAAGAGGTCAAGTCCTGGCTTGTAGGACAGGAATATCAATTAAGAATAGTAGGTGCATCTATGTTTTGTATACTGCTAGTAAAAAGTGAAAAAAAACCTTAAAAAGTCCATTTCTAGTACCACTGTTTAAAAAGCATTCTAAAAAAAGTGAGAAGCATTCAAAAGGAAACTTAAAGGAAAGCTTGTGGGATTTGAAAACAAATTTCATACTGAAAAACCTAAGAAGATTCATCTACTTATTTTGCTGAAGAGAAGGCTAAGGGATGGTTTGATCATGGTCTGTGAGTAACTACCTGAGGAACAGATTTCTCATAGCCAGTTCTTTAATCTAGTGGTAAAAACCATAATGAGATTCAGTAGCTGGAAGCTGAGGCAAGATAAATTTAGATTTGAAGCATGGATCTCATTTTTAACACCGAAGGGTGTTAAATATAGGCATAGCTTACCTAGGAATGTAATTGATTCTCCATCATGTAGACCCTTTATTTTAGGGCTAAATGTCCCCATGAAACATATGCCATAGTTCAAACACAAATTGAAAAGAGGTTTCTGTGTCTATGTTCTGCTGAAAGTAAAACAATATAATTTTTGGATAGTATCTTTCCAACTTAAAATCTGTGACCTTTACCAAGAGTGTAAAAATAGAAATTGAACATTAACTGCTTCTGATGTTTACCTGAGACCACAGAAATCATGAAACTTCGAGTCTGAAATACAAACAGCATGTTTGTAAAGGAGTGATTATTCACGTGTTTGTAACTGTGGAAATGTGATCCCTTTCGCCCCCTATCAAAACAAAAAACTGAGAAGAATACCCAGTTTATAAGTTAGCAAAGTCTGCTCCATGTAAGTATAAGATTGGAAACATGGTTATATGTGATAGTCCTATGCAAATGGGAATAAAAATCCCTGTACCACAGCGCATTGCTGGGCACTTAGCTTTCATCATGGCTTCTACAGAAAACTCCTTCTGAAATTCTAATTCTAATCATATCTTTCGTTTTTTTTTTTTTTCCAGGCACCTGGGCTCTCATTTGTAACATTTTTCTTGTTGCATCTTTGTGTCTCTGACAGTCAGCCAGATGCTCATTTACACTGGAACTGATATGACAATGAAGACTCTTTGAAAGAAGTCTGTACCAGAGCTTGATATTACCAAAGGATCAATGACTAAAAACTTGATCTGTTTAATCATCACACCCATCCTATGCCTAATGACACTAAAAGGTTACTTGGCCCCTGACTTTTTCTGGACTAACAAAAGTTAGTTCTGAGCTATGAACTTGTGAACATTTTCTTTTGGCAGTTTTTAGATCTCCCAGTGGGTTTTCTCTTCTCAGGAGAACCATGTATGTGTGTGTATATATATATATATATATATATATATGTAAAAAAAGAACCTTACAGGCTTTGAAATGCAACCAAGATAAGAAATGACACAGGGGTTATATCTTGAAAACCCAATCAAAGAGATTGTCAGTGGTCAGAGCTCATTATAGAAGAGTGAAACTGCAAGTTAGTTGTGGATGTTAACCAGATTTTATTCATAATTGGTCTATTTTTTGGAAAATCACTTCCACTTCTTCTTCCCAATGCCATTGCTTTTTACAACTAATAAGGTACTCCCTCCCATAAGACACAACGCTATTACTCAGCATTTAATTTAAGCAGTGCCATACTTTCTTGGTTTACCTGATCTTTGCAAAAGGTTGGAGGAAAAGTAGTTACTCCTTAAGGTGAGAGTATTCAGTTTAAGTTTTACAGAGACTGTCAATATTGAGATGAAGAAAGCAAAGAAAGTGCTAGTAAAGAGAGGTGACAGAAAGGTAAAAGCAATTTGTAATTTGTATTTCAAGGATGAAATTAAAAGGAAATATTGTGGAAGCAGAAAGGATATTTAGCCTGAACTGAGCCTGTGTTTGGGTGATAGCTGAGAGATAAATATAATGTGGAACTTGGCAGAGATACACAGATGCCTGAGCAGCTTCTGGAATCACTTCTCTTTCAGTATTCATCACATACATCACAATGGAGCTATTTGAGACACATAAATAAATGTGACTCATAAATTTAACTGTGTTAAGCTAACAAGTTGCACTAAACTAAATAAAATAAGGAAAGAAACATGTTAAACACAGATGTTATAGTGTTACACAACAAATGAAATACGACTCATGTCCCCAACTGGAGGAGCGCTCGTGGCTTATCTTCACAGGTTATTTAGGAACAGGTTGGCACACATGGCCCATAAGAGCTTAGAGTAGGCATCTGCTAAACAGGTATAAATCACTGCAAAACCAAGTAGTGTAGCTGTATTTCTGAAAAGAACAACAAAGACACATTTCTATTCTATTTTCCTGTGTGTCTGGTTTAGTTTCTCTAGTTTCTAAAGAAGGCAGGACATGAAGCACTGACCAGGCTTGTGGGAAAGTTCATCTGCAAGCTCAGACTGTGACCAGCTCTACAGACTTGAGCACATCATCAAGTCACATTTTTCTTTGCCTGTATTCTCATGTAGACTCTGTCTTTATATGTTTACTTCTTATAAGTTTTTGGATAAGATGCACAAGCAGCAGCTGGAGACATCAAAACACAGCCACAGTCTTGTTGCTGGGTGATGGGAAAAGTGTGATGTATTAACAGGCTGATAGATATAGCATGGTCCAGGGATGAGAAGAGGTTAAGACCTCTGGTTGGGCACTTTCTCAGGTCTTACTACATAGTTTATGAAGCAGGTTGTGAACTGCTTTGAATCATGGAGATGGTCACCTAAAGAAGATGAAAATCATAGTTCAGTATGATGGTCATCCACATGTAGCGTTCATCACTGGAACTCATATGTTTCTTGGCCAGGACTGAGGGTTGTTGGAGGAAACAGAGTAAGCTGGTGTGCTCTCACTCACCTTAACTTGCCCATTCTTGCCAGCTTCTTGCTGGACTCCTTTTCCCGATGATGTGGACCAGTCCTAACTCTTGCTTGTCTAAAACTTGATAATTAAAGGCTTTTCCTTGTTAATTAAACTCACCTACTCTATTGTGATTTGCATTGAATTTGAGGGTAAGCAAGATAAGGTCAATCTCACAGTGTGTACCAAATTTTGTGTGGGAAACTGCTTTGGCAGTTGTCTGGGAAATTTTTAGAAGTTTGTTTTTTTTTTTTTTTGTATCTGGACTTTAGTAATTAAACACAATTTAGGTACTTATTGTCATTGTTTCTCCTACAGAAATCTACTGTTAGAGTGTTTATTTCTTAGAATTTCCATTTCTTGACCTTTGAGGAGGCTCCTTTCATTTACTGAGTCTTTACAGAGGATCAATATCTTAGCCTTTAACTTTAGCTCAAGCCAGCATTTTAAACGTGCAGGAATTTAGAATGCTTTGTAGATCTAGATCTCTGCACTTGTCCTTGTTGAACCTCATGAGGTTCCTCTCTGCCCAGCTCTCAAGCTGGTCAAGATCCCATTGAATGGCAGCACAGCCTCTGGGGAATCAGCCAGTCCTCCCAGTTTGGTGTCATCAGGGAACTTGCTGAGGGTACACTCTGTCCCCTCATCCAGGTTGTTAATGAAGATGTTGAACAAGATTGGCCCCAGAACCGAATCTTGTGGAACTCCACTGGCCACAGGCCTCCAACTTGATTCTGTGCCATTGATCTGCCAGACCCTCTGGGCTCTGTCATTCAGCCAACTCTCGATCCACCTCACTGTCCACTTATCCAAGCCACACTGTTTGAGCGTTCTGATGAGGATGTTATGGGAGACAGTGTCAAAAGCCTTGCTGAAGTCAAGGTAGATGACATTCACTGTTCTCTCCTTATCTACCCAGTCAGTCATGCCATCACAGAGGACTATCAGGTTGGTCAAGCAGGATTTCCTCTTGGTGAATCCAGGTTGACACCTCTTGATAACTTTTCCTTTGTGTTCTAAACCTAAATAAAGCTAAACCTAAAATTTCTTCCTTGGTTCCAGTGAGAATTTTTCTTGAAAAAGAATTCTCTAGTGAGAATTTTTCTTTGTGGACTTTAGCCCGGGCCAAAACCAAAAAAATATCACCCATGAATATTTTGAAAATTACAGGTAAAATTTTTTTGTTGGGTTTTTTGGAGGGGGAGGGGAGGAGCTTTTCTTTGCAATAGCACCAAAAGATAGTTATCAGACACATTTATTTTTGTATTATCTGACCCTCAGAGTATTTTTCCTAAGCCTTTACCTTAACTCCTTAGTGTACTGATGGTTATTACTATTGTTTTGCCTGTTTATTATTTTTTTTGCCCTGGCCTTGAGATTCTGTGATTCTGTGATTCTGTGATTTTGCCCATTAATGCTTTTTCTATGATCTAGAATCATAACAACAATGTTTCTATAATGCATAAACTGATGTAGTCTGATGCATATTTTAATGTCTTCTTTACTATGTCTCCTTTAAATAACTTTGAAATACTTTTGTAGGTATTTCAGTCAAAAAATCCTGACCAGTTAGACAATGGAGAGAAGAAATGTTGCTAGTCATCTTCCAACCATCTTCTCCTAGTAATTTGTAATGATAAGGGATTGAAAATGAAATTAAAGTTCTTTTGTAATTTCATTATCCTGGAAGTGATTTTATAGCCTGCTGAGAATTAAATGTTGAAGTACAGAACTGTGTACAAAATAATTCCTGTTTTAATACATTTTTATGGCCCTCAGAGGAGCAGAAGCACAGCTCAGCTCAGCATTAGCCTGTGTATTACTCAGCTTTCCAGGTCTTTAATTCAAAATGAAAATTAAACAATATTCTTTTTACCAGGCTAATTCATCCAGAACTAGCTAAGAAAATAATTTTTCAGTTTGAAGGGCTCTTACTCAACCCCTTTCAAGGTGTTTTTAAAAATTGTTTAATCCCAAACCGTAAACCCCAGAATCCTCTGTAATAAAAGATGTGGAGCCCCTATGCAGTAATTGCATTGCCTGCCCATTACAAATGCTATGCACTAGTTAAAAAGCTATGATGCTGAGCATAAAAGCATAACACTTGAAATAAAATTCACGTGATATCCAACCCTGATGAATTTTTCAAGAGGTTCTGTTAGACTTTCAGGTATCTGTGTAAATAAAACATTAGTATTTTAGGATTGTTTTGGTAATTCTACCATTAAACTCTAATGAGTAGTAGAAATTGTGTATTGGGTTAACCAAGTTTCTGATCTCTGCAGCAGATGTAAGATCACACAGCCGTGAACTCGATGCTGAGATCACTACAGATGGCAAGAAACCAGTTCGAAAGGGACAGTTCAGCTGACACATGAGAAGCAAAGAGCTGCCGACCTTTTTTTCACAGGACTTTCTCTTAGGGTCTGGCATCGATCCAGCCCAGAAAGAAAACAGGTTCCCTCCCTAGATAATCCCTGAACTTGCCTATGATTTACTTCTTGGCAGCTCACCTTCCATATTTCTCTAGCCCCTTGCCAATGGCACAACAGAACTCCCTGTACATGTGATGGCTTTGCCTCTAATTTCTCCAGCATCAGGACCCTCCAGTCACCTCTGAGACACTGTTCTGGCTTCCCTGCCCTTGTTCCACATCCTGAAACAGCAACAGAGCCAAGGCTTAGAAATTGGCTTGAATCTGATACATGCTACCAGAGGCACCTAAGAAATAGTCGCTGGCTGATGCTGCTTTGCTTTCTTGGCTTGAGGCAGCTATGGAGAGAGTCATAACTGATGTCCTGTCTCCTCAGTTTGTGCTGAATACAGTAGAAAATTTGACTTGTTTGCTGCATGCTAATTCCTTCTTCCTTCTGTGATTTTTTTTCCTTCTCTATTTTTGTTGGTTTGCTTGTTTCAGATCTGCATTTTAATTCACTTGTAATTAATGAAGCCACCATTCTTTTGAAACGAATGAAGATATTCTGCTATCCATAATCTTTGCATTCTCTGCTGAATCCAGCATTTTCAATGTCAGCCCTGGCAACAGTATTTGCTACCTTTGAAGTCTTTGAAGTCTCCACAGCTCAGGCTGAAGGCATTCAAAAGGGAGAAAGTAGCAGGTCGGGGGAGGTAAGGGGGAGAGGAAGGATTTTTTTTTTCTTTACCTACAGCTACTCTTTACACTGTGAACAGTAGAATTAGAACACTTAAAAAAATAAAGCAACCCATTGATTTTCCTTCAAAAGAAGTTTCAGCCTAAGCCAGGATTATTTGAAAGCCTTCTGAGCTAACAGACAAAGTGTGACCTGACGAGATTGGAACCACAAGTGCCCATTTTAGGGGGTAAAAAAGAAAGGGAATGGATTTTCTAAAGATATTGTGGGTAAGAACCACAGTGACTATATATTTTGAGGGAAAACATAGGAAGAAAAGGGCTATTTTTTATAGTAAAAAGGGATTGCAATTTGCACAATTGTATTGCAAATTTGTCTTGCTATTCACTTCCTCAAGATGGGAAGGGACATTGTTAACTCAAAGGGCACTAGCTGGACAAGGGCTATGGAGAAATCTTGAAGGCAAAATGGGCTTTTTCCAGAGCCATGCTTGAGGTGGGAGGTCTGATAGGGCAGGCTTGTGAAGGGCAGCAATGAGTGGGAGCTATCAGGTGCTCAGCTAATGCCACACAGTGCAACCAAAAGGTAGCCATAGTACAAGAGAAAGACATGCAGGGAAACTCATATTGTCTCTGGATATGTCTGCTCTGAAATCAGAGGCAGGGCACATGTGTCATGGAGCTTCACCTAATAAACCCAGAGGCGTGATCCTGTGATTCTGTGAGAGGATTATCTTCTCAGATGTGACACTGTGCTAATGTGATCACACTGCTTCTGGACCCTTGATATGTACTTTAGGAGATGGATGTAACATACAAATTTCCTGAAGAGTTCTCAAACCATCAATGCAAAAGACTTGACAGTTGTTTAAAAAAAAAAAAAGGAACAATATTCTTGAAATAAATTCTGGTAGACTGGAGACCTACTGATTTATTAAAAAACACCAGCTTGACAGCTTGAGATAGAGGATGACTAGAAAGATTTTTTAATATTGACACTGTCTCATTTAGAGCTGAAAAACTGGATATTTTTGAACAGTGAACTGAAAATCCAGAGGGGAGAAATATCAAATTGGTTTGTCAAAATGTTTTCTTTAGCTAAGTTGAAGATATTTTATGTGATTTTTCTCATTTGGAAATATATTTTTCTGTTAATTTTTTTTTTTTTAACTTATAAAAGACATTTTGAACAGGAGAAGATGTTTCAATGGTTTTGAAAATGTCAACATAGAATTTAGTGAAAATTCCAAATCTTTTGAAAATGGTAATGAGAAAGGGTCATTTTTGAGGAATTGTGTCAGGAAAGGCTGGGACTAGCTTTACTGATGCTTTCTAAGAGTTTCTTTTTCACTGGAAAATTACAATCTTCTTAAGGCAGAGTAAAGTTGAAAGAAATTTGCCAGTGAGTGGAAAAGAGTCCTTGAGTCATTAACGAGCATGTCTTTTAATTAGAGTGTAGCTTGTGTTACTTATCACCATGAGTAATTGCATTCATCGGGTAAAAGATACTGTGATCCAAAGAAATTGACTTGGAAACATCCTCAGGCAGAAGGAGACTTTGATTATTAAGGGCAAAAATAAGAACAGAATAACTAACTTTGTTATCAACAATGATGACAAAAGCAACTCAGAAAATTTGCCTGGCAAGTATGTGGGAGTTTACTCAAATATCCTCCACCATATTTCTTTTCAGTGTTAGTGAGATATAACAGGAGGTAGAGAAACCTTTATGTGCATTATCTCCAGGGCAATGTTGTATTAATAGGAAAGGACAAAAGCACTACAAAAAAAAAAAGAATTTCTCTCTACTTTTGCTACAGTATGTGAAAATATATGCAGTATTGCTGGATATATGTTACTCTTTTGGATGAAAATACAGCAATGCATAAAAAAACTATGCTAGGTCTGTACAATGCAATTCCTTTTCAGCAAGGTTAAGAGTCCTGAACTTCATGCTTATGAAATGGAGTATCTCAGTTTTTAAAACTAGAAATATAATGAAATATGGGAAATGTTTTGTAACACCCCAGTTAAGAAACTGTACCTTTCTCTTTACCAGTTAAGATTAATTCTTTGTACGTTTGCTAGTGCTTTTCTTCCATGCCAATTGAATATTGGAAGTAATGGATCCTGTATCAGTTCATTTGGGAAACAGTTTTTCAGGTGAATATGGGGTTTTTTTGCTGTCTCATTTGGAAGTCTATTGTGTACATTTATGTCCTTAGTCTTATCCAACACCTGTCGTCTTTATACCCTTAAATAATGAAGTAATTTGTTTTACCACTTAGTTTTTTACTCCTATCTGTATGCTTTATATATATTATCTCTATGATTTCTTTTTTATCACAGCTTTTCTTAACTGAAATCTTATGTCATTGAATTCCCTTTCCAAGTAGATCTCTCTTTCATTGCAACGTGATGATGCTGCTACAGATTAAACTCTGTTTCCAAGGTACAGTGAGAAAACAGAGAAGGGCCTCAAGGACTCAAGGGTGAATTCTGTCCTTTACAGTTTCCTACAGAGGCAACACTCAGCTTCCAATATCTGTAATTCTACATTTCAAATCTGTTTTTCTCTACTTGAACAAAATTAGTCTGTTGGTTGCAAGCAACTAGCTTGATAAGTTTTAAGTTGTTATCCACTATCTGCAGCACACAGAACCTACTTTCCAACTGGTTGATTAAGATTTACACATGTTGCAGGAGGAGACTGCAGGAAATTCAAGATGGTAACATATATATTTTCAGTGGGGACATATAATCACAAGTAAATAGAAAACAATGGCTCCCTTTGGATAGGCTTCTTCAAAAATTTTTCTTGCTAATGTGACAGAAAATGTTTCAGGTACTATTTGTGAATGATACCATATTTGCATTTGCATCTCACCAATATGCCATGTTTCTTTGTTTTCTTGCAGGGTTGTTTTCTAAACTAATGAATCACGCATTATAATCTTAAACAAAAACTAGCCTTTTGGCCAAATGAAACATGTGCAGCCTTTGTTCAGCCTGCCAGATGCAAAAGGAATTAGTGTCATGTGGAAAAAATATTAATTACTTTCCTTCCTGCTCATATGATATTAAGAGGAATAAATTTTGTCAGGCCTGTTGGGCAAACTGAATTTTTCTTGTTCCTAAAGTCTTTTATGTTTTACATTTTGCATACTGCTATGGTCTGAGGGAACTGAAGCTTTTGATATCCACAAGATTTATATTTGCTACCACATTTAATAGAGCTTGTGAGTTTTATGAAACGAAGGATTTTTCAGACATAGGACATTCTAGCATTGATTTGAAGGCCTGCTTGTTGAGGTCCATCTCAGTTTTGAAGTTATGACCTTTTAAGGCTGGTTTTGTATCTCCTTAGCGTGCAAATTCAGCCTAAGAGACGGTATGAGTTACAGTCATGCCAGAGACACCGTATGTGCATTTGTTTTGATTATCGGAATCCACATGACTGTTCAGGAGTTACACAAGCAACAGGGGTTTTCAGATCTTCAGTACCTCAGGTGACCAGAATGAAACCGTCTTTCTTCAAATGCATTTTAAAATTGAAATGAACAAACATCTGTTATCATCTCAAATTGATGTGCGGCTCCAGTGGTGCTCCAAGTGGAAGCGAGATTTTTTTTTTAGAATAAAACCCCTGTTCCCAGGCAGTGCCCTGGAGGTGTCAACTATTGATGCCATTCTAACTTATGAAATCCACCAACATTTTCAATCTGAGTTTTGATCTAATTGTTGTAAAAACGTCCTATACACTAAAAGCTACTGATGACCTTCAAAAGTAGCTAACAAAGGCTTGTTCTCTGCTTTAGCAGATTCAGTATTTCAACTACTTTTCAAAGAGGTACATTGGATTCTTCATATGATTGTGGTTGATGAAGCGACTCTGAGGGATAGCTCTACTCTCATTTGTCCATTTGTTAATACAATATTTTTCTTCAATAGCTTCAATTTTTTAAAACCCCCAACCCCTATACATTTTCAGATTCCCTAGGGGTTTCTTTTGCAATTTATGACCTTTTGTCCCCTTCCATTTCAGTTTTGAGAGATTTTTCCCTTATATCTATTTTTATTGTACTGTAAGAATTGATTGTGATTATCTTAAAACTATTCCAGTTTTTGCCAACTATTTGGGAAATCACTCTTCTAAGACTTTAGCATGAAGTTGAAAGTTTTCATATTTATTTAATTGTATAAGCTTATTCCTCCTATTGATATTGCTGGTGATACAATTGCTTCTATGACACACATTTAGAAAGCTGAGAGTCTTCTTTGTTCTCATTCTATCTCTGGAGCTCCATAATGAATGTCACCGAGTTGTAGTTCATCCTTGTAGAAATATCTTTAAGCTTAGATAGTGTTGGACCTAATTCTTCTGAAATCACTTAAAAGCAGTTATGTTAGGGATTAATTTGGTCTACTGTGTGCAGCTTAAATTGGTTTTGCAAACTGCTGTTCTACACATCGTTTTTAACCAGTATGGCTGTTGACTACGACTTCCTCTCTTCCAGATTTGCAGACACTGGAAGCTATGCTTAGCAGAAGATTTTGCCTTGTTTTTTCCCTTCTACAATACTCTCTCCTCATGGTAGTGTGATGTGGTGGGATAGGGAACAGTACAACAAAATGTACTGCCTTCTTTGTGTAATGGCTTTAGTCTAATACACCATATGGAGCTCCATGGTAAAGTTTAAAAATAAGAAGGAAAGCGGAGATAGAAAGTAGAAGTACAGCAAAGGCAGAAATATGTTTTAAATCAGATCAGAAATAGATAGAGAACCATAATTCACTACAGGATCCATTTTAAAGTTGTACAGTAAAGAAGTTAAAGACATCATGCTCACGAGCTCATGATAGATGATGAACAGCATGGTGTCTACAGACTGGCGCTGTGAAATCTGAGGCTTGGCACAGCCACAGAGGAAGCAGGAAGGCTGGAGGCATGTGTAGGAGCAAGTCTGGAGAAGCAGTAGATTGATTAAAGTTGTCAGAGTTCCCATCACAGCCCCTTCTTTAACACACGCTGAGCATGATGCAAGTTGACTGATACACACAACACTCCTTTCCACGCCTTATCAGACCTGAAGTTAATGCTGGGCAGAAGGGTAGTTGGCACAGCAAATGTGTAGGATTACAGTACACAAAAATCATCCCACCACTTAGCAGTTTTTAGCTATCAGCAGCCCAGTCTCAGTTTTGAAGTGAGGAATTCCAGCTGCGTTTTTCAGAGATGACAAGACTTTTCAGAAGAGGAAAGTCAGGATTCTCACGGTAGGCTGGCTAGAAATGAAAATGTCTGCCTCCCATCTGGTGTGCCCTGTCATAGACTCAGTCTGTTGCTTGGAGAGAGACCAGAGCTCTCCATACTATAAGGAAGGCTAGCAGAAGAAGCTGCAGTGATTTTGTCTGAAGGAAGCCTTACATTCTCTAGTTTGGAAGATACTTGGTCAGTCTGATGTTCCCATCAAGTGTTTCTCTTCTCCATAGAGCACCAGGGCATGCATTTCTGCAGATAGTGTTTATGAGGAGAAGCACAGTAATCCCAAGGTCCAAGGTGCCTGTGAGGGAGAGATAACACCAAAGAAAGAGAAAATTAAGTCCAGGAGAGAGACAAAATTTGTATGGTTGATGGCAACAGTTAAAAATAAGGAGATAACACCATGGTCCAACCAGTCAATGGTAGGGACTGACTAGGAATACAGATCTGCTGAGGAAAGAAGTATTACTATTCGAACTTGAGAAGCAATAAATGTTTTAGAGCATAAAGGATCAATTTTATTTTCTGGTGTGATCAGCAGATCTCTGTATTCCTTCTAGCCAGGAACAACCCAGCGCTGTAGTTCCAGAAACCTTTTTTCTCTGTTGCCATTTACACTATAGAAAGAAGTAAAAATTTTGATTGATTTGCAGTCAGATGTTCTTCCTTCCAACGTAGAAACTACGATGAACAGAGCTTTGATGTTGATGACAGATGAGAAGGTTTATCAAAAGGAGAGTGACAAAGTGACAAAAGCATAACTCCTTCCTCTTTTGTAGGATGTTGCCCTGAGGTGGGTGAAGTTTAAATCTGGTGTAAATGAGACTGTAGTCAATCAAGGAGCTTAAACAACTTGCATATTTTGATCATTTTCTGCACTGAGCCCAAGTATGGGTTTATGTTTTAATTTTATTGTGTAAAAACTTCCAATATCTGTAGTCCTCAAAGATTCATTACACCATTAGAAAATCACATGGGAACTTTTCTTGTTACCATTATGATCGTGGTTATTGCTATACTTATTGCTTTGCGTCTACTTATTGCATCTGAGGAGTTCAGACGTAGATGTTGTCAACTAATGGATTTCCCTGGTTACACAAGATGGGGCTGGCTTATGGGTTTCAAGCTCAGTGTTACAGAAAGAAGTGAAATGTGACTTTGAGACAGATCGAGAGTAAGACTTCCTGGACACGATTTGCTGGGCTTGTGCAATTGGGAATTCCTGAAGAAGGAAAATGCCTGCTGTTAACGGCTTTTTATTGAGTTAATCTTGCTTGGCTTTCTGTTCCTGCTGTAGGTGAACAAAACAAATCCAGGTGCAGAGCTGATCTGTGCTACTGATTTCTCAATCAAATGGAAACAAATCTAGAAACCACAACCTTTTAATTCTAAAACCTGAATATTTCCCTTGGTGCTGAACATCCTATGTGCTAAGATGTGACTGCAATTGGGCTGAGCAAAACATCTGGCTTCCCAGTTTCCCTCTCTTTGCCCACAGCATGGCATTCCCAAACATCTAGAGCATCTTTATGTTCTGGTTACAGCAGGGTACATCCAGCTTTGGATGTACAATGTTTGACTGGAATCAACCTGCAAAACCTCCTTGAAAGGTTACATCTAAGTTAGGCAGCACCAGGGTTTCTGAGCCTGTCATAGAAGTGATCATTCTTTACTGATTGAAAACTTTCCACTCCTTTCTCAGCCCTGCAGCACAGTATATTTAGGCTCCATTGTTCTCAGTTCACCCTTTCCCTCACTCTTGTAGCAATTCCAAGCTAACTGAGCACGTTTTCATTTCAGACTCCTGTTTGTTTCTGAAAAAGATGAATGTTATTCAAAATTCCATCCCACCCACGATGTGAAACTAATAGATCAACTTAATTATGGGAAAACTATATGAATGGGTATTAAGGAAAAAACCCAGAGAAAATGTTTTTTAAATGCTGATTGTTAATGAGATTTAATGATACCAAACAGAGTGTGCTGCTCTAAGTATTTCAGCGTGATAAATGATTTAAAATTCTACTGAAAGAAACAGCAAGATAAGTTACAGCACCACTTAGCAAGACACCCTTGAGTGAAAGTAATAGGCACCAGGGAGTATTACTTCAGAAAGTAGGCCCAGTTACACATATTACATATACAATATACATTTCTTTCTGAACATTCTTACTTCCTTCTTCTTAAACAATCAAAATTCCTAACTGATTTCATTGGGAGTTACGGCAGGAATAAGCTTCATGTTACACTATCAGCTGTATGAAAAAGACATTTAAGGTTACAAAAAAACCCCTGCTGCTACCTCCTGTTGTTCAAAACACTTGACTGATCAAAATAAAATGCAGTGAATAATGAGAGTTAAATTTAGTGATGAAGCATCTTCAATATCTGAGAAATGCTTCAAGCAGTGTTATGTGACTGGGAACCTCACAGTCCCACGGGATCCCTGGAGCTAGACATTTATCAAGGCTTCTAGAGGAATAGGTCCAGGCAATGGTAAGTGCTCATAGAAAAAGAGGGAAGATCAAAACACATGTTTCAGCAGAGCTGCTTCAAAGCTTCACAGTGGTGCAAATAAAATCCAAACATTGTTGATAAAAGATAACAGACTAGTCCTTGTTGGACTAACACTTTTCCCACTGTGGGAAGCAAAGGCCTTTGTTAGCTTGGAGATCTGGGATACTAGACATCAGCAATTTGCCTTTCAGAAAGCAGCAGCAGACCTAGGTTTCCACAGAAGTACCCCTAAAGCAATGCTCAGAGGTCAGGGAAGCCTGCTACTGCTGGCATCCCATAGCCCTTCTCCTCCTGGAGCTCTGGTATGGGCAAAATAGACAGAGGGTTCATTTCGCTGCCACCTACAAACTGATTTTTCTTCAAACAGCTAAGCAGTTAGGATACAGGGAGAAGCACAAGGGGGAAGCAAAATGATTTGTACCAGATAGCTCTCATTTCATTTTAGAGAAGCACTTTACCTGGAATCAGTCATTGCTGTCTTTCTCTGGTGTCAGATTTCTATTTTGCTTATAGCGAAGACCCATAATTCACTTAGTTAAGTGTTTGTGTATTCTGCATTACTTTTGGGATATAAAACATGAATAAATCTTTGACACTTGCATTTCTTAGCATAACTTTTATTTATGTGTATATGGAAGTATTTTAATAGTGTTAGGGTTATCAGGGCTAGTGTTATGCTTGATGAAAACTCCAGCAGAACTTAGTTTCTCACTTATATCCAGAGGAAGTGCTCCTTCTTTGCCTTATTACCATCCAACCTCATACTTCAAGTCAGATTTTAGAGGTAGAAGAGACCTCCAAATCTGTAGTATCTGAAGGATTAACATAATACAAAATCTCCTAAATGAATAGGAAATAAAAGAGATTACTGTGATACAGTGAGTATCAATATAGCTTGAACCAAAGATCACTTGAAGGTATGGGAAAGATTCTCAGTTACCTCAACAGACTTTGAATAGGATCATGTTTTATATTGAAAGCTCTGAAGTGATTATTTCCTTTGTGTGCTTTTCTACTTCCTTTCTCATTATTATATTCTTTATCCAGTAGGCATTATAGTTTTTATGGATAAATTCTTGAATACCCCAGTCTTAAAATGTCAGTGGCATTTGAAAGTACAAGTTTATACTAAAAAAAAATTCCTAAAAAAATATGTTTAAAAAACTTGCTGCACTGTAATCTTCCTCAAAGAAGATGAAAAGGCCAGCTTTTCTGGTTGGCAGCAATAGCCTTTACCTAGCTGAGCTGCCATAGTGTCTCCTGAGAATTTAAAGTTCATGTGTATGAGACACCGGCATTAAAAAATATAAGCTGAGACTTGTTTAGACCACTTATTGCCTCCTGGTAGGGCTTTGAGATGTGAATAAGTTTTCAATTTGGATTTTATTTCAGAATGTTGAAAAAAATGACTGAAATATTCCATGGGTTATGAATCCCAAATTTTGATGGATGATTCCTTGTATAGACTGGGTGTGGAATCTGAGACCCTTTGGGCTTTCATCTCTGATCCTGCAAAGCATTGAAAGAATACTATTCCTTCATAATAGAAGACACAAAACCCTCTGCAAGACAGGGAGTTTCTTGGTGTTTCTTAAGTAAGTAGAAACTAAGAGTAATCAATATCTTGTAAGAATGGGTAAAAAGCAGCAACAAGTTACACTCAAATGTCTGTGAAATATCAATAAATTATACAAAGTATCCATAAAGTATGCAAAGTACAATAGCTATTACAAATACAGAAATCCACACAATTAATCCTAGAAACAAGTATATTTCTGACGTTTTATAAAAATGTACACTTTCTATCCATGATATAGTTCTGTTTACTATTTGTCTGTAGGCAAGCGTTCTGAAAAATCTATTACCTAACAGCCAATAGTCAAGGCAAAACAAAAGAAAAAAACACCCAAATCCACTTTCATCTGCTCCATTTTGTAGCCTCATAAGTCTTATGATACATCTTTATATCTAGGTGGCTTGTCTGTGGATTCAGAATTGCAGATATGGTCTGTGAAGGTCTACCTTTACTTCATATTTCTAGCCTTGGAATACCAGCCAGATAGGCTTTCTTGTATTTCTGTTTATTACTACTCAGAAATTTTATTTTCATCAGTTTTCTAACCTAAGAACATGAGTTTTCAATCTCATGTAAGCTACCAAGACAATCCTCTGCATGGTGTCCCCTCTGATATATCGATACAGTATTTTTTCTCTCTCATAGCCTGTAAGAGTGTTTTGCAAAAACAACTCATAAAGTTTTTCTCTCAATATATTCTTTCTAAAAGCAAAGGCATACTGCTAATAGCAGCTTGCAAGATATCCTTCCAATTCACTAGAGATTTTTTTTGTCTCCCCTTCTTTTCTGCTCATGTCTCAGTTGAAAGAAAAAGAATAGACATCCCCAATGCTTAAATATATATGAAATACATTAGATGAAAGTTAATTCCAATTTTTTATGCAAGTGAAAAAGACGGATCTTATGTCTTAGAGAATGAAACATTTGGGATTCCTATCTGCTTTATTCAGTAGTGCCACCAGTTCTGTCTTTACTCTCCCCTTTATTCTGCAGTGTTGAGTCCAAGTAGGGTTCAGGTCTCATCTTGGCTTCCTATAATAATGATCACAACAGCAACAAATAATAAAAAAGATAAGTGTTTTCAATATCTCTGGAATAATTTTCACTGGCTACTGAAAGTAGACAATCCTTCAATTAGTATACAGAAACTAGTCTCCTTTTTTATGCTTAAGGTGTTGACTGTTAGGCTTTTCTATTAAAAAAACAAATGGGAGACAAAACAACTAAATAAAAGGTGTGCAATCTGAAGGATCAGCATAGCTGCTGTTCTTATAATGATTTTACAAAAACTCTAATAATACAGAATAAAAAAATAAAGCCAAGGTAGAAATCATCCTATGACACACACACAAAATTGCTCATGCTGATTAGTGGGAAGAAACAGCCATTCCTAGGGTTTGATTTATGACATAGCTAAGTAAGTAAATATCTAAATTAGGTCAAAGGAATTGTGTGTCACAACTGCTATTTCTCTTCACAGAAAAGAGAATATCTATGTGGAAAGCTCACATGTAGAATCTTGTGTGGTGTACTTTTTATACACATATATGTCCTGTAACCAAGCAAATCAGGAAGGATGCACAGTTTAACATTGTGCCATATCTTGAACGACACAAAATAATTTACTGTCTTTGGTATAGGATGAAAAAAATGAGTAATCGAACAAAACAATCAATCTTTTGAAGTTAAAAAAATGGAAGGAAATTGCTGAGGTTCACTTGATATTTAATTGTAAAAGTGGTAATTTTCCTTTTATTTTCAGTGAAGACAAATTTTGAAATAATGAAACTTCTTGAAAAACAGAAATGCTGCATTTTTACTGACTGTACTAATAATAGTCATATATCAACGTGGTTGATAACATCAACACAGAATAAGGACGTCCAGTCAGTAAAGTCCTTGTGTATGGATATATTTTAAGTACAGGCTTAAATTTCCCATGGTTTCTAACTTGGTCCAGGGCCTAGATTAATTATATTTTTTTGGAATAATATGCCTTGTGCACAAATATTGATACAAAAGATAACCAATCCAGAAGTATTAATACGTTGTTTTGAGATCAGCTGCAATATAACCAAAGGGCAGTGGAAAAAGATACACTTAAGCTGCAAAGCAAATACACAAAGAAACTAAAATCAGTGTCATGATATACATTAGTGTACTTAGAGAAGATATTTTGCTACCTGAAAATAAATCACCAGTTTGAATTCATTTTTTTTCTGAAATCAACCACTTCTGACTGTATTAGTGATGTTAGAAGAGCTTTGGAATGAAGAGCAAACTTATATTGCCTCTAAAGTTTCTGGAGTGATTTTACACACAATAGGATGGAGGAAGGAAGAAACTTAACTTTGAAATTGGCTTATTTTCTGCCTAAGAAAAGAGATGGCATGTGCATAAATAACTCCTTCTCCTTATGTTGTGCATTCTTTCTCTCAACTGCAGTAGAATTTCCACTTCTGGGCATGATGGCCCTTAATCAGTTTTTATCAGGTGACAGATTCATGTTCTCCAGTTGTATGAAAGTGTCTGGAACAAATGCTTGTTGCTTCCATAGTGATATTCTTTTTAAAAAATGTCTGTCATGAGAGAACTTCAGGCATCAGAACTGCTTTTTTTTTTTATTCCCTTCTTTTTTTGCTGCTGTTTTGTACCACTGCACTGATGTCTCATTATACCTGTACAAGAAAGGCTATTATCCTTCACACGTTTAGCTGCTGATCTAAATGAAAGTACATTATCTAAATAGTTGAATCAAGAAGCATACAACTAAAGCTCATTTCAGTCTGATCTGTATTTCTTGGTGCTTTAGCAGGTTAACAGCTTCCTGTGAAATTACTTTATTCAAGGGTTTTCACCATAATTTGGTTATAATGTGGTCTAGACCAAATGGTAATAAGAACTTGCAGAAAATCTGCAGTTCATTTTCATTTTATGTCTCAGGAGGAAAACGAGACTTTTCTAAATAACTCAGAAATTACTTTCAGAAACAATATGCACATTATCAAGGTCAGGTCTAATAGGGAATTTATCTAACAGCACAGAGTGCGTATTTCAGATACTTGTCATAGCACATGAATATTATAATATTGAATATCATCCTATTAATAGTAAATGATCAGTTAGTTAAGTCCCTGCATATTTACAGCAGTAATACTGGAAATAACACACAAATTAAGCTCTTTTTTTTGAGTGCCGTGCGTTTATTTCATGCTCTCAGAGGATCTCAGTGACACTGTAATAGTATTCTATCTATTCCAGCATGTGTTATTATCATTGTGGAAGTTTATACTGGAGATCATTTGGTCATTAATCTAGGCTTCTGGAAAACTTCAGAACAGGAAGAGCATGTCATGGTAGAAATCAACCAAATATATCATCTAAAACTAACAAAAGTGGAATTCAAGTATACGTGCTGTGCTTCCATCCTACAAGCTATTTGCTGGTTGTGATGTTAACATTTGTACGTGATGTAGGCTGAAAACATGTAATTAGCTTTTGAAGGAAATTAATAATATTTTACACAATGCTGGGGTATTGTTTTCTCTTGTGATTGAAAACTTCATAGAAATAATATAACCTGTATCATCAATGTTACAAGTAGATTAAAAATGGGAATATCCATTGCAATAATTTTTCAGGTATATGAAATACATCCTCCTTTTCAATATAAAGATTCAGGAAATGTATCCAAATCTGATATATTCTTAAAAATAGGCCAGATATGTTACATGTGTAGAAATCAATAAAGGAGTTTATTCTTCTGTTATGCTTCTCTGATTACCCATTTTATTTCCAGGCTTCCTACCTGTTTAACTCTGTGTTGTACTAAGAAAAGATGAATTATTCATAGAATTGTAGAATTAGAGCAGTTGGAAAAGACTTTTAATATCATTGAGTCCACGCACTAAACTCACACTGTCAGGCCCACCACTAAACCATGGCCCTCAGCTGCGCTTCTATGCATCTTTTAAATATTTCCAGGAATGGTGACTCCACCACCTCAATGGAAAGCTTGTGCCAGTGTCTAACAAACCTCTCAGTGAAAAAGTTCGTCTTAATATCTGATCTAAACTTCTCTTGGCGCAATTTGAAGCCATTTGTTCTTGACCTATTGTTAGGAAGCTTCTCAAAAAGTAGACACTTCCAACATGGCAAAGAAAAGATTTTGAACACATCTTTACCCTCACCTCGGCCTGAGCAATTAGGCCACAGACAACTATGGTGAACAAGGAGGAAGAGAGACAAGCATATGAGCAACTCAGTCAGCAGTTCTGAAGTGGTCGTAACTTTAGGTAGGGCTATATTCATAGAATCATAGAATAGTGGAGTTGGAAGGGACCTTTAGAGATCATCCAGCCCAACTTCCCTGCAGAAGCAGGTCAACCTAGATCAGGTCACATAGGAACATGGCCAGGAGGGTCTTGAAGACCTCCAAGGAAGGAGCCTCCACACCCTCCCTTGGGCAACCTGTTCCAGTGCTCATGGATATTTCATGTGTTTCTGAGCAACAGCTTCCTTTGCTGGCCAAACTGGGATTGTAAGAGTGTCCAGCATGCACCTAAGGCAAGACAAAGGATAATGACTCTGTAGCTGAATGGTTACAAAATCTGTTGGGTGCATGATGGAGTATGCATGTGCTGGCCCCAGGGAAACCTGTCTGCTACATGGAGGCTTCAGAACAACATTTGTTCAGTTAACACTTGCACGTGTTCCTCAGTTGAAGGCAGCTTTACAAGTGCCAGCTTCAACACCAAAGTTTGATTGAATTATGAATGGCAACTTATGGTCTTCCTCTAATTATGTGACGTTATCAATCAAGTGAGTGCACAGGCAGGAAGAAGAGAATAACAGTGCTGGGCAGTATTGTAACTTTATAGAAAGATGTAAGGAATCTAAACTGGGGATTTAGCTTTTTATACTCTCTGAAGAATGTCTTTTGTTAGAGATACCTGAACTTACTCAGAATAAGCTGATGTGGCTCTCCAGCATAGCTCAGACATTAGCTCAGGTCTGGGAAGCAGCGAAGCCGTGTTATCTCAGCATGCCACCCTGGGGAGAGCGTGTCTGGCTTTGTTGCTTCCAGTTTTGGAACAAGTGTGGTTGCTGTGAGCTTGGGAATCTCTGTGCCACAGATGTTTGCATGCCCTGAAAAGCAGATCCAGCCTGTTACACTGCATACATCAAATCTGACACGCAGTTGTTGGCCTTATTGTCATCCTAGATGAAGCTATAAAAAAATTGAAACTTATCTCATGTCTTAGTCTTTCTTACTTTCCAGACTTGCTGATGTCCTGTTTGACTTGTAGTGTAACTGTCATGTCCATGCTGCAAAGCTACATTCAAAGTTTCTCCACTCAGGATATCTGCCTTTTGCTTTTAAACAGGCGAGACCTTTCAAGTCATAAGCTTTAGTTTTCTGCTTTTCCAACCATCATTTCCAATCTCATAGGCTGAAAGTGTTCACTCATCTAGTGGAGCAAAAATTCTTTCCCTTCTCGCTTCTTTTTTTTTAATCTGCCTACCTATCTGTCCAAACTTGTCTCCTTCTCACTGTTCCTTTTCCTCTCACTTTCATCTGTCTTCTTTTCACTGGCCTGTTCCTAATTTTATTTTATTTTCTACAGACCTTCAGTTTAAAAAACTCACCTCTGACTCATTCCCCTCAAAATGTATTCAAAGAAATATCTTCATTCCTCATACTTCTTCAAGACCCCTACAAGTGGGTTTTGTTTCTGAGGTTTTGGATAGATATTTCACTTCCATGACAGATATTTCAGGGTTCATATCACTGCATCAGAAATATAGCCAGTCCAGACTCATAAATCAGTATTACTAAGGTGTATCTGAAGAACTGAAACACTTTTATTGCAAACATCAGTGATAATATGGGCCTCAGAATTGCCCTGGAATATGGATGAGTACAAACCATTTAGGAACAAATATTCTGGCTGATAACTGACAGTCAGCCAAAAGCAGCCTCTGATAAAGATAAATAACCTGTACTCAGGGAAATTTTTTGCATCATTAAACATGGTGAGCATATTAGCTAGCAGGGGGTGGAGCTGAGTCCCTAAAGAGATAAATCTAAATTATATGCGCTGCAGTGATCATAACAGTAATGCACTGTCTTGGCTAACTAGCTGACATCAACGGGGAAGGGAATTTCAGATTTAAATGAACCAAACTAAAGAGCATTGCTGTATGCATACAGATTAATTGGAGCACATTCATGAACTTTTTAGCCTTTTTCTGTGGTCTGTTTTCATTGGTACCAAAGCACAAGGAGTTTGGACTTTTCTTGTCAATCTCTGCATCAATTTTTATTTTCACTATCTTGTGTGGTTTGATTAATTGCCCCTTTATTTGCCTTCCATTAATCACCTTATACCACAGTTGTATCAGCTCTTGCTTACAGATGCATGGTAGAAGTTCAGTGGCATTTTTCTGTAAGCAGGAAAGTACACTTAGTGATTATACACTTAATATTTCAGAGAGGGACAACATTTAGTTACAGAGACACATCTCAACACCAAATTAAGCTCTGTTAGGAGAATATGAATTGGATTAAATGCTTTTCCTTAAAATGAATGAAGTATATTATTTAAAAACGTTACATACATTTTCTTAATATGAGGAATGTCTCAGTAAAAGTTAATTCCCTGGTTTTAAATATTTGTCCTTTTAGTTTTCTGAGAAAAGTTTGGCCTCAAGCTATTCGAAGGTGAGCAGAGTAAAAAGATGAATATTGGTTGAAGCTGACTTGGTGTAACTTGCAGTTCTGTATTATTAATTGAATTAATCAATTCAATTAATTATTAATTGAATTAATGTCTTTCCTGTTCACGACACGTAAGAAAATAAACCGGATGTAACAAATACATTTTTCAGTCAAAACCAAATGTATATTTTCATGAATAATTGGTTCTCAGGTTTGTTATTGTCTTGTTAATATTCAAGAAGCTCATAGATAAATCATAAATCATCAATTTTTCTTCTTATATGTATACATCCACTAGCTGGTGTCAAAGTGTATTTGATAACATGGCTTGAAAGAAGCATCAGAGTACAGAAATGTGACCTGCAAAGGGCAGTGTTTTTGCTCTCCTGGTCGCTGCTCCAGGGCTGTGATTGCAGCTAAACAACTTGTATTTGTGCTCCTAGACACCAGACCTGTGGTACCTAACCATCCATCAGATTGCCTGGGCTGTTTCTCCCCATGGGGAAAAGATGACAAAAGATAGGAATTGCTTACTTTGATGGAAGTAAGGAATTTTTCAGCCATCTCCCTGTGAGGCTTGTATTCCAGCTAGGAGGGCTGCATCCAACTGCAGTAGCTCTGTGGCCTGGATACATGGTTTAAATGGGCTGCCACAAAACAAAGAACTTCAAAAGCTTTACCAGTGGCCAAAAGGGCCTTGTCCCTTAGAGGAGCAAATAATAAATGGCAACTAGCGTTTTACGATGCTGTTGCACCCTGAGGAGATAGAGCTTCTCAGAGTGGCTGCATTGTAGTTCAGGGTATTTAGCAAAATAAGAGATATATCAGAGATGGTCGAGTACACTTGCTAGACAAGTACCTGGAAGGTAACAGAAGTAAAAATTACAGCTTGCAATGCTGAAAGTGTTCAGCTGATTTCCAGTGCTGGACATCCAACAAAGTGGATGCAGGGTAGGAAATCTCTCAACTGCACAAAAAACTCCATTTCCAAGTCCTGATTCTGCAGAGCACCTCAACATGTATCTTAGCCCTGCTGCTACTACTTAAAGCTGAACTTACATTTCTTGCTATTCTGGGACTATACCGAGGAGGCAAGCAGCAGGAACTTTGTGTGAAGCTTACTGGACCTTTGTATCCAGGAGATTAGCAAGGAAATGTTAAAGAACAACTTTTACCTTGATTATACTCAGCTGCAAATAAAATGGAACTCTAGGGATGATGGTATTCCTCCAGGTCTTCTTTTCAGTCCTGCTGAGTACAACACCAAGCCTTTGGGTACAAAACGTGGTTTTCATGGAACACCTGAAAAAACCCGTATTTGGTGTCCTTGGTTTTTTTGTTCTGTCACAATTTGCCTGAAAATTTATGACCACTTCTGTATTACTTACATTGACATAGACGATTCAGTCTTATGTCTAGAAAATATGACTGTTCCATCACTCTTGAGAAAGTTCTGGATTTAGAGTAATAAATTTGCCAGGTTCTCTAAACATTGCTTTGCTGTAAGCAGGTGTTTATTTTTTAAAACCTGTAATTTTTTCATTTGATATTTTTGTATCTGAAAAGAGTGCTGCAAAGGGATTTCACTAAAGCTTGTGAGCTGTAAAAATGTTCTCCCAGATCAGTCTTTCCCATAACCTTTTTCTTGCAGAGGAACTGATTCAAGGAGGTACAACTGTTGGGGTGTAACTATCTTGAATGGGTCTTCAATTTCTGTTCCTCTATTCGAGTGTTTAAAGCTACAGATTCAATTATATAGGATACTAAATTGAGACTTTTCTCCTAAATTTATTTGTTTTTTTTTTTGATCTGCAACTTTACTTCTTTTCTGTGTATCTTCTGTTTTCATATTCTTGTTTTGCTTCTGCTTTTTTTACTGACCTATCTCTTCCTCATTTCTTCTCTTTCATTTCAGTTTCATTCAGAGATTCCTAATGGAGTAAAATAACGAAGTGGTAGTAAAGTAAAATCAAGTTTAAATTTGAAGGTTGACGATTTTCTCTCAGGTCCTGATTGAATATTTAATTTTATGAGACTCAGAAATGTTTTCACTCTACACAGATAAAACAAAAATCCCTTGAAGTGAATAGAAATTTTTCTACTGACTTCAGTGAGCTCCTGTGTAGGGAGTACTCTGACATTCTTTCTTAGTTTTGGGAAGACTCTAGTAATTTTAACAATGCTATTTAACTGCCTATGGAAAAAAAAAACAGACCAGACCAGACCAAACAATAACAACATCAACAAAACCTAATGCAGTGCAAAATACTGCATTCCTTGTGTTTTTATATGCTCATAATTTTGCGATAGCCCTGATCATGTAAGATCCAAGGAGGAAAGATTAGTCCTGCCATCCATTTATGGAAGGCAAAAAATGCTTTGATATGTTTCTCTCAAGCTGTGACTTATCAAGGTTTGAGAAAATAGGCTAGAAAAAACCCTGACACTCTTGTGATAAAATTCTGAGTAAGCAGTTCCATGCAGACTGTCATTTTCTTTCCTAATTGCAAATGCCTTCTAACACCTTTACATCACTTTATTCAGCATTTTTAATAACCAACAGTAAATGTAAGTAAATCACATTGACCCTTAAGGTCCATATATAGATCAAAATAAACACACACGGATTAAAGATGTTGCTGCTTTTACTGAAATGATATGCAAATAGTTATGTATCAGGTCAGTCTAGGGCACCATTGATATTACTTGCCAACCAATTTATTTGTAAAACCTCTGACCTCCTTTAATGTGCTTCTTCAAAGAGGGAGACCTAAGAGGCTCTTAGGTATGTATTGCTGATGGATAATTGGCATGTCTTTTTTTGTTTTCTGGTTTTTTTGACTAGTAAAAGGATTTGAATATTTTTGGGAATTTATTTCAAACTTAAATGAAAAACTGATGGCAGTTTAAAATCTGCTCAGTGAGGATTTTCTGAGATATCTAAAAAGATAAAGATTTGGATTAAAAGGAAATGTTAAAATAACGTATATAAACATAAAACATATATAACATAAAACATATATAACATAACATAACATAACAAAGTGTGATAGCTTTTCACCATTTTAATCCACATTTCCATTGGCCATAGAAGAATATGCCTATGTCTTCTTCCAGGTTACACTTTAGGATGTTGCTTTTCTTGAACATGTTGTTATTTTGGCTAAAAGAGTGTTTGGACATAAGATAAAATTTGGATTTTTTATTAAAAATACATTAATGTGTGGTGATTTACTTTTATTGCTGTCATTATTTTAACAGCCAGAATCTTACATTTGAATCATCAATACACTATTCAGAGATGGGGGAAAAAACTTTAGTGCTGAATACAAAACAGACAACATAAATCACAAAAAACCCCATTAATCTAACAGAGTTTAAAGCCAATTATATTTTTAATGCACTCTGTCCTCAGTAAATCCTCCAGAGCAGTACACACAATGCTAGATTAAAAAAATGCACTCATTAGGATTCAAAACCTAAATTTAAATATTTTAAAGTCAAGTATTTCTAATACATTCTGGTTTTCATTAGTGAGCAGCACGCTCAGTATCAAGGTATTTTGAGATATGACTGCATTTTCAAAAATGGATAAAATCCAAGTCCAGCTAAGGTGCATTTATTATTCAGCTTCTTGGAGAAGGTATATAGTACAAAGACATATGTATTTTTTGTTTGATCCTTCAAAAATTGTTGATAAACCTATCTTTTCTTTGTACCTAATAGCCTGCAGGTCTAGCTCTTGACCTTTGTGCGTTGTTCATACGAAAACAGAAACATAAGCAAAATCATGTTCGCGTTTGTCTGCTCTCCTCTAATAGCTCGTTTTGTAATTGACTGAGATTTTACAACATTCTGAGCAAGATGCTTATTTTTTCCTGAGACAAGCATGTGCTCTCTCATTTTTTTTTATTGTCTATTTTTTTTTTAATGCACATTTTCCCTTTGGAGACAGTTTATCATAGATCATGATGTAACCGTGGTAGGTGGGTGCCGATCCATTTTAAATGTTGATCATAACAGCCAAACCTCTGAATGATCCACAGAAGCAGGCTGGAGTGTGTGAGATGATAAAGGGGGAACAAAAAGTGCTTGCAGTCAGAAAAAGGAAGCCATTATCCTGCACTGCCAGCCACACATTAGTAACTGGCAACTACTAGTAAATTTAGCAGGCTCTGAAGGCTTCACAGAAGCTTGATGACACAACATAAAAGACTCTGCATTTGTTCTGGCTAGGAGACGAGTTCATTTGTCCAAGCAGCTCTTTGTAGCCTGTCTGAATGGCACTAGCACCCTAGTTTTGCATATATTAATCTAGAATGGCTATTTTTCATTAAGGTGCTGCTCTCCTCTAGGCATTTAAAACACTGATAATTGTACAGACTAAGAAAATAGGAATACCAACAAAGGAGTTTTTGTCAGTGGAGATAATGACAGTTCTTTCTGTCTGCACCAGTTTGTGGTTGGTGCCAGTGTCAGCTGGAGCTGCTCAGCTGGCATGTCATGGACTGGGGCCAGTCCAAGAGGCTTAAACATTTTTTATGCAGATGTTTGCAAGGAGGAATTGATGTGTGTGTCTGTGTGTATGCACACGTGTGCTCATTTAGCCCTGTGGTTTGCTCCAGAGACATCACAATGCACCTAAGGTAAGACTATGATGTGACTGGCTTGTGAAGGGTGAAGTAGTTCAACAGCTCTGGGATGGACTTTCTAGAGTCTCTTCAGGGAACACAGAACTGTGACAAGAAGGCAGATGTCACACGATGTTTGATTTAGATTGTCCAACATTTTCTAATCATTGCTCTAGACATGGGAAGCTGATGGTGAGGAAGTAGCTGGAGATATCTCCTGCAACATGCACAGGTTTCATCTCACTTTACTGATCTTAAAAGCTCAGCAACTAGTTAAAACTGATTTCACCGACTCTTCTTGGTAATCCAGATTGAGGAAGAGACAACCACAAAAGAGCAGTTTATCTCAATTGCTTTAAGCTGTACTCAGACGTGTGATGAAGCATTTTTTGATTTCCTCCCTCTTTCCATTGACTACAGAAGCAGTGCACAAGACTACCTTAGAACAGTTATCTGTCTTTCACGTGGCTAACAGCATGTGTGAAGAAGCCTACCTCAAGGACTAAGTGCGTTATTACACTTTTCCTTGATATTAGCAGTTTTGTTTCTCTGAAGTAGACACTACTTGTACCAGTCAGTATTTACATTGCTTTTGTCACACATCTACCATATGGGTCACGGATATATTTCCCAGATCTATTTCATAGTTCATACTATAAATATTCCTCACGGTTCCAGGCTTCTGCCTACATGTCATATTAAATTGAGGTGAAGAGGCAATTAGTGCCACGAGACCTGAGTTCAGAATTTTATGTCATAGTGAGCTGAACTGTAGATTCAATTGTGGAAAACAGGGTAAGCATTTTGAGTGGTATTATTATCTAATTACACTTGCCTAATTATATTTTAATTAGGATGAGTAGCCAAGGGTTCAGTATTCCCAATAAGAAGAGGCTTCTGTCCAAAGGAGATGACAGCTCCTTGGAAGGTATTGCACAGGAAAATTATTGATTTCATTGTACTTTGTTTTTTATAGCTCTTTCCTGTCATTTTGTGTATAGACTAAAAAATTACTCAATTTTAAGTGTACCATAAATTCTGTAAGTACAGATTGACTTTTTACTTCATTCTTTTTTCACAAAAAGGTTCTGCTGTGGGAATGTGTTCATAGACTGACACTTGACAGAATTTTTACAATGATTAGCACAAAACTGAAACATGGACTGTGCTATCCCTGCACATATTCTGGAGAAGTTTGCAGGAAAGTCTATGACTTTGACCTATTCAATGTTTTCAATTTGGTGCGCTAACTATTTCCAATCTCCTCCATTACTAAATTTGGTACTTTGTGAGGAAAATGTAAAATAGTCAGTCCATTAATACATGTAATAGTGAGAAGGTAAAAAATGCTGATGGTAGTGAACAGGAAAATAGCCCAACTGGAGACCTGGTCACTTCCAAGTGTGCTTGTCCTCTGAAATGGTGTATTGCAAATGTTTATACCTATTATCTTTCTATTTCTTTATAATCAGATTTAATCAGTTTATTTTGTTAAGAAGTTGTCTTTTTTTTTTTTTTTCTAATTGCAGTATATGTGTCTCTTGTTAGGCTGTTCATTTAAATACTAACATTATTAAGTATAAAAGTTCTGCATTCTGAAGTATGACTCTATCTACTGCAACTGAGACCAGTAACTTCTTTTTTGACACTTGAATGTTTCTCTAGTTACTACTTAATAAATACTTAGGCAATGATTTCCCTGGGACTGCTTCCATACTTAGGATGTAATACGTGTATGTACTGAATATTTCAGAATTGTCCCTCAGTTAACAATTATTTAGATCATATACAAGTCAGGATGAACTTATTTCTAACTTTATACATACCCCAGATTGCACAGTTTCATGGGAATAAAATAGAATAAATCATGTTCTTCAGATAACCAGATATGATGACTCAAAAGACACAAGGTTTACACATCTGTTGGATAAAGCACTTCCATGTTTATACAATAATTTTCTAAAGAGGAAATGTGCTTTAATCACTCATGGTTTTTATTTCTCTGCCTGATGTTCCCAGAAGCAAGTTCTTCTGGGCATCACATTAAAGCACTGAGAGATTCTTGTCAGCGTTGCTGCAGCGTCATTCCTAGCCATACTTTGCCTCCTTTTGCTCAGATACTGAACAGATCAAACTGTGATGCCTAAATTCTCACGAGAAAGAGTTGTAGTGAGAGCCAAATGTGATTCCAATAAGATATCAAATAGAAGATACAAGTATAAACATAATCTTGTTACCATCCTACAACAGTGGCTTTGTAGGCTTTCCTGGATATACTTTTTTGGATCATTCTGTCACCATGCAAATGGCCTCAATCCAGTATTCTGCTGTTAAAATAAACAAACAAAAAGTTGCATGAGATTTTGTTAAAGAGATGTTGGTAAAGTATTGGTTGCATAGAGCTAAACATGAAAAGCTTCATTTGTTACAGAGGGACAGAAAGAAACCCATATTGTTCTCCAAAAAACTGTGTTGAAGGATCTTTAACATACTCATCAAGGGATTACGATGATAAAAGCCTTTTGCACATTTGCTCATTCTAATTTGTTTCATCTTGCTGAACTGCTCTCTCACTGTTATGCATTAAGCGTATATTTTGAAAGGATTTGTGCCAGAACATGGTTGTGATGATGTAGAGGCCATAACCTTTTCAGTACCTCTTCATGTTTGCCTTTAATTATTTCCATCTTCAGTTTTGGAAACTCCAGTTTCTGAAAATTAATTTTTTGTTTTTAAGAGGAGTAATTTCTGTAAATGCATTCTAATATCTTCCTCTGTATTCTTATCCTATCATCATAACAGATGGTGGCATCTTAACAGAATTTTGGCACTTCTGTTTTTGACAATCTTATCTGACAATCTTACTACAAGGTTGTGGTGAGTTCATCTAGAGATCCCACTAGAAGGGCCAAGGCTGAACACTATTAAGCTGGACACTGTTGTAAAAGACCATAAGAAGAGTTTCTGTATATATATTAGCAATAAAAGGAAACCTAAAGGGACTCTTCCCCCTTTAATGGATGAAAGGGAAAGCATAGTGGATGAGGAAAAGGCTTGAGGTATTTAACGCCTTCTTTGCCTTAGTCTTCAATATTAAAACTAGCTTGTCTGGGCACTCATCCTCCAGAGTCAGAGCCAGGGACAGGGGACAGACTGAAGCTACTTTACTGTAAGGGGAAATGGCATGTGAGCTGCTGCTCCACCTTAACACACACATGTTAATGGGGCTGAGTGGGATCCCCTCAAGAGTGCTGAGTAAGCTGGCAGAAATGCTTGCTGAGCAATTCTCCATCATCTACCAGCAGTCCTGGCTCACTGAGGAGGTCCCAGTGGACTGGAGGATGGCAAATGTATCAGAAATAATGTGACCACCAGGATCATGGAGGTAACTGACCCCCTGTACTTGGTGCTGATGAGGCTGCACCTAAAATATTGTGTTCAGTTCTGGGCACTTCACATTGAAGTGCTGGAGTGTGTCCATAGATGGGCAACAAAGCTGGGGAAGAGTCTGGAGAAGAAATCTTATTAGGAGCAGCTGAGGGAGCCAGGGATGTTCAGTCTAGAGAAGAAGGGGTTTAGAGAATATGTTCACTCTCTACAGCTACTTGGACAGTTGCAGTGAGGTAGGGATCAATCTCGTCTCTGCAGTAATGAAAGATGGAACATCAGGGAATGAGTTCAAGTTGTGCCAGGAATATTAGGAAGAACTTTTTCACCTAGAGGGTTATTAAGCATTGGAAGGGGCTGCCCAGGGAGGTGGTGGAGTCATCATCCCTCGTGATACTCAAAATCTATGTAGATAAAGTGCTTAGGGATATGTTTTAGTTTAGTGATGGGCTTGGCAGTGTGAGCTTAGTGTTTGGACTTGATTTAAGGGTCTTTTCCATCTGTAATGATTCTGTGATTCTTCTTTATAGCAGAATCTCAGTGTATCATCTAGGACAAGGAAGTTTAAAGTGAATGTAGGAAACATCAGGTAGAATCTTTCATGTTGACTATCACTCATTTGCATTTCAAAGGATGTCATGCAAGTTCTTATATAATTGCTTGGTCTTCAAACTCTTTTTATTCAATTTGTGTAAATTTTTGTTTGTTTTGATGGCTCTTCTTTGTGCATCTTTTTACTGGACGCTCAACGGATGAATTTTCCACTTCATTTACTTCTGTGATTCTATTAAAACATACGTAGGAAACCTTCTTTTTCTAAATACAGACTTTTCTTTTTTAGACTTCAAGACTGTCTTGACTAGCTGCCTGATTTCCTGAGAGTCCTGTTAGTTGAGTATTATTGACACTTCTGTATTACTCAATACATCTCCTCTCACAGATGTGTTAGATTTAATTATATCACAACAGCTTTAACTTTTTTTTTGGCTGAGATATTGTTCCTTCAAATCAAACCAGATGTGCTACTTAGAGGTCTGAAATTATAGCAATTCTCCTTTCTGCTAAAAGCTAGAACCAGGCAAGAGCTGAGTACAGATATTTGGGTTCTTGGTTAGATGCTGTGCCTTCTACACACCAGTCTCTGGAGCGGGTCAGAAAGCAGGAGCTGCAGAAGGGCAGCTCCTTCAATAGGGGGGAGGAATGAAATAAAGAATTTGCTGTGTTCATTGATCACTTCTTTATTTCCTTTCAAAAACCCTAATTTTTTTCCTGTCTTGTGGCTTATTAAAAACATCTTTCTTCATCTCACAATGAAAAGGGGCAGGAGAAAGAAAACTCATTTATAGGAAAACCAGCCAATAAGCATGTCTTAGAATTTACCAGCTGTTAACTCTCATGTCAAAATGCGACTGTAGTATGGTGGCTACAGTGGCTTGTGACATTAATGATGAGAAGGAGTTGCATAGAACCTACAGGTTATGTTCCACATTTTGATAAAGCGTAACATTACTCCAGACCTCATTATGTTAAGTTTTCCATGGACCGAATGCTGGCTAATTACGAGGTAGGCATCATACCTGTAAAAATAAGATGGCTTTGAATTAGAAAACCTGTTTTAAAAAACAGATTTAAAAAAATCTAGTCATCTGCATGTTGACTGTATTTCTGAAGCTTTCTCAAAAATTCTCTCTCTACCCTGTGGTCCCCATGGAAAGTTCTTATGAGTCTGTTACAAGGATTACTTCTGAATGTCCAGAGTGAGAACTTGTTAAGCGGGGGTGTGGAAAAGAAGAACAAGATGAGCAGAGCACTGCTAATCACAAGACACATCACAATCCGGGTCACTTCTGGAGAAAAATCCATTTTAATCTTAATATTTTTTATTATGAGAACAAAACAATTTTTCTTCAATTTGAAAAGAATTTGATGACAGCAAGTGACACGGTGCTCTGAGATTTAATGTATCGATTCAAAATGACAGAATAAAAATGAAGAGGGAAGTGTTTACAAATGTGCCAACTTCAAGTTGTAACATATTTGACAGCCTTGGGGTTGATAGGAGAAGAGTGACCTACGTATGATTCCTAGTTTAGGATGCCAATGGTCTGGCAAGTAAGCTCAAATTAAGCCATCAGTCTTTCTAGTTTTGCACATGAACTGATGACATTAGGTTCATTGAATTAAACTGACTGCAATGTTCACCTGCTCTTTCCACACATGAAGCAAGTTCAGTGGCTTTCTTCCCTTTTTTATTTGGGATTTGTAATTTTTTACATGGCAGAGTGGATTTTGGACAATGATGGTCGAATTTCAAATAACAGCACAGTTGCTAATACCTAAGGGCTTACCAAGGTGTACTCTTGATTGCTTGGATATTTATGAGTTTCCTGGGCTCAGGAATTACTAATGATGTTTTAACAGTTCTCATAGCAACACTCTGGCTCAGCAGTTTGCTTTTTACTGCTTCTATGGCCAAGGTACTTGTTCCACCTGTAGCACTCTCCTTGGCAAGATTGGGCATAAAATACACATGCCATACATGTGAATTTAGAACATACACAGGCCACTACATGCCAAACTAGTACTCTAAAGGAATATTCAGACCATTTTCCAGAGAAGGAGGTGAAAAAGGATTCACAGTTTCCTGTTACATGAAGAATTCTGAATTTTCACTACAGTATATCCCAAGTCTTACTGGAAAAAGTGAAGGAGTGAAAAAAAAAAAAAAAGAGTTTGTATTTAACTATGACAAACTGTGTGAAATCAGGGGCATGAAAACAGACATATCGTCTCTAGTACATCCAAGTACATGGTTAATTAGAGCATAGGAGGTACTTCAATGTCTCAGGAGTGCCCTCGGTATCCTGGGATGAGTCTGTCAGTGAGGTGTTACAAAGCCATCCAACATTTTCTTCTTCCTAGGAGGAGTAATCCTAAGAGAACAGCTCTATTAAATCGATTTTGTATTGATTCATGCCATTGACTACTGCAAAACACACAGGCAAAACTGAGAGCTGATACTTTCCCGTGAAACAAGAGAACACTGACATCTTCTACATGGGCTTGTGCTGCTTGCATTGGCAAGGCTGTTTTCATTCCAAATATCTTCTACTCTGTGACATTTGCAGCAGAGATACCATCAGTCTTATGAAACCATAGAGTAATGCCATTATATTTAGTACTAGGAAATCATGAAGACAGTACTGGAGTAATCTTCATTTGTGGCCTAAGACAAGATTTACATGTGTGCAATTAAAAAAGAAAAACAACAGAAAGAGCAGATTACACAAAATCCAACAGGAAGATGTGTTCCTGAGGCAGTTGCTTTGCAAAAGGTTCATTTTGGATTTTAAGAAATAAATGACTGCTCTCTTAGAAAGCCTTAAGAAGCAGCACTTGTGTAATTCAGTTATTAGATGGAAATTTTTTAAGATAGTGAGAGAAAAGAGCCATAGTAAATGAGAACAAGAAAATATAATGGAAGAGAGAGAAATGCAAGATACTGACAAAAGCTTTGAGAGACACAATGATGAATGGAAATTGTGAAAAGGCTGAGATATTGTCTGTTAAATGTGTCTTTGAAGAACAAACAGTATTGTAGGGAAAAATATATTGTTTGAAATCTTTAACTTCTGGTTATATTCACAAACGGTCCACTTCATATCCTTTAAGGCCATGTAAATTAGACACAACAGAACTGCTTGCAATAGAACAATTTGTTGAAGATTAGTGGGAAAATCTTTGCAGTATTTACTATCCAGGTCAAAAA
This sequence comes from Urocolius indicus, assembly GCA_013401255.1. Lineage (NCBI taxonomy): Eukaryota > Metazoa > Chordata > Aves > Coliiformes > Coliidae > Urocolius > Urocolius indicus. The sequence continues at coordinate 291,861 of WBNH01003877.1, forward strand.
TAGAACTGAGAAACCTGAGCTTTCTGATCGTGACTTTTTCTCGAGTGCCCACAAATAAATAACTAGTCTTTATTTAATAACAAATACCCTTATTAAACAATAAATATTAGAAATAAAATGATCACACAGAGAGGTACTAGTGTATTAACAGCAAATGGTTTTTAAGCTGTGCAGACCTGAGTGCATTTGAAACATGTATTTTCAATTAGAAGCTTGTCTTTGATTATCTGTGTTGAGCCAAATGAGGTACATGTTTTTCAGCTAGTGGGGTCCTATAAAATTTAGTTACCAGAGAAGACAAATTTGAGCTATTTATATATTTTACCTGTGTAACTGCTGTACTGTTAAGTTCACATAATGCCATCAGACAGAAGGAACTTGTGAACCGTATAGCTTTTCCCTGAAATTGCAACACAGTGGGAGTTTTTATTGTTGATTTGTTAGGACACATACATTCAAACTATCTTTTGACCTAAAATACATAAAAAGCCCTCCATTAAAAGCCACTACATAAGACTACACCAGTAGAAGATATTTTAACAGATATTGCTGAAAAAAACCCCCAAAAAACAGCACAACTCTTTATTTATAAAATGTAAAATTAACTGGGTTTTTTGCTTGGTTTATTTTGTTTTGTTACAGCAGACGTGTCTTTGTTATGAAGGTCCAAGAATTATAACACTGGAAGAGTTTAACGCAGAGAAATCAGGAACATTAATCACAGTAAGAGAAAAAGGGCAGATTTCCTTTTCAATACAAGAATAATGTATTGCTCTCATGACAGTACATTTTTTCATTATGATTTTGATTATCGTAGGCCTGACTTCACTCATAACAGGCAGTAACTCCAATGCTGCAATTCATGCTGAAATAAATATTGCATTCATACTTTCTGAACTGAACCTAACCCAAAGTCAACACAGTTATGCTTCTGTATTTAGAGAGTTGAGGGTCAGTTGATATTTCCATCGTACCCTTTATTTTTAAAGGTCTTAACTTGGATTTTTTCCTTTTGTTATGTTTATTTTAGGCTTTTCTGTACTTAAAATATTAACTACATGAAAACCACATGTGTATGCAAAATAAAATATTCATGCCAAAGAAAAATCGTGATCTAGCTTTAATATATATGTTTTTTCAGTGCCTGGAAAGGAAAAAAAAAAACCTTCCATGAGGCATAGTCCAAAGTAGACTTGGTCCAAAGATAGCAGTCTGTGGTCCCAGAGTTGATCCCTGGGAATCAGGTAATTTTGACAGAACTCACGAAAGTAATAGAGGTTGGAGGCTTAAATGTAAAATATGCACGTCTGTTCTTGTACGCATGCCCACACATACATACACAAACTCAGACACACAGATGATATCAGTCTGAGTTACAAGTATGCCAAAGCCTCAGCATCCAAAGTCTGGATTTTTAAGGCACAGCACTGAAAACACTGAAGTTATCTAAGTAATAATCTCTACTTATTTCCCTCACACCAGCTCATTCCTTAACTCATGTTCAGGTGTATCAGTGCAAAGATGGATATTGCAATTGAAACTGGTGCATAACTAGCAATCCAAATATTACAAGGTAATGTGTTATTGCTAAGATTTTAAGTATAGTGCACTTGGTGCCATTTGAATTTAAGAATTGCCTTTCCACTCCTGCTGCAGAACCAATATAGAATTGCTGAATATCAGGAATGCATGAGAAGACTCAAAACAAATGAAAACTCTCCTGGTCCATTCTGCTAAAGTATGTCTAAATTAGTATTGGATACACTTCTATGCTATGCCATGGTTATAAACTTGGATGAATCTTTTCTAAGGTAATAATATAACCTTTATTTTAAATTCAGTTAATCCAACTGATACGATTACAGAAAGATTTTCATACCATTTTAGAAGACAGATGGTGTGTGCAATCAAGTTGAGTTGTAAAAACGTTACCCATGAGATAATTACAAAAGTAGTGTTTGCATTGCTGTATCACTGCTCTAGTCTTCTGAATCCATGCCCATTTTGTCTTGTGTTTTTTGAGCCATTTTAGGGAGATGGCTGGCATAGATGAAGCCCAGCCAGCAACAAAGCACTATGTAGTTGTTTGCTCATGCTTCACACACCCCACTACCTTCTGTAGAATGACAAAGGCTCCTGTGAAATGGGAGGAGAAGAGGTAACCAAGGACTTTGTGGANCATGAAAACCACATGTGTATGCAAAATAAAATATTCATGCCAAAGAAAAATCGTGATCTAGCTTTAATATATATGTTTTTTCAGTGCATGGAAAGGAAAAAAAAAAACCTTCCATGAGGCATAGTCCAAAGTAGACTTGGTCCAAAGATAGCAGTCTGTGGTCCCAGAGTTGATCCCTGGGAATCAGGTAATTTTGACAGAACTCACGAAAGTAATAGAGGTTGGAGGCTTAAATGTAAAATATGCACGTCTGTTCTTGTACGCATGCCCACACATACATACACAAACTCAGACACACAGATGATATCAGTCTGAGTTACAAGTATGCCAAAGCCTCAGCATCCAAAGTCTGGATTTTTAAGGCACAGCACTGAAAACACTGAAGTTATCTAAGTAATAATCTCTACTTATTTCCCTCACACCAGCTCATTCCTTAACTCATGTTCAGGTGTATCAGTGCAAAGATGGATATTGCAATTGAAACTGGTGCATAACTAGCAATCCAAATATTACAAGGTAATGTGTTATTGCTAAGATTTTAAGTATAGTGCACTTGGTGCCATTTGAATTTAAGAATTGCCTTTCCACTCCTGCTGCAGAACCAATATAGAATTGCTGAATATCAGGAATGCATGAGAAGACTCAAAACAAATGAAAACTCTCCTGGTCCATTCTGCTAAAGTATGTCTAAATTAGTATTGGATACACTTCTATGCTATGCCATGGTTATAAACTTGGATGAATCTTTTCTAAGGTAATAATATAACCTTTATTTTAAATTCAGTTAATCCAACTGATACGATTACAGAAAGATTTTCATACCATTTTAGAAGACAGATGGTGTGTGCAATCAAGTTGAGTTGTAAAAACGTTACCCATGAGATAATTACAAAAGTAGTGTTTGCATTGCTGTATCACTGCTCTAGTCTTCTGAATCCATGCCCATTTTGTCTTGTGTTTTTTGAGCCATTTTAGGGAGATGGCTGGCATAGATGAAGCCCAGCCAGCAACAAAGCACTATGTAGTTGTTTGCTCATGCTTCACACACCCCACTACCTTCTGTAGAATGACAAAGGCTCCTGTGAAATGGGAGGAGAAGAGGTAACCAAGGACTTTGTGGACGGAGACAAAGACAAGAAGGGGTCACTGACAATTATGGTTCTGGGCAAAACAAACTCAACTATTGGACTTAGAGATGAAAGTAAGAGTTTAGTCCACCACCAAATAGAAACAGAACAGATAGAATGCAAAACTAGAGCAGAGTGATGAAAAAAATGCACTTTAAGGTCTCCTTCCATCACCCCTTCTTCCTGGGCTCAGGTCCCTGCTCCTTGCTATCTCCTCCCCACTCAATGGAGCAGAGGGACAGAGAGTGGGGGATATGATCAGTCCCACACAGATGTTCTCTGTCATTCCTTCCTCCTTCCTACATTCTTCCCCTGCTCCAATGTGGAGTCTCTCCCACAGGACACAGTCCCTAATGAACCTCTCTGGTGTGAGTCCTTCCCAAGGGCTGCAGCTCCTCACAAACTCCTCCAGCCAGGTCTACTCAGTGGCAGCAAAACTCTGAGCACATTCTGCTCCAAGGCCACCTCCCCACAGAGTCATTGTCCCTCCAGTCATAGCCATCACCTCTGCCATGAGGTCCTTCATGAGCTGCCAGCAGATCTCAATTTCACCGTTACCCTCCATGGGTTGCAGAGGAACGGCTGCCATCTCACCACAGGATGTAGGGGAGTCTCTGCTCCAGAAAATCTCCTCCTCTCTTCCTTCACTAACCTTGGGATCTCACTCCTTCCACCACCTCCCTCAAAGAACAACTCTCTTCTTCTTCTTCTTCTCAAAATAGGATCACGGAGGTGCAGGAAAAGTTTCAAGCCTCTTCTTACAGGAGCCACTTACACAGCCCCTTCTCCATTACCAGAAACAGCTCTACACAAATCTGGGGCAATGGTAATGTGCTTTTCATGGGATAATCTGGCTCTTGAATTGGTTGAAACCAACCCACTTGAATTTGTTGACATTAATATAATTTACTCGTCTTATTAAAACAAGGCTAGCCACATTTCCTTCTTTTGTAAGTATGGAATTGCTTTGATAACAGTCAGGAATGCTGTCCTCACCAGCACTGTTTAGAAGGAATGACTTTTTAAACAGGGAGATGCTCAGTCCTACCCGTCTGGTAAAAGCCTCAGTGTGATAGAAATTGTGATATCTGGTCCTATTCAGAAGGGAAACCCAGAGGCAAACACTACCCTATTTACACCTAGGAAAAGAGTAAGCAAGCCAGTCACCCATGGAGCAAGTGGATATGGGCTTGGAGACCTGGCCTTGGAGTGGTGTATAAGGCTACGTACAGTCCTTTACCTTTTATGTGAATTCCCCAAAAGACTAGGGTTATGAGTCTTGTTGATCCTTGCTGTGCAAGTCTGACCTGTCACTGAGATTTTGCTGCTTGCTGGAAAGAGAAAAAGTGGTGGGAACTTTGCCTGGTATGAAAATCAGGAAGATCCTCTCCATCTGTGTAAGCAGTGAGATCCAGGAATGGTGTCCACAGGACTCATTGCTCTCCTGACTTCCGAGGAGCAGTGACTCGTGCTGCCTGAAGTGCCACGTGGGAGACCTCGGAGAAGAAAGCAAATTGCAGGGTGGAGGCTTGTCTGAAATGCTAGCTGATCAAGTCCTCAGCCTGGGTGAGCAGATGTTAGCTAATCTCAGCACTTGCTGCAGCACCGTGAATTTCCCAATGACAGCACTGGGCTGAAGATCTATAACGATGATTAAGAGTACCTACTGAATCACTGTCATTTTGATTGTCATGCTGTTGGTGGTTGTATATGCAGGGATACACCACGGGTTATTTTTAAGTCTAAAGCCTGAATTATTATCTTGGTGGGAACAGCGCGAATATTTTCTAATCCCTTAATTTGGTGCCGGAAGGAAACTGAGGTTCGTGTTGCCCCCTGTGGCTCTTCTTTTGTCTGTATTAGATGAAGGAAATGAAGCAAAGTCAATTTCAGTGAAGCTCTGAGATTTTGAATGAAAACTACCGGAGGTCTAGCAAGTTAAACAGGGATATATCAGCTGAAAAAAAAACCACAAAAAACAAACCCATAAAATAAAAGAATAATGTTTAGAAGGGTAAAGACAGGAAATTACTTGTGAGAAATGTATAACACTGAGTGATTTCTTTCTGAAATGTATGACGCCAATTTAGCGTTTAAAGCTGCTCAATGGCTGGAATACAAACTTCTTGTGAAATATATTAGGTGTTTAGAGTCACTTAGAGGTTAGTAAAAAAGCCCTCCTAATGAAACAATGTATTAATTGCTCAGGGCCACTCAAAGCAAACACACATAAAATATTTAGATGTCTGGAGATGCTCAGCAGCTTGATAACCAACTTTTAATAAAGTCTATTCAGTGTTTAGAGTCGATCAGCAGCTAGGAAAACCACCCGTGCTCAGCAGTGGAAACGTAGGGCTAATAAAATACAGAGCTGCTCAGTGGCTGCAGCAAGGTCTTTAAAGCTACATTAAAACTAGGGAGACTAGATTAAGCACTAACAGTAGAGGCAGAGGTAGTTCCCTGGGATTAATGGCTGGCTGGGATGAGTTGATGGCCTCTAGCTGCATTTCAGGTCATTAACCTCAGCTGGTCATCAGTCCACAGGAAAATGCTCAACATGAGGTTTTTATTACTATTATGAGTAGTTTAAAAATAAATAAATAAAACCCCAACAATCCCTCAGCAGCATTATATGTGTCATGGTATAGGGATATATGTGTTGTCTATATAAATTGCAAGGAGACACTTCCATATTCATATTCTCATAGACTTTCTCTAGGATGACTCCAATGTCTTGGAATTAGTAAGATTTTTGGGAAATCTACTTCCATTTCCACCCGGTGCATGAATAAAAATCAAAAGTTTGGTACTCTATGTGTCCTAGTTGATGCTGCCTGCTATCCTGAAAGGCAAGATGGAGCACATCAGTTGGGATACTCATTTGGATTAAGTGGAAACTGCATTTGGGAACATTCCCAACCTCCCGTATCCTTCACATACTGACCTACTTTCCCTTTCCATTTTATGAATAGCAGAATGTCAGCATTACAAACTGTTATACTTTGCATTTTTATAGAAACATGTACCCAGAAGGATACTAAAGAACTTCTCAGAGGCTCTACAAAGATTGCTGGACGTGCTGTTGAAATGCAGTTTCCCTTGGGATACTGGCAAGCCTTTCTGGGACAGCAATATTACACAGTAGTGTTTTAACAGGAGGAAGCAAAGATAAAATTTAATTGAAACAACAGGGGAAATTCAGACACACAGGACATAAATACCTGCTGGAGTTTGGCCAGGATTAACTTCCCCAACTCATTCTACAACTCATTCTGACTGTCCAGCTATGAACACATCTACCCTGTCATGGGTTTAGTATTTGCCTTAATTTTCCCAGTTTAATCACTTAGTAAGTAGTAGGTAGCTGCCACACTACACATTCCAGAACTAAAACCCGTACTTACAGCCTGCTTCTGATATATAGAGAATAATTTTATATTTCAGGACTGGGATATAGCTTTGCAAATCACCAAGAGACACCATGATTATTTAAATGTCATGAGCTATGCTTTGATTTACATTCTGGAATCAGTTCCTCTTTTCTATTAACCTAAGTTAGGCAGCTATTGGAGAAATGATAAGAGTACTTCCATACATAGCATACAACAACAGTAAGGCAAGATAGAAAAGGAAACAGTGGATATCCCTTTCACAGGTTATCTGTTGTAGATTCTTTTCATTGTGATTAGGAGCATCTCTTTTGGATTGCCCAAGATGGCCTGCAGACTAAGGAATGAATGGGCTTCTTAGAACTCCCATAATCAGATATCCAAAAGGCATCTGATCACATCTATGAGAAATTTCTTCTTGTACCTCCAGCTGACCATCAGATTAAGTCTGGTTTTTTTTTTTCTTTCTCAAGGTGGTCAGAGTGGATTTATACCTCCCAGATTTGTTGTCTAGGTTGTTATAATGACCCTTAACTCTTCAGGTTAAAATATCAAAGTAAGAAGAAGACTGAGAAATATGAATTTATGTGCCAATATTCTAGGCTCCCAAATTTGACAGTGGAGTTGTTTTGCTGTTGTTACATAAGGGTCTTTGCAGATTAATTTATTTATCTGTCATTTGTAAACAACACAGGCCTGAGAGCATCATCACAGCTCACAAGCTCACCATGTCATTGTGGGGATAGGAAAGAGGATTCTCGTATTATGAACATCAGAAAAAAACCTCATTCTGTGAGCTAACAAGATGTTGCTTACATCCTAGCAGAATTATTACTTTCTTTGAAATGCTGTCCTCCAAATCTATCTCATGGGCAAAATGAAACTACATGTTATACATAAGGTCCGAAATTATGATCAGGATTATTAAAATCTTAGCAATCAAATAATTGTTATTAGTTCAGATCTAACTACTGTAAAAAAAAAGTAAATGAAAATGAAAATTACTACTGTACAGGAAAAGTGATAACAGTTAAAACTGCTATATACAGTGTCGTGGAGAACTGAGGGTGGAGCAGCTTTAGGACCTCAACCATGCCACTGTCATAAAATCCCAAGTGGGACTGGCAGAGTAAGTGGATAACGATTTCTATGCTGAGACATCTCTTTCACCATACACTCACTCTGCAGACACACTCACAGCAACCAAGGCCCCTGTCCCTCTGGTTTGGTCTCAACCTGCACCATGGACTTGAGGAAGCATTGCACTCATTCCAGATGGTCACTATGCACAAGCCTTAGCAGGTAGTCTGGCTTCCACATGTAGTGGTGCCACCTTGGGCTCAGCTTTCTGCATAGCGCTGGACATCTGTGAATATGTTCCCTCAGGAGTGTTAGTCTCTTAAATATTTTTTGCTTTCTAGGGTAGATGGTCGGAATAAGAAAAAACTATTTTACTATGAGGATGAGGGAGCCCTGGCACAGGCTGCCCAGAGGGGTTGTGGAGGCTCCTCCCTTGGAGGTCTTCAAGACCCATCTGGACATGTTCCTATGCAACCTGATCTAGGTTGACCAGGGGATCAGGATGTACTAGATGATCACTAGGGAGGTTGGACTACATAATAGCTAAAGGTACCTTCCAATCCTGCCATTCTATGATTCTATAAGCTCCGGATAGCTTTGCCGATCATGTAGCTGCAGGACAATCACTTTGATTTTTGCTCTGTTAAACACTAAATTAGTTATCATTATCTTGCTTGATATCACTTTCTAGCTTTTCATCTGTGATAATTACCTGTGCTCCTTTATTTTTTCTCTGCCTACTAGAATCACCTAATGAGTCAGATCTATGTGCATGCAGTTCAGACATTTTGGACTAGATGATCTCTAAGGATCTCTTCCAACCCTACCGTTTTGTGATTCTATGATTTTAGCAGCTGCCTGCAGCTGGTCCTTGTCCTGTGACAACACGAGTCTCATTTTCCCAGTGTTATTTGCTCCCTTCCACCACCCCTCGGCTGTCCACCAAGAGTGTATGCAAGCCACTAGCATCTTGAATTCTTTCCTCAGATGACCATAATATTGACATTAATGGCTCCTTTCTTCCTGCCTGACTATCTTACATGTTGTTATATGTTGGTTCTTCTTAGTCCACACTTGATATTGCATCTGAATTTAAGGTACATTGTATATTAAGTTCTTATTCTTTGATACTCCTAAACCTCATTTTGTCCAGCTCCATATCTACGTTTCTTTAGCTGTCTGAGGGTGAGCTATTTAAACTCCCGTGGTCTCCAGTGCTAGGCAATGTTTAATCTTTTATCATCCTGTGTGTACTCCTCTATACTGTGTTCTGTGTTCGCACTTCTCAAGACATCTGCTCTTATATCAGGGCTGTTCTCCTTTGCAGTTCATTGCTATATTAGAGTCATAAACACCTAATTCACCACAGCACACTTGATAGTACATGTTACTACTTGTCATTGGATGAACTACTTTTACAAGACATGCTTTGGTAAAACAGAGATCCTAGTAGCTGAAGAACCATTCCTGACAAGCCTTGGCCTTGAGGCCTTGCAAACTCAGTGAAAAACTTGTGGCTAGTTACCAGCAAAGGTAAATTCAGCGTGGTATTACTGGCCAATATGGCCACCATAGGACTCACCTGCAGAGAGGAATCCCTGTTTCCTTCTCTGTTTCTATCCCTTTCCCTGTTGGTCTGTGGAAGATGAAAGGGGAAGGAAGGTAAATCCATCTTTCCCTCCCTTTTTCATCTACAGAAAACTATGTATAAACAGTGCCTTATGCCAAACCCTTTGCAAAGCTTTGAGCTGTTGACCTGCTGCATACTGTAGCTGCAAAGCTGAATAATTTTGTCCTAAATTGCACACAAGATTGCAATGACACAAAACATTAACGTTAACTGCTGATGAACCTATTTCATTACTTTTAATAACATTATATAGGTGTTTGTCTGCTCAATGCAGTGATAACTTAGTGAAGGAGAATTCATTTCACATATTATCCATATAAGCAATAATGAGGAAAATCACTTTCCTCTTAGAGTTGCAGAGAGAAGTTTAATTAAATTTGGGTATGGGCCAATTGATTTCAGGTTGATCACTTGCTTTCTGGCTGACAGTGGGACCTTAGTCCTGAAGACAGGAGCAAAAATTGTGTAAATCCATGAGTGGAAAGACCCATGGCTGAAGGAAGTCTTCAGAACTTTAGAATAAGTTTGAAAGAGCAGTATTTTGAAATTAAGACAGAAGACTTCTTTTGGTAAGGTGGTTCTTTATTAATCTTATACTCTGGATGTGCTTTGAATAGCTATGAATGCACATGTACCTAGTAAACCAAGGGGAATAATACTGGTCAACTGAGAAAAAAAAATGGCATGATGCAGTCTGTCATTGCTGAGATATTCTGGAGTTGTGCATGGTGAGAACACCAGCACACAGGCCGGCATGTGGTAAAGACAACCCTGGACTCTCGACTGAACATGCTTTGTGCTGTATGTACACGCTTAGACTAAAATTATTAGAACTTTTGAGTATTTATTGCAAATGAAGTCTCTTTTACCATACCTGCTATATTGAGTACAAATTCAGTGGGCTCTGATTGGTTAGCTGGACTGAATATTGAATACTATAATCATACATCACAGAGTTGCTTCTCATGGAACCAAACCTCTCTGAAGGCCAAAGGATTTAAATACAGGTGTGGCCACTATCTTAGTGAATTAACCTCTATAATTGGCTGCTTTAATAGACAAATATATCACTTAAAACTTCCTTTTGAATAAGTGACTTCTGAAATATCAGGTGATTTGGCTAATCTAGTAATTAAATATTGAATTGTCAGGAAGGTATAAGTGGAGAAAAAAACCCCAAAGGTTGTGATATTTCCTCTTTAAAATGCACATAAGTCAAATGTCAAGTAACCTGGATGAGTTCCTGTGTGACCTACTCTAGGTGGCCCTGCTCTGGCAGGGGGGTTGGACTAGATGACCTTTTGAAGTCCCTTCCAGCCCCTGAGATTCTGTGATTCATCTCAGAATGTTACAATATCATTGTCGCTACCAAATTAAAATTGTTTTGGACAAAGGTCTTAGGAGTGCTTCTGTGAAAGGAAATAGGAAAAGCACACAGCACTGTATTTGCAACTGCATTATAAAGCTTTGGGATCAATCCTGCTCCAACCTAAAGGAATAAGGGTTAGACATTGGACTTCAGTGGGTGCAGGGTCAAGCTGCAAATCATTTATGACCTTCACTTTGTCATGACTCACTTCCTAGTTCAGGGTAAAACCCAGAATCTGCCTGAGAGTACTTTTGTTCCTCTAAGACAAAGGACAACTTGCAGCCTAAATGCTGAATATTGCCAAGGGGCTGCTGTAGGCTCCAGCAGCCTGGCAAAGGCAGGAGTGGTGAAGTGAACTTGTAGAGGAATGAGCAGATTTGTTAAAGCTGTACTAAGCTGTTACTGTTTATTAAATTCAATTTGTCAAAGGTGTAGTACAAATTGCTGTATCAGTTGCTTGTAAATGGCATCATTCTGTATGGGAAAGGGTAAAGAAAGGGTAAAGCAATGCATTTAACTTCCAATAAGCATCTAAAACATGTCATCCCAGGAAGCTGGGACTGACACATTCACCAATATGGAAACACAAGCACTGTGCCTTCTGTGACCTTCCCTCTCTTCTTCTCCCTCCTCACATTTCTGGGGCAAATAAGAAGTCTGTCCAGACATGCCTATGAATTCTTGGCAACATATATTGACAAAAAAGAGCTGAAATTGCTATACCAGGTCATCATATCAAACTACTGGGAGTAACATTGTCAATAGTAAATTGCTATGTCGCAAGACAGCAGGTAGCAGAGGAAGCTCCTAGCAGGGAGCGATGGATCAGAGATACAGTAGCTTACACTCCACCAGAGAGGATTACAAATGAAGCCCCAGAGGAACATGAACAATTTGATAAAATTAGGACAGAGATTTTAGTAGCACAGAAAGAGGCTTTTTCAGTGAATCTTCCCCTCCAATGCTATGCATGTAAGGTGAGAGTCTATGTTGTGCCTCTAGGAGATGCAGCACAGACCTCAAAGCCAAAAGTCAAGAAGGAAAATAATGACTTTACATTAACTCCATATCCTCATAATTCTGGGCTGCTCCTGCAGAGCTGGCCTGGATTTCTGCAGCTGTGTGCTACGGCCATACACCCAGCACATCCATCCTATTCCAGACTGGCTCTGTCCCTTCTTTGCCCCAGACTGAGCAAGACCTTGGAAGACAGATTATACATATGTGTTATCTACAAGCAAATTCATCTTGACACAGATATGTGCTGTGAAAAATCTTACTCTAAATGTTTAGAGCTGAGCAGAGCAATAAACAAATGAAGAGTCTAAATATAAGAATCACAAAAGCCTTAATGATACTTTAGGATCTGGGTTTTGATTTTTGTTTTTGTTTGTTTTTTACAAGTCTGGATTCTGAAATCCTTGTTTTGCTATTCTGATATGCAAAAAGAAACCCCACAATCTTTTTAAAGTTTGTATATCCATTTGCTTGATGAGTTATTTCCATGTCAATCATGGTACACAGTGAAAGTCTAGCTCTGTGAGTTTTATATAGGAAGGCTTCAGACTTATCTGGGGTTTGTTTTGTGACTGTCTCAAATAAATATAATGCTATTATATGTGCAAAAGGGTAAAGGAGTGATACCTCTCTGTGTACGCTCTTTTTTATATTAAAAAAAAAAAAAGATAGAAAGGAAACAGTTTTCTGTGCTACAATCTTATTAAAAAATTAACATTTCAGGTGTAGCCACCATCTTTCATATTTTCCAAGTGGCTCAACTCCCATCTCTGTAACATTTTTTCTGATTAGCCTGCTGTCCTGTTTAATCAATAGAGCTACAAAGCCAGCTATCTCTCACTCTATGGTTATCTTTCATTGTACAGTACATAATGCCTCTAGTCCTGCTGATAACAAAGAGCACACAGAGGGAATGTGGCACTGCATGTTTGTTATCTTCCACTCAACTAAACATACCTCTCTTTCTCTCTTGGCTCTTATCAATGCAAAAATGCTGAAAACAAGTTACTCCTAGTGTTAACACTGCACATGACAGTTGGGACCCAGAGATTTTTTTGCCTATCCTAAGGCTGGGGTTTGCCAGCAGCACAAAAGCCTACCAAGGTGATACATCACTTCATAAACATTTAAGACGGCAGTGCAAAGCGGTACCATTGGCCGCCAGCCTCACACAGATGGCAGGAATACTTTAGATGTATGGAGAGCATAAGGCAGGGAGATTGACCCAAAAGCTGTTTGTGGCTGATCTCAGACCTGCAAAAAGAAAAAAAAAAAAAAAAAAGGAAAGTAATCCAGTTCTACTCTTTTTTATTTCCTACAAAACATGAGAGCTGATAAGCTTTGATCTCTCTCATGGCAATAAGAAAACAGTTAAATTGAACCTTTGCTTCAGTTAGAGAAGAACCTAGAGGTTTCCTTTCTTGCAGGTCTGCCACACATCAGCAGTGAAAGCATCTTGCCCAGAAAAAGAAGACCATCTTTTATGTTTTCCCTGACACAAAACACCCTGATGGATCAGTCATTCCGATCTTGAGAATTTTAAGCAAGATATATTTGGCTGGTGTCTCCAACACCCATGAGAGAGTTGGATGTTCTGTTGTTAAACAAAAGGTGACCATGTATTCAGACAAAATTTGAGAGAGACTTGCAATATTTCCCTTTGCTCTCAATTGTTATGTGCTGGCTGATCCTTAAAATGCTTAAACTGATGATTATCGCTTTCCACAGTATTTTCTTGTTTGCTTTATTTCAGAAGAAAAGACTAAAATGGCCCATAAAAAAACAGGCAGAATGTGAAAGCTCCTTGAAAAGAAAACAAATAAATCTTTTCCTCTTTCCTGAGGACATAAGTGTATTGGTTTATGTGTGTGCATTATATATATGTGACAAAATCCTTTTTAACTAAGAACAGTTTGAAGAAAAATACCCTGTGTATGTGTATATAACTACATAGCATATCCATCTTTAGATCTATACATGGAAGATCATGTTACATATTTTGCAACATGACTTTTATCAAAAGTATGAAAACTTTGCAAATCTATGAGACACAGAAATGTAATTTTGATTCAGCATTGTATTTGATGACACTCAAATAATCTCCAAAGCACAGTTATGTTTGTGTTAGAATCGCTTCAAAATTTGTAATTTCTAACACTGTTCTGAACTTTTAGATAAGAGATGCTCCTGCAGTTGTGGTTTCTGTCTTTGCTTGATACCACAACCTTTGATAATGTGTCTCAGCAATGGAATTCAAAGCTTTGCATAGTATGTATGACGTGTTCATAACCCTATTACTCCTAGCCCTAGGCAAACACTACACGTCTTCATTCAGATTTTTAAATAAATTTACTTCAAGTGTGTTGATATAATGCTCAAGTTTGCTTTCTGCAAATATCCACAAATTAGTAGGACTAGTGTGAAAAACTCGAGATAAGCAAATTTACTGTCTAATAATCAAATCTCTTTTTGAAGCTGGTGTTGGATTTTGTGCTGGATTCTATGTTTTGGAGTTCCTTTATGTACTCTGCTGATTAAAAATAATCATACAGCTGAGAACCAACGTAATAGTACTTGATACACTTTACCAGCCAAAACAAGTATCTGAGCATTCACAGTGAACTAAGCAGTCTGTGAAGTTAAATATTTCTTGGGAGTAGTTTTGTCATAAAATTACTCTTGCTAAAACTGTCCATTGGATAGCTTTCATTTGATTTTTAATTAATTTAACATTAATGAATTTTCATTGTAATTTAAACCCTATTTTACAGAACTAGATAATTTAGCTCTCCAAAAAGTATATGCTATAACACAGGGACCTCAAGTGTCAATGACTTACAATTAAAATTTTCCCAGCTGGAAAACTCTGTGTATAGTTGCTTGAAACAGTGCCAAAATTAAATTGTTAAGTTTATGATTTTCTATACTGAATATCTGTGTTTGGGTGATAGGAAGAAGTATGTGTCTGACCATGACTATGAATAAGCAAGCGAATATGTCTACGTTTGTAAATGACCATGAAATTAAAGGGTCACTATGAAATTAACTTAAATAGAGTATGCAGACTCTGCTCAACTGGAGTTTTAGTAAAATATATAAGAATAAAACCAGTTGTCAGTCTATTCATCAATGTCCTTCCTTTTTGGAAGTATGGATTTAGCTAGATAGTGCAAAGTCTGAATGCTTTCCTTATTATGTGTCCTGCTCATCTCTTTCTCAATCAGTTCCCTAATCTCTAAATGAAANAATTGGTTATGTATAACATTTTAGAGACAGACTCTTAGCTGATGAAAATAGTTGCAGTTCCCTAATCTCTAAATGAAAGTGAGATATTTAAGCCAAGTGGCTCCAAGTCTGGACTCCAGTATGGTATGTATTAGTTGTAGTGAATCCCAGACTTTATTACAGAGATCGTCCCAAATGAGTGCCAATAAAAGCTTCATATCACATACTCAGTTAAGCTATGTTACAAATTCCACATAAAAAAGTGTTTCAGAAATGGTTCGGGAGGTTTTATGATTTTTTTAATTGATACTGTTATTGCACTTCTCTATTAAAGCCAAATTAACTTGCTATTATGAGACAACTACATAGGCCTCAGAATGATTACTGATACAGTTCTGAACCTTTAAATGATCTTCAGCAACTTGTGTGTAAATCACTGTGTTCTACTCTTGAGGTCTAGTATGTGCTAGTATATGCAAGCTTAGAAACATTTGCTAGTTTGGATGGAAAAAGGTTCTTACCAGCATTTTTCCCTTGAAAGAAACACATTTCTACATTCTTGAGAATAAGAAGAACATCAAACACCTTGCTTCAGAACTGGGTATTGCACATTTTTCTTCTTATCACAGAGTAATATGCAGAGAAATTTGCACATTTTGTGGTGAACAAAAAAAAATTGTTTAGTTTTGGGGTTTTTTATTTTTTT